>OV050031.1:113638694-114047254 GCA_920105625.2 Clusia tigrina | reverse complement strand
TCGGTGATAGGTGAATGGGTTTATACTCCTTATGTAGGAAATATCGTTTCTCAGAGCTGAATTCTTCAGAAAATTTGGCGTCGTTAGATAGTTCAGACCAATTATTAGCGAAGGTATTTGCCATTTCAAAAGAAGAAGTCAAATGAGAATCTCCACCAGTTAAGATACGAAGTGGGTTGGTTTTGCTGCCACCAACAAGAACTCAAATGTCGGACCTTATTTGTTTGATACTGGATTTGGGAGTAATTCGAGATGTAAATTTTTCAAGAGAGCTGGCTTCAGCTTCTCTAACAGCTCTTCTAAATATTGCATTTGCTTTTTTGTACAGAGCTAGTGTAGAGTTAGTGTCGTTCTGTAGTGCTTATAATCACGCCAGCTAGATATTCTTTTTTCTCTTAATAATTTTAAATTACTATTCCACCATGGTACAGATTTTTTGACAAAGAAACTTTTAGTTTGTAGAATTGATACGTTGGCAGCATGCCGAATTGCTTTGGAAAATTAAGCTGCTTCTTGGTCAATATTATAGATGGGAAGAAACTTTCAAATCTACGCGCGCAAGCGCTCTGAAATGCAGTCCTATTTGCTAAATCAGATTTGAATTTGTGATTGGGAATGATACTTTCAGGATTGAGGTTGGATATGATATCAATACAAATGGGGAAGATGTTATGAAGATTATCTAAAGTAACCTCGAACCCTTGCAGAGTACCATGAAATATCTATTTTTGTTAGAAGATAGTAGCGATCGAAAGTCAACAAAACTACACCACTTGTATGTGGCTCACCGTCAATAAGTTGTTTAAATATGTATACTGAAATAACACTTTGGGATCAAAGTTTATTCACTATTTCATCTTCTGCAACTTGGTTGAGGCATGGAGCGTAGACTGTACCCTTAGTGCTATTTAATGATATGTGAAAGAAGCATTTAATTGGACACATTCCTTGGACATCTTTAGCGACAATAAACTTCTTTGCAATTTCTACACTTTTCACTAAAAGAAGCAAATCACCATCGCGAAGTTTCGAGATAGTTCAAATTTCTTTACTGATTAATTTCAATGATTTGTGTAGAGCAAAACAAGAGAAATTTTTTAGTGGCTTAATATCAATATTGGAGGCAACAACAACAAACTTATGGTTGTTTACTTGTGTTTCAGGTAGCTCTGGGAAGTCGTCAAGTAGTGGTGTCGAAGCCAAACGTTTTTTTTTAGCTGTATGATTGTTTGCTAATGTGGCGAAACGGTTGCCCCACAAGTGCGGGTGCCCAGGGGGCATTCTGATTATAAGAAGTGTATTCGCGCGACCGAAAATGTATATTCAAGGTATACGGAAAGAAAAGAAGAGAACTGTGAGTACCGGTCTTAGAAAAAACGATGTGATCACAACGAGTGATAGTCGAAGACTGCGAAAATTTCTTAAAATTGCACTTATCTTATTCCCTCTCTATGAAGTTATTTTTATCTTCGGTTTTCATTTAATATATGGTTTCTATCCCAGTTGTTGTTGCTTCTGCAAACACTTTATACCCTTTACTTTAAAAAAAGGTAATTAGGGTATACTAATTTTGTGGTTTTGAGAGGGGTTGAAATTTCAAGAAGGAGGCATGGTAGGTATGGACACATGTATACAGATATGATCAGAAGCAATTTTTATTTTGTCCGTCCGTCTAAGCAATTTTTATTTTGTCCGTCCGTCTGTCCGTCTCTCCGTCTGTCCGTCCGTCCGTCTTTCCGTCTGTGGCAACGTTTTTTTCTACAACGTTAGAGCTATCTTAATGAAACTTTGCAAAAGTATAGTATGGACAAAGGTACAGAGGCCGATTTTGACAGAAATCACGCCTACCTCCAACATAAGGAACTCTTTTCACCCTTTTTAAAATGATTATAACTTCGGTCTAATTGATGAAATAGTGACGCCTTTTGTTAGTTTTGTAACACTAAGCCAAATTAGGGGGTATACTCGTATATTAACTTTCAAGCCCACTATTAGGAAATATTCATAACTTGAGATTTAATAGAGATTTATAAACGAAGTTTTTTGAGAATCAACATTTGTACATTATAAAGCTAAATGCAAGAAATGAGCTTGTTCAGAGAAAGGACACGCCCACTATTGATATAAGGAATCCTAGTGTGTTCAAAATATGAGGATCTTAATACTACCGTCACGCCACAATAACACAAAAATCATTACTAGGCTCCTATTAAAGAATTATCAACGAAATTTCACAGCTACCTTTCACACCCGCTACCTGGTACTGACATTAAACACCAGACAAAAAATGGGCCGATTATTTTCAAAGTCACGCCCACAATTGACATATTTTTGACTTACGACCAATACAATATTTTTGGACGAAATTTTATATTAATCTGTATGTATATTGACCCTTCAAAGCCACACACAAGAAATGGGGTCGATCAGATAAAGGGCACGCCTACCTCCATTATAATGAACTTTTGGGACCCCACTTAAAAACAATAATATTCTCATCTATTCCAAATATGGTCGGATTATTACTACTGCCTATATACGATACGTTCCTATAGACGATCCATCAACTAAATTTCATAGGAAGGTTGCGGATACTAACATTTAACACCACACAAAAAATGGGCACTTTATTCTTACAGCCACGCCCATTATTGACATAAGGAATTCGGCTTTAATAATAATGTGTGTGCAAAATATGGGCTCCATATTGCCACGCCCACAATTACAGAAAAATTATTACTAGGTTCCTATTAAAGATTTGTCAAAGAATTTTCACAGAAGGGTTGCGGGTACTAACATTAAACATTACAAAAAAACGGGAGGATTTTTTTTTTACAGCCATATTTATTATTGACATATTTTGGCCAATACAATGTTTTTGGGCGAAATTTTATATTAGTACGTATATGACCCTACAAATCCATGCAGAAGAAATGGGGACATCCTCAGGAGATCCATTTAATAGAATATCGAAGGTAGTTCGAACACCTCCGATGGTGCTAACGAGGGGAGATAAAATGGGCTTGTCCTCAAAATTGGAACAGGTAAACTCTCATGCCGAGCTGTATGTGTGTGTATTTGTGCTTTTTATTTATATACTATAATTTTTTTGCTTTAGGTGGAAAGCCTCATACCGAGGCGTGGGACACTAACCCAACTAAAAACACGTGGGTCCACGTGGTACATACAGTTAAGGTATTCCTTCACGGGGCGGGCTAAGAGTTTTCCTCACTCTCGTATCATGGTCATTCTAACGGCTTTAGCTCGGTAAATCTCTAGCATATCGCTCATCGTATCTTACTTGCTTCATGATACTGACCAATACATCCTCTGCTGAATCCCAGGCATCCTGTGACCCAAGCATGTACCAGATAACACCAGCTGAGGTTACTTTCTGTCCTATATAACACTCAAGAAGGCGTTTTGCACCCGTAAAACTGCCGCATACCATCAACACATGTTCTGCATTCTCATAGCTGCCAAACACAGTAAAGGCAGTATGGGTCCTCCATATGTCTGTACTTGTGCACATACTTTCGAAAGCATCCGTGTCCCGATAGGAATTGCTTTCGGTGGTAGTTAATTTCACCATGTCTTCGGGCGATCCATATTTTAATCTTTGGGATAAGCTCATGAGTCCACCATCCTTTTGCGGCTACTCATTAGTACCGCCTCCGTTTTGTGCTCGGCTAGTTCTAATCCTGCCATCTGCAAACACGTCTTGGCTCTTCCGATGGTCTCATTACATTTGGCTGCCACGTCCGCAAGTTTATTGGCTACTACTACTGTTGCTATGTCATCCGCATACCCTATAATGTCGATCTCTCTTGTTCGCTCAATTTCCAGAATACCATCCTACATGGCGTTCTGTGTCGTATAGCAATATTCTATCCTTGAAATAGTTTGCTATTCTCCTAGTAGATATCCAGGGATATGCAAGGTGCGTAGAGCACTTAGGTTAGTTATAAGCATTTTTAACGTCTAATGTATCTACCCCGCAATATTCTTTGTCGCCATTCCATCCACATTTTTCCAGCCATGGCTTTCCCCGCTATGTCTCATACAGATGTCATTGCATTCACCGTGGACCGCTTCTTCTTGAATCCATATTGCCGTTTAGACAAACCCGTGGTTCCTTCAGTATAAGCTTCAAGTCTGGTGCAGATTATTCTTTCCAAGACCTATCCTGCTGCGTCCAGCATTCACAGAGGCCGGAACGATTCTGGTTCTTCTATAGGTTTATCGCATTTTGGTAGGAGTACCAGTCGCTGCAATGCACTTTCTGTTCTATTATAGTCTGCTTAAGTAAATTCTGCTTAAGCCTCACTATGGTTTACGTTTATTTGGATACACCTAACCATCCCGTTTTCTTAATGTTTTCATCGCTTCTTTGTACGCTGAGCAATTAAAGCTTCCAGTGGTGTGGCCGTTCCACCTATGCATCCTTGCAAAAATATTGTGCATTTAGGTTTGGCCTCGTACTTTTTAGCTAAATGCCCTTTAGTTCCACACTTTAGCCATACACTTGAGCGCTCCTCTTTGCTCTTGCAGTGACTAGCTATGTGACCGTATTCTAGGCATCGAAAGCATCTGGTTAGAGTTATGTACTCACGGAGAATGCATTTCTCCCAACCTACACGCTTGCGACCAACTTTCGCTAGTATTTTAGATAATTTATATGGTAGGCTAATACGCAGTCTGTGTGCCATACCGTTTGCGTCGCATAGATTTAATTGCTTTTTTTCCGATACTTGCAATTTAGGAAAATTGTTCTCCTATGGCAATACACATTTCTTCTGATGTGGTGACTTCATCAAGGACCCAGCACTCAAGTGTTGTTGCCTGGCAGAGAGCTCTAACATTTGCTCAGCTCTAGAGGATTTGCTCAGCTATTTCCTTAAGTTTGCCAGTCTGCTCTCCTCACCTGCCTTTGAGCTCCATTAGCAGTTCTCTTTTGGAGGCCTTCCTTATTTTGTTGACACTATTGTCAAGTTAATCAAGTTCAGGCTTTGTCTTCAACGTTTTTAACATATCAGCATATAACATCTCTCCGATTTTTGCTATCAATATAGCATCCGGTCATGTAGCCTTCTTCCTCAGCTGACCTATTCCTCCTTTCCGTGCCTCCGTTGGGGGTTTGTTCCCTCTCTTACTCTCCGGGCGCCTCTTTCCGACCACTTTCCCTGCCTCAGCATTTCGCTTTGATATTGATTCCTCGATGGGTCCAGAGAATTTTTTCTGCTGGTCGCTCGCCTTAGCTATAGTACCTTCTTTTCTGCAACGTCTTCTTCTTCTTAGATGTTGCCGGCTTCATCAGTCTCCACAGTCTCCCTATTTGTATAGGGAGAATCCATCACTGCTTATAGCAGGTTTAGTATCTTATTAATTTATTAAATATAAATATTGCGATTTTTTTTTGTCTTTTCTTATATTAGCTGCTTATTTCTTTATTATTATTGTAATTATTATTATTATTATTATTATTTCTATTGTACAATATTTTTCCTAATATGGTTATTATCCTTTTTCAAACTTAAAGAATTCTAATTCTGGAATAAATGGAATTTAAAATTATAGTTATGTAATTTATATTATATTTGGGGGAAAATTTTACAAAAAAAGTAAGAAATTAAAAGAGCACTACTTATCTTTTGCCCAAGTGCGTTGGCAACACTTTTTTTCTTTTCTTTAAATTTGATAGAGTCTCTCTCTCTTACTCTCCCTATCTCTCTCTCTATCTCTATCTCTCTCTCTCTCTCTCTCTCTCTCTCTCTGCTCAGCTGAGCCCATTGTACACCCATACACTAAGTCCAGAGTCTCCAGCGCTCTCTCAACTTTCGGATAAGCCGATTGAGGCGGGAACTTGTAAAAGCTGCCTAACGACGTGAAGGCAAATTTATTAAGTTTTGCTGTGCAAAGATTATGTAATAATACAAAGTCCAGACGCAACATAATTCCAATGCCCTAAATATCATCTAGTTGGTTTTCACTGCTAGTGGTCATCAGTCCGATCACCTGATGATTCACAGCATAATATCATGTGCAACACATTGTGACGAAACTCGAGACAGGGCCGCTGACAACAGCGGTCTGTAATTGCACTGATCTTTGCTCTCTACCTATTCCATTGTATTCCGATAACTTGTAATTTCATAGTAAATAAAAATAATTTATTAGCAAATGGATTCGGTAAATAAAGAGACGTTTAATAAAGACACCGTGGTATTTTTATTATGATGTTGACTTCGGAACATTATATGGCGACCGTGGCAGTGTCTTGTAAATTGTGTGTAAATTTAAATCTAAGTACACTCATGAAGAACTAAGTGTCTTGTAAATTATGGTGAATTTCAATAGAATTTCATAAGACCAACAAATACAAAAAAAAATATACATTCAAATAGACGATAATATCAACAACTATATTTTTACAATACCAGCCAGAGCTGAAGTCGTTAGAAAGATAGGTCTAGATAAACAAGTGGCGAAATATTTATTGAAAGCGAATGCATCCACAAGGGGATATACATAACGAACACGATAACTACAGCTAAAAATGCTCACGTAAGAGTGGTAAACACAACAAATAGTATTGTTACACTAAAAAATGCTTTTTTTCATATATTTATTAATTGTATCTTCTAAGCTTAGACTAACAATAAGTAAGCATATCTTACAAACTAAATAATTAATATTAATACACCTTGCCAATGCTTAGTGCTTTTAGTAATCACAATGTTATATGTTAGTTATTGTAATAAATGTTATATTAGTGTTTGTACATGATTAAGGTGTCGATGTTAGTTGTGCTGGTGATTTCGTACGTTTTAGGCGACTTGGAACCCTATTATATGCTAGTATCCTAGCTAGATGATTTGGGTGCTCTTTGATTTTTTGTGTATATTTTAAGCTGGCGTCAAAGATTTCCTTTTTTACGAGCGGAATGTTCAGATCTTTGTGAATGTTTGTATTCTTTATAAATCAAGGATCCCCAGTAATGGTTCTTAGAATTAAGGACTGCGCTCTTTGAATCAGTTCTATGTTAGAGTTGCTTGCGGCGCCCCACAACTGGCTACCGTAAGTCCAAATTGGTTTTATGATGGCTTTGTACAGCAGTGTTTTATATTCTAGGCTCAACCTGGAATTTTTGTGCATGAGCCAGTGCAGGCTATTTGCTTTCAAAGTCATTTGTTTGTTTTTGGCTTCGATGTGGTGCTGCCATGTTAAACGTGAGTCAAGACGAATTCCTAGGTACTTCACCTCCTTTGCTTGAGGAATAGGAACGTTGTTGAGTTTTATCGCTGGACATGTACCTTTTTTTATAGTAAAGGTAATATGCGTACTTTTCGATTCATTAACGTTTATTCGCCAGTCAGCCAACCAATTTGTCACTAGGACCAGATGATCTTCTAAGTCACGGGATGCGATTTTGGAATTCGGATGAATGCTAAGAAAAGCTGTATCGTCTGCGAAAGTTGCTGCTGTTAAGTATTTATTGGTAGGAAGATCTGAGGTAAATAGTAGATACAACACCGGACCTAGCACGCTTCCTTGTGGTACACTAGCTTTGATGTTAAAGCATTTAGAGTAAGCATTATTGTACCTTACCTTGAACTTTCTGCCCCTCAGATACGATTCCAATATGTTGTGTAGTTTTGTGGGCAACAGTTTTTTTATTTTGTAAATAAGCCCCTCGTGCCAGACCTTGTCAAATGCCTGCGCCACATCTAAAAAGATGGCTGAACAATATTGCTTTTTGTCGAATGCGTTTTTTATCTCGTTCACTATTCGATGAACCTGCTCTATTGTACTATGGTGTTCGCGGAAGCCAAATTGGGGAGTGGGAATAGTGCGTTTTTAGTTTATATGCGGCATTAGTTTTGCAAGAAAAAGCCTTTCTAAGAGTTTTGATAAGATAGGCAGGAGGCTAATCGGTCTATATGATGACGATTGGGAGAGGTCCTTTCCTGGTTTCGGGATCATTGAGATTACTGAAACTTTCCAGGCATTAGGAAAGTATCCTAAGCGCAACAAGCCATTAAATAGTGAAGTAAGTAAGATGATGGCCGTTTGGGGCAACGCCTTGATCATTTTTCCAGTAATGAGGTCGTGTCCTGGGGCTTTGTTAATGGCAAGGTTACTAATTGCATTACTTACTTCTTTTGTTTTTAATTTAAAAGGCGAGCTTGTATCTGGAGAGGGGATTAATATTAGGTTATTAGTATTGCGAGGTGGGTTGGGGTTAAAAACATCTCTTAAAAGTTCTGCGAAAACAGCAGACTTTTCATCATCGCTTCTTGCCCCGTTTCCATTTTTTGTACGAATCGGTGGAATTCCGCGTGTAGGTGCTTTCATTTCTCTGACAGCTTTCCACAGAGAGTAGTTGGTGACGTCAGTCGGTGAAAGGTTTTGGATACATTGGTCCAGACAACGATCTGATTCTAGACGCAAGGCTTTTCTCAAGTTTTCACTGGCAATAGATAGCTTCCGTTTTAGGAAAGGGGACCTGGATGTTTGCCATTCAGGACGCGTCCTCCTTTTTTCAGTAAGGAGAATATCGATTTGGGTTGAGGTTTGTGGGCGCGGGATGCTGTTGCAGTTGTTGTCACGCTTGTGCGCAGAGTGGCTAATCTTAGGGTCGAGGTAAATTGTTCCAGAAATGTTTCAATGTCCTCATTAGTTTTTAGACGTGGGTTTTGGCTGAGATGACTACTGATGTATTTTCTGTATTTCAGCCAGTTAGTTTTAGTGGGTGTGAATTCGTAGGTATGGCGTAACTTTTTGTTCAGATCTATTATAATAGGAGAGTTATCTGAAGAGAGGTCGTTAAGGTGTTCTACTTTGAGTAACAATAAGGTCTTACGTGAGTCTGTCAGCCAGTACGATGGTTGTCCTGAAGAGATAATATCAATCTTGGTGTCAGAAAGCATGAAGTTATATAATTGTTTTCCTTTTGTTGTTGTTAGCCGTGAGCCCCAGTAAGTGTGCTTGGCATTGTAGTCGCCAGCAACTAGAAAACTTGTTCCAAGTGTGGAGAAGAAATCTGAGAACTGGGTACTTGTTATTTAAAATCTAGGTGGACAGGACACAGCGGATATTGTTAACTTATCCGTCCAGACAAATTGATGTTGCTTGTAGGTACTCCTTGTTGTAATCTTCCATTGCGAAGTGTTTTATTCTTTGTTTGAATAGGATTCCAGTGCCACCATGTGCTTTACCAGCGAGATGCTTTGTATCATAGAATTTATATCCCGGTATGTAAAAATTGTGTTTTTCGGTTAGATGGGTTTCGGATATAAGAAGTATGTCGATTTCATTAGTGAGTAAAAATGTGTTGATTTCTAATTTGTGCTGGCTTACGTCTTAAGTATGTTCATTTCGGAGATAGCAGAAGCTGCATGAGCTTGTTTTGGTTTCTCAGCATTTCTTGAATCATTGTTTGTATGGGGGCCATGAACTGCGTCCTGCATTTTGTGAGCGTTGCTATCATTCCTTCAAACTTATGCAGGTTTGAAGCAGTCCCGGACTGCTGATCCTTAATTAACTTAAGTACCCCTGCATACGTTGTCCCTGTGTCGGGGTATGGAAGTGACTTCTGTGTTTGTGCAACGGGCGGTATATTTGGACTAGGTTGCGTGCGCTTATTCTATAACTGAGGGTCATTGTTCTTAGTTTTCTGGTAAACAGGGCAACCTCTGTAGTTGGCTGTATGGTTACCAACACAATTACTGCACTTTCTAGCAGCTCTATCAGTTTTGGTCTTCGTACATTCTGATGTGGGGTGTAAATCACCACAGGCAACACATACACTACGAAGAGTGCAATAGGACCTTGTGTGCCCAAATTCTTGGCAATTAGAAAATTGAACTGGGCCGTTTCGATTGAGAGGCTACTCCACTGTAATTCTACGATGCTTACGATAGCGGATGCATGCACTTCTCCTTTTTTAAGCTTTTGGGATTCAGGCTCCAAATCTACGCGAAACAATGGCTGAGGGATTCTGTTGCGATTTCTATATATATAATAGAGCGGGCAGCGAACCCTGCTTCATGTAGTGCTTCTTTGACTTCAGCAGGAGGAATATCTGATTCAAGTCCCTTTATGACAATGGTAAGGCCTTTGCTACTTTTAAGCTGATAGGTGTAGTAGCTTTTTTTATCAGCGTCGAAGTTTTTTATAACCACTCTGTAATTTCTCTCACTATGTATTTGGATTTTTGTTTCCTGGACATATCCTTTAACAAGAGGGGTGACATGGACATTTTTAGGACCAATGAGCTCGGTAAGCTTTGCAGCTAATTTACTGGAGTTACGTTTTCGTAGGTAAATGGGAGGTGGTTTAAATACAATATCATGTTTGGGTGCGTCCGCCTCCTCAGTACTTTGAAGTAGTGCGAAGCGATTATTACTAGAGAGTAGGCTCTCGCTAGTTTTACTGATTTTTGCAATGTTAGTTTTGATTGCACTCGATTTTGGGCTTTGCTTGCGCTTGTTTATAAGGATATACCTATCTAAACCAGTTTGTGATGTTCCAAATTTATCTGCTGGGTTGCTTGACAAATTTTTGGTTGAGTGGTTTGCATTGATGGTTGGTGTGAGTGCATTTTTAGTGCGCGAAACCACTATTGGCGATTTTGTTTTAGCACGATCGGACGAGTGAGAGACAGACGTGGATGGAACCAGTTTGCACTTTTTAGTTTTGGACACCGTTGGGCTGGGTGTTGAACATTGAGCGCTCCAAGATCGCGCATGCGCAGAGAGTGCCGGAAACACTTTTGGACATTGGTTCTGATTCGAGTGCGAACTGTGTGTACTTGCACTTGCATTGTTAAGTGCAGTCGCAATTAAACGCTGTGGAGTTGCAGTAGCATGAGGGCCGCTGCCTGGCCGCTCGCCGTTGTGGGACATGCTACCTCCGCTCGCTTGTCTCTGTTTTGAGCGAACCACATTCGTCGTCAAACCGCTATCGACAGTCATGCCGAGAACATCCGATCTTGCATTGGGGAGAATGTAACATACTGTACGCACTCAGTTGCGCGACTACCGGACGCTGCTGTGAAAGCGACTGAGGCAGATCAGTTGTTGGTGCAAGTGCAGGCGCACTTTGAGAGCGCATGCGCTGTACAGGAGAGCGCACTGGGTGAATGGGAGAGAGCAATTCGCTCATCCACTGACCTCTATAGTTCCGCTTCTTTATTAGAAGCTAACACAAATTCAAATATCTAGTTTAGAAACTGATATTTGATATTTCGCACAAAATCCTTTCGCCAATTTCACTCACTGACTTTTATTATGCGTCTATTTCGCTGGGCTTAAAACTCGAAACAATAAATTATTTCACATTAAATCACCATATAATTGAGGGGCAACCGAAAAACACATCCGAACTCTCTTGCTTTCGATAGTCTTCTCTAAAAAATGCTGATATAAAATTCGCAAGCCTTGGCATACATGGTAGTTAAACCATCAAAAACATCGAACACTGATTGGGAGAAAGCAATTATGCAATAACTTAATAAAAATGTTCCTACGTTTCTAAAGGAACAATTAAATACACTTTATAAAGAGTACACAGACATTTTTGGATTAGAAACTGAATTTCAACAAATAAATTTTATAAACAGAAACTAACCCTCAAAGATGATGCATCTTTATTCATAAATAATTACCGAATTCCACACCCGTAGAAAGGGGAAATAATTAGGCAAGTTGAAAAGATTATTAAGGATGATATTGTGGAACCAGCTAACTCAGAGAACAATATCCCAATCCTTTTAGTACCGACAAACGATGGCGCCTTGTGGTAGATTATAGACAAATAAATAAAAAATTAGTCGCTGATAAGTATCCATTACCACGAGTTGATGATATACTGGACCAGTTGGGTCGAGCAAAGCACTTCTCTTGCTTAGAACTGATTATCACCAAATCGAAATAGATGAAAAATCGAGGGACTTAACGTCATTTTCTACCGAACAAGGCTCCTTCTGATTTAAACGTCTACCATTTGGTTCATTCCAACTTATGATGTCTTTGGTGTTTTCTGGTCTTAAACCATCCCAGGCGTTTCTCTACATGGACAACTTGGTCGTTGAAGGATGCTCAGAGAGGCACATGTTAAACAACCTACGGGATTCTTTTAACCTATGTAGAACATATAATTTGAAATTACACTCCGACGAATGCCTGTTCTTCCGGCATGAAGTCCCATACTTGGGCCACAATAGTACTTCAAAAGGCATTTTACCGGATGCATCCAAATACATTATTATAGAAAATTACCCAACACCGAAAAATGCCTACGAATTGAGAAAATTCGTCGCTCTCTGCAACTATAACATTCTATTGCATATATGTATATATATATAGCCTCTCTAAATGAACGACTTTCATTTTGCTCCTGACATTTCTCGTCCACTGGATGCGGTATCTACCATCGTTGGTCCGCTTTATCACCTTATAAGGTCCTTCCCAGTGTGTTTGCAGTTTTGGCGATAATCCACTTTTCCTTTGCGGATTATGAAGCATAACTAGTTGCCCTTTCTGAATTCCCTTAGAGTTTACTCGTACATCATATCTCGATTTCATTTTATCACCATCAGTTGCGTACGATTTCTGCTGTTTCCATGAATTTCATTCAACTGTCCTCGTTTTTTAGGTATACAATTGCTGCATGGAAGTACTGTAGATGATTCTTTAGTCCATTCTTTCGCCAGATCGTCGGGTACCTTTTTATTAGCTCGTATCTTGCTTTTCGTGACTCGCGGTTGCCTCTCACAGTTTACAGTTGCTGAGATTCTCTGGCACCTTACCTTCTTTTTCGCTATGGTTTCAGCGGTATTTGAAATATTCACTACTTTTTCTGGTACGATTCGGCTCTTATGCTTCCCAACATCTCAGCCCATTTTGGCCCGTATAACTGCCTCTGACTTGGAAGGGATTTTTGTCCGCCGCTAGACAATGGCTTGTTTAGCACCTCTATACTTATCCTCACCAAAGAATATTTCAGCACTCGGCTTTTGAAATCTAGCGTGAATCCATTCCGTATCATAAAATCCACCCCTCAGATTACTTCATCCACAATATCCGCAACTATAAACTCGTGCGTCACTGTTGTGGTGCCGATAGTGATTTTCCGTGTAACTTTTCCAAGTACCGGTGCATCATCTCCAGTTGCCGTACGCAAACTTATTCCCTGAAGCGGCTCGATTCCCCGAACGAGATCCCTTCTAATTATGGAATGTGATGCCCCCGTATCCAATGTTACCACAATTTTTCTTCCGCTTATTACACTGTTGACAGTTAGGCTATTATTTTTCCGCGCCATCTGAGAAACGAAGATTCTTGGGCCATCAGTTGTGGGAGTCCGTTCATTTCCCGGCTTGACAAGCTTTTCCGATTCCCTAATTCGGACTTTGTCTTGCTTTGGCAATCTTACCGGAGCGTGTGTTGCATAACGTTTAATTCTCAACTGCATTGAAATCCGTGCAGCCCCAAATGAAATGGTGCGCATTGGCATCGCATCCAATGATTGTAGCCACCCGATGGGCTTAATTTCCACAACAAGCTTCTGTATGTTGGATTCCGGAAGGATTGCATGGTTATGCTATATATAGGCCGACAACAGCCAGAATCGTCTTCTGCCAGTTTCCAGGCAGAGGGCCGAGTTAACATTTCACTTCCTCTTGATCCAAGGCAGACGGTTGCCCGTCCTTTTTGTAGGCCTTCAAGCTTGTGGATGAGTATCCATAGCCCACTACCCAATTGGGTTTGGATAGAGTGGCCAGAGATTCGGCGATCATCACAAGGGTTACTGACAAGAAATCCCCTCTTGGTTCCTCTATTTTATAACATTCCAATTTTTTGTCAAAAGCTGCTGTTGCTCATCCTCAAGATCTCCAGGATTGCCTGTGGTTCGGCTAGGATCAGCTCCCTAGGTACAACTTCAAGCCTAGCGCCGATCCTGGAGATCGCAACTTTATTCAGGTCTACTGACCTTTAATGTACGAGGTCAGATGTGGAGGAGGAACTTTGTTCGTCATCGGAATGTCATTCCATCTCAACCGGTTTTGTTGGTGTCTTACCCGGGTCATTGCCTAACGGTTTCTGACTCTTGTTGCCAGGGCGGTCGAGAAGGATGATGAAGTCGAAACTGTAGCTCATAACTCCATTACAGGCTAAAAGGGGTTTGAGCGACTGTCATCCTTAGGTTCGCTGACTTTGCAACTCTCCAATCATGTGTTTGGAGGTCCGAGTCCATGTTCTGAAGAGCCGCTCGATATTGAGCCGATCCGAGGGTTCCTCGGGGATCTGGGCTTTAGTGCGGTCGGCTTGCAATTTATTTTTTAGGTACCACATAATTCACCTAACCTATCTATGGCCGTCTTATAAGGTGGCTCTGACCAAACTCTAGTTATCTGGAGTGATGGCCCCATCCCCCTTGTTGGAGTCGATGACCACCCACATCAGACTGTCTCTGCAGATCTAGCTAAGGTTTCAGTACTGAGGCCGCTAATCTATGACTATTGTCCTGAATTGAGAGCTCATTCTATCTTGTCGTTTGGGAGCAGAGTTGACGAGAAGTAAAATTTTTTCGCCCTCCAATATTATGCCTAGCCCAATCCAAAGAACTTTATCCCGCTCCGAGATTTTACTCATGGGGATTCGAGCCTCCTCAGGCTCCTCAAGGAGGACCTTCTGGTGCGTAAATCCAGGTCGAGGGGTTGCTTGAAGTGGATGCGGCATACCGATTTGGGTTGAATTATTTGACTGATGATGGGTCATTTTGTGTAGTGGGAGAATATGCAAATGATAGCCATTACAGACAGTGTTATTTGCAAGGCTTATGAAGAGGAAGATGAGATGGTTTACCACTTTTTGTGCATATCGGGTTCGAGGTATTGGCATCCAAGCGCCAACTTTGGCTTCTTAGGGAGACAAGAACGGTTCAGGTTTGTTGACAGATCAAGTAGATTCAAAGAAAAATAAAAATTGAACGTCAAATATTGAACAATCGATGTCTAGTTGTGTGAGTGCTGTGTATGACTTGTAAGTAATAAATAACAGGTATGGTTTCCAACATCAGCTTCGCTAAGTCTTCAGTATGCGAACAAAATTCAATGTGCTTTGGATTTTCGTCTAAATTAACACTGGCGCCGAAGGCATGTTAATATCTTAAAGGCGTATATGTATTAAATGGCGATCCTGCCCATCGCATTTGAACTTTTTTTAGATCGGCTCAGATCCTGCCCATCGAATCCTCCAATGCCATTGATGGAAGAGGCATACAATCCCTGGCCTATCTTTTCGAACGCGCCGGTGTACATATCATCCAATGCAAAGTTGGTATTAACCATCGAGGAAAACCATAATAGTCAAGACTCACGTAGATCCCAAAAGTACAGCTACCGACAACACCAAAGAAATCGAGCAAAACTTCAAAAGAAATTAGGATATTTTTGCAATGGAAGTAGATCTGTGCAGGATCCAAACAGATGTAGGAAATATATAACACCGATTTGGTGTAACTAATTGATGAAGAGCTCCGGCATAACACAGCGGTCACAAGAAAATGGCCCAAATTAGAACAGGACGATGACTCGATGCAGAAAATAATTAGATGCATGAAGAATCACCGGAGTAAAAGTTATACCAACAGTTGAAGAATATTTTGACCAACACACTCGAGAGAGAGTAACACTGGCGATCATAGATTTGGAACTGTAAATAAATATATATTAAGATAAAATAGTTTCATTAGATTTAAAATTATAACCAGATAAAATTATAAAAACAAATTGAAGTAATTAAAACGGCAAATTTGAAATCCAAAGAAATTATCGTGGCAAACCAAAACAATTCTGTTATTGGTATGTACGATGTCTTTTCTAGAGGTGTTTCATTACCTCCTACATGACGTTCATGCACAACTATTTGATAGTCTACACGTAGCTCCAATTCTAAGCCTAAAGTGGAAGTTATTTTATGTAATATACCCTTAATCGAAATGCATTTCTTTCTATCTATATGTTTTTGGGTTGACATGTTCTTCTTTTATTATTCCTATTTGAGGATCCGAGCTCTCTGTAGCGAACCCTGTGCAACACTCATTGGGCTGTATTTTGACAGTTTTTTTAATTGTTTTTTGGTTTTGCTTCGGCTCAGTGGGTTCGCTCAAGCTCGCTGCTCGGTTTTGAAACGTATTTGTATTTAATTGGAGATCTTGAACATTAAACTGATTTTGTGTATTTTTGTTTGTATATATTGATTTTCCCCAACATAATTTGGTGCCTCCTGTGAGGAATGAACTCACGACCCCTGAGAAGGGGAGGTGTCTCACGCAGGTAGCGACGGTTCCCGGAATTAGTGTACGGTATTGCCTTTGCGACTGCATTTAACTGCCAATATCTTACTTTTTGCTGGCGCATGCACCACAGATTGTGCACAAGTACAACAACAACAAAAACCAGCACATTGGCTCAAGTGGCAATTTGTGTGGTTAGGATTCTCGAAGCTCGGCACGTGGGTGCCTTACACAACGCAATCCCTTAATATCGTTCTCTGGGTCACTATGTCAGAGCTAAAACTGCGTACATCTTCTACAACGTCGATTCGACCTATTGCGTGGTTTCAAAACTGGAGAGCTATTTTCCCATTGGAACAAGAGTTGAAGTCGCTCACATCAGACTTTGATAGGTTTGTTGCAAATCATCATCACCTGGTCTCCGAAGCAGAGGATAATGAATTGGAAGCGCATGATTCGCTGTTTCTGGAAGTAGAGGACGCTTATAATGATGCATGTGTTATGATCCAGAGGTTGATGATGGGTGCCAGATCCAGCTCATTACCCGTGGCATCAACACCAAAGTTCGACCTCAAGCTGGACGCCCTGGCTATTCCAACTTTCGATGGCACACTGCATACCTGGCTATCATTTAAGGATGCTTTTGAAACTCTTGTAGATAAAACGGAGTTTCCAGAGGCCTACAACCTAGGCAAGCTTCGTCAGTCGGTCCCGGCAAGTGCTGTGCCACTCATTGGTGGAGTATACTCTGGTGGTTACTGAGGAGGGCTGGAAAGCCCTCAAAGATCGCTTCGACAATAAGAGGCAGCTGTCCGAGATTCACGTTGCTCGATTTATTAATATTCGGTCAGCAGTAGATGAAACATTTGAAGTCGTTGTTGCAGATTGTAGACACGGTGCTCGAGTTTTTGTGCGCCTTGTGCCTCATGGGCTTACCAGTCGAAAAGTGGGATGCACTGGCGGTGCCGATTGTGGTATCGAAGCTTTCAACTACTACTCAACGGGAGTGGTCTCTAAGCAGCGCTCCTTGCGAGATTCCGAGCTTGGAAGAGTTGCTTAAATTCATGGAAAGACGTGCACACAGCTTCAATGCATATTTTAGCTCACGGTCGAGTACATGGGAGTCATCGTTATCAAGGCAGCTGACTCGCACTGGAACTAGGCAGATTCCACGTGATCTGAAATCTAATGTAGCTTCTGTTGGTTTTGCGACTCAACCGCAGCAATTGGCATTACTTGTGCCAGTATTGAGGTCCTTTCTTAAGAGTCCTTCAGTCGCTCGTCTTCTTAAGCCTTTTGGCTGCCGTTAATAGACGTTGGCGTAAACGAACAAACTTATGTCTATGAAAGGCGCTCCAACTGACCAACTGAATATAAGAATTCCGACGGTACATTCTAAATGCCAATGCCCGTCGTCGAATCGATTTCAGAACTGTAATATCCTAGAAGCTCATATAATGATTATTCATGAATCACTATTTATTTATAATACTTACACCCTAAAAGTATGTCTTTACTTAATTATTTGATAATTATACTACTTCTAAATGCTTATTACACCAAATGTGTAGTTTCTATTAATAGTGGGTGCTGTGAATCAATTACGCGCAGGTACCTTGATTCTGACTCAAAACATCCCTACCTTCTTTCTAGAAGAAGGTAGTGTAACTTGCACCGTCAACAATTTTGAACATTTTATTAATCCTATATACATATATTTTTAAAAATCGCCATATTTTGTGTTCTATTTATTGTATTTTTTTATTCTTTACTTTCTTATATTTTTTTATTTTTTATTTCTTATTTTTTTATATCTCTTGGACCATCATTGACTATTTTCTCACTGGCGTATATACAAACAATATTACAAATTAATTACACATTTAGCTTATGCTACGCTACTATCGACCGCGTCCTCGGCAATTGTTGGTTCTGGTAAGGCCCGTCATTGTTAGAGTGAAGTCCCTCGGTGAACTCTGCACACCCCTCCTTTCTTTCTGGAACGGTACATGTAATATCTTGCAAGTTTATGGGTGTAGTTGCGCTTCCAATGAACTCAAAATAAGTAAGAGAGGAGATCTTCTAATTGTATAAACGTTACGAAGTTAGCCGATAAAGCATGGCTATGTAAAGCTGGATCGTTTCGTGGTTAGAATGAAGTTTGCGCCAGGAAATTATTCTGTTTGCAACTCTAAATAATAGATTGAAGTTGAAGCTGTGATTATTTCTATAGCCGTCTACAGTATATTTATATTAACTATCTCTTCCTCTTCAGACAATATACACATTGACATATTTAATAACGGAAGATTCGTTAGATTTTCTATACTGAAAATGTAAATGTCAGTTTTTTCATGCCATTCTGTAAGCTATGTAATTAATATCAAGCATTATCACCTTCATACTTGCTAGATGAAGATTCTAGTATTCAGCCGATATCATCTTCATTTTCTCATAAGTCTCCGATCGCAGTCATCTCGCGCATGGGAGTTAGGACCTCTTCCATTCACTTATATAAAAAATGAATTTCCACAAATTTTGTGAAATTATTTCGGGACACCATCGTTTCAAATCTCATGTCTCTTCCTTTGTTGCTTATTGATTACTTTTCTTCTACGTCTTCTTAACTTACTTCTTCATATTCTTCAATCAGCTTTCTTGTTCGCTGCTATTACATCTACTGTTCACCGTTTCATGAATGTTGGTTAACCTGGTTATATATATATATATATATATATATATATATATATATATATATATATATATATATATATATATATATATATTTATATATATATATATATATATATATATATATATCTATATATATATAAATGAAGCATCAAAAACTCGAAAACGCGTGGACCGATTTCAACCAAATTTTCACACATTCTAGACAGTGTTACGGAAAAGGTTTTTGTGCAGTTTGCTTAAAATCGGAACACGCATGCGTGAGTTAAGCGTACACACGCATCATATGGAATTGCTTATACGAAGCGTTCACAATTACAACAACACATATAAGAGACACGGAGCTATGAGTACTGTGTTGTTTTTTCTTTTCTTCTCTTTCGGCTCATTTGCACACAGTAGATATAGAGCGGTGTGTGTGTTAAGCGCCCTGGCCACACATGAAATTAACTGATCAAACTTTATGTATATGTTGGTAATTCTACCTCTGCCGCGAAGTGTCACCAAATATCTAAATGACTTTGATATTCGTCAAACTCATGCGTGGGAGTTGTCTCTCAATAACACAATCAAAAAAGAGCGAGTTTTTACAACAACACATATAAGAGACACGGAGCCAAATACTCTATAATAAGAATATGCGACAACTGACTCTTCAGTACTAAATTATGTTGCTGGCAGATAGCGATCAACATTTTGGTCAAAAAAAAATGTTGCAGGGCAATTTGGTGTAGTGGAACGAATTTCTGTTCTTGTTGTTATCAGTCTTTCGTTGTTCTTTGATGCGGAAGGTTGTGCCAAACATTATATTTGGTTGTGCGTCCTTCCGTATAAAATAAAGAACACGAGAAGAATGGAAGAATGCGAATATGTAAAAATGCACTTGTGAGCGCCGTGTGGGGATTTCTAAAGCATACACAATAAACACACAATAGTTAACTTCTTGTTTGGTATTGTCAATGTGTGTATGCTTTTGATAAACCAATCTATATGAAAAATATACACATTTATTCTGCACGAATGTAGGTCAAACGATCGCACATGGTGTGGAGTCATACATATGTATACATTTTTATATATTTAGAATTTATTATTATTTTGAAGTTTGACAATTTGCGCGAAATTGTCACATTTCATATCAAAAATACACTATCTTATGAAATCAATACTTTCTCAATTTTATAGGTGCATGAATATGTGTGATTAAAAAATTTAGAATTTATTTGATTTCATATATTACTGATTTTTAAGAAAATGGAAATATTGGGACTTATATTTATTTGTTGTGATTTTGTAGGTTTTGTTGTATTATAATAATAATAATAACAAATAAATAAAGTATTATTTCTATTGAGTATGTTCGCCACTCATACCAGGCGAACAGAAAACGAAAGCAGTAGGGATTTACAATATTCAATTGCAAGTTGAAATTATTCATCAATTGCAAATTAGGCCACTTTAACCAGAGGTCCCCAACTCACAAAATTGCAGCCCGCTTAAAGAAAGCTAAGGTTTCGCACTTCTAGCTAAGCTTCAAGCTTGGAAAGCGCTGCATATTGCTTCGTAGCCACACCACAAGAAATGTTGTATTCCTTTTCATTGTTGCTTAAAAATATCAGATCTGAAGAAAATTGAATCCCCTCGCATTAATTCTGAGCAGGCACTTACATACATTTATACATATATAGTTCTGGTAGGTAGCGACTTGTGAAGAGACGATTTGTCCACATTACATAACAATTTAATAATTTTAATTTTCAATTCGTGATGTGAAGTGTGGTGCTGTTTTCGCTTTCTGTTCGCCTGGTATGAGTGGCCGACATAATCAATAGTATGAATGAATGTGGAGATTTTTTTATATGAATGAGGAGATTTTTTAAAACTATATAAAAATTCCAAAATTCTATATATGTAAAATTTTTATAAATATAAATGTATTTATTTATATGTATGTGAATGTTTCAAAAATAAATTTTTATAAAATTTTCCAAATTTCTTTAAAAGTATGAAAAAATCAAATATTAAGCATTTCAATTCATGATATGTATTCACAATCATATTAATATATGTACCATGATATAAATCCAATCGAATAAGTGTATAAGATGCAGGTGTACATATGTAAATAATAAACATATGTGTGTACGTATAAAATTGCGCTTTAATTGCCTTAATACCATATGATATCAATATAAAGCACAACAAATGATAAAAAATAAGAAGATCAAGATAATAATAATCAAAGTAAAGAAGTCAAAGCAAAGAAGGAATTAAAATCCACTAAGAAGCTAATTCCCACAAGACACATTTTAAAAAAGTTGCTTGCTATATTTTACAGCAACATTTCAAGATTTTGTACTAATTGAGAGGATGTCGCATATTCTTTATAGAGAGTATTTGCAAGAACATGGCCATAGAATAAGTAGAGATAGACATCAACGGGAGAGATCACGTTCAGACATTCGAGCAACCAATATAAATTCAATAAATTTGAACAGAGTTGCATTTCAATACAACAACAAACTACATTATGGATCACACAAATATGTAGTCATTGGCGATATGGATAGTCTGTGGATATTGTCGGGCTTTGAAATTTAAAACAGAAAGGCCCGGAATGTGTTGTGCAGCAGGAAAAGTTCAATTGCCAGAATTATAATATCCACCTGAACCATTAGCATCATTGCTTTCTGGAACATCGCCTGATTCCAAACATTTTTTGGAGAAAATATCTGTCTATAATTCAAGCTTTCAAATGACTTCTTTCGGTGCAACAAGAATAATATCGGATAATTATATGCCAACGTTCAAGGTAATTACTTCATCTGGATTATCGACACAGATTGCTGAAAAATACAGTTATCATTGTGATGTCATCACTTCAGATACCAATTCTGATAATTTTACCTTATTTCAGATTCAAGGGCAAGCATATCACTTAATTGATTCACTGTTACCATTACCAAATGATGATTATAAATTCCTACAAATTTATTTCATCAACAATAACAATGAAGAATGCGATAGACGTTGTGCATTCGTACAAAACATTAAACCAATTATAATAAGAGAACTACAAGATTTATTACATCAACACAATGTTTTGATTCGAAGTTTCAAGACGACCGTTGACAGACTGCCATCTGATAACCATAAAATCAAAATTCAAGCAAATAAAACACCAGTTGGACAACATGCTGGAAGATTTAATCAGCCAACTTCACCAGACGAAGTTGCTATTGTCATATCAGGAGAAGTCTTTCAACCACGTGATATTGTGTTGCAAAGAAGAGATAATTCGTTCCATCGTGTATCTGAAACTCATTGCAAATATGATGCATTACAATATCCTATTTTAGTTTGTCGTGGTGAAAATGGATATTCAATTGATATAAAACAGAGGAATCAAACGAATGGACAACCATTAAATAAAACTGTAATGAAATTGCGCTGTGAACAGTACATACATTTACGCGATGCAATTAACAATGATGCAAATGTAAATGATGTTGGAATGATAATTTTACCATCATCTTATACAGGCAGTCCACGTCCCATGCATGAGTACGCGCAAGATGCCATGTGTTATGTGAGATGTTATGGACGACCAGATTTATTCATAACCTTCACATGTAATCCAAAATGGAAGACTTTACGAACAATTTATATCCTGGACAGTCAGCGGCTCATAGACATGATATAACAGCCAGAGTATTTAGACAAAAACTTCAATCGCTCATGGATTTCATTGTCAAACATAAAGTTTATGGTGGTGTCCAATGTCATATGTACTCTGTGGAATGGCAAAAAAGAGGATTGCCTCATGCACACATTTTGATTTGGTTAAAAGAAAAAATTACCACAAATCAAATTGATGATATCATTTCTGCTGAGATCCCAGATGAAAATGTTGATCGAGAACTATATCACATTGTTACAAAAAATATGGTTCATGGTCCATGTGGTGCAAAATATAATATGATCTCGCCATGCATGGTTAATAATAAATGTTCTAAAAAATATCCAAGACAATTAGTTCCCGAAACAATTACTGGCAACGATGGATATCCGTTATATCGTCGAAGGTCACCTGAAGATAATGGAAAAACTGCTATTGTAAAAGTTTGTGGTCGAGTTGAGCTAATTAGTAATGAATGGATTGTACCATATTCTCCACTGCTTTCAAAAACATTTAACGCTCATATAAATGTTGAATACTGCAATTCGGTGAAATCCATCAAATGCATCTGCAAATACATTAACAAACGTGTTGTAAATATTAATTAATGAACTCTAATTTTGTTCAGTGTATTACTGACCTACGTCAATTATGACATATATGAATGTATGCTTCTTCTTTTTTTTATCTTTCCTTTTTATAATAAAGTTATCTGAGAGTAAACAAGTGTAATTCCGTGTGTTTAATTTCGCCACTAATTTTATCCACTGCCATCATAAATTTTCTACAGGTTATGGGCCCAGAACTACCCAAGAAATAAACTTTAAACAATAGTGAAAGTGAGAATAGTGCTAAAAAAGGAGATACAAAAAGAAAAAGCATTAATTCTAACAAATTAACATTGTCGTTGCCACCATCGTGCTCATTGTGCTTTTGTATAGAGCACGTACAAAGTTATTAATTACAAGACACATCAAAAAAAAAAAAATAAACTAAAACAAAACATCTACAATAAATCCATTCCATAAAATAATAAAAACAAAATAAAATTAAAGTCTTTAATACACATGGTGTATGGCGGAACCTAACCTTAAAACCAGTGTCAAAAGCAGCAAACAAGAGGAATCTAAGGCTAATATAGAAGCGACAACAACAACAACACAAACAACGCAAGCTGCAAAAATGTCATCGTCGTTGCTTGCTTCTATTGAAAAGCTAAAAGGTAGGGAGAACTATTCATCGTGGAAGTACTCAATTGAGAGTTACTTAGCAATTGAAGATCTGTCCAAGTGTATCAAAGGTGAAGAGAGAGACGAAAGGAAAAATGCAAAAGCAAAAGCAGCAATAGTTTTGACTAACTAACTGATAAAACAAATTTTGTGCATGTACAAGGTGCCAATACACCACAAGAGGTGTGGAAAAAATTACAAGATATTTTTGAAGACACTGGCGCAGTTCGAAAAGTCACCCTTATGCGAAAAATGGTGAATACTAAATTAGAAAATTGCGCATCGATGGATGTGTATGTGAGTGAAATAGTTTCTACAGCCCACAGACTTAATGAGGCTGGTTTTAAAGTGCCAGATGAGTGGCTAGCGGTATTTTTATTAGCGGGTTTAAGTGACGATTATTTGCCAATGATTATGGCCTTGGAATCAAGTGTAAAATTACTTACAAGTGACATGGTGAAATCCAAATTGTTGTTGGAAACAACAAAAACTATATCAAACTCTGAAAATGCATATTTTGCGAAAAATCGTAAACCATTCAATAGAAAATTTAGTGGTATTACGAGTTATGCTTGTACAGCAAAAGGCCATAAGGCAAATAAGTGCCCTGAGAAGAAAAAGACGAATGAAAAACAGCAGCAATCAAGGGGATCGAGTTCTGAAGTGAATGAAAGCCGAAATACGTTTTTTGCTTTCAGTGCTGCGTTCTTAACCGATAAAACTGGAAAGTGCGATTGGTACATTGACTCAGGTGCTACCAGGCACATGACAATGCACAAGGAGTGGATTACGGAATTAAAGAATTGTGGAAGCTCGGATATAAAGGCGGCTAATAACGGCAATATGAAAGTGGAGTGCGTTGGAACAGTTCAACTGGCCGTAAATATTAATGATGAACGCGCTTATGTACAAATGAAAGATGTACTGTGTGTACCTAGCTTAACAGCAAATCTTATATCTGTAAGTCAACTTGTTCTTAAAGGCTATAAAGTGATTTTTTCTGAAAATAAATGCGAAATACGTGATGGAAAAAATAATTTGCTGGCTTTTGGCTTACGCGTGTGTGGCTTGTTCAAGCTTTGTGGAGTTCTTTCTAATAATAACTTGGCATTAGTTGCTAAAACTGAAGTCTCGATAAATTTGTGGCATCGCAGGCTTGCACATCTGAATTGTTCAGATATGGAGAAAATGAAAAATTGTGGTGTAATTGGAATATCATATGTTGGTGAAGACATCAGTGTATGTGTTGCCTGCTGTAAAGGAAAACAATCAAGAAAACCTTTTCCAAATACTGGATCCAGAGCGAAGCGGTGACTAGAGCTAATTCATGCGGACTTAGCGGGCAAAATGGACACAAAGTCAATTGGCGGCAGTAACTATGTGTTGGTACTGGTTGACGACTATAGTATGCGTACGTTCGTGTATATGCTGAAAAACAAAACCGAAACGTTTAACAAGTTGTATATTTAAAAACTTAGTTGAGAACCAAACTGGTTTGAAGATAAAACGTTTCCCCAGTGATAACGGAACTGAATTTTGTTCAAATGAATTCGGCCGATTTTTTGAACAAAATGGTATTCGACATGAGACTTCAGTCCCTTATACACCACAACAAAATGAAACAAAATGAACTATATGTGAAAAGGCCAATTGTATGATTCAGGATGCGAATCTAGAAAAGAAGTTCTGGGGTGAAGCTGTGAATGCGGCCACATACATCAAGAATAGGACTGTATCGAGAGTATTGGATAATAAATCTCCCATGGAAATTTGGGATGGTAAGAAACCCGACATAAGCCATTTTCGGGTTTTCGTATCTCGTGCGATGGCGTTTGTTCCAGGTGCTAAAAGGCATAAATTTTACGCAAAATTAAAGGAGTATTTGTTTGTTGGATACTGTGAAAATCAAAAGGCATATCGTTTAATAGACAAACATACTGATGAAGTTATGGTTAGCAGAGATGTCGTGGTATTCGAAGATGATTGTATTCGTCTGCGTGCCGTTGATGGGCAAATTTGTCCTGCAGATGATGGTGATTTAAAATTAGTTGCTGAAGATGATAATGAACTAAGTGTTGTTTCTTCAGTAAAAGTAAATGGCGTGCAGCATGGCCATAACAATGTTGCAAAAGGCGTTGAACATAATTTAAATAAAGATAAAGGTGTGCAATATGACCTTAACAGTGTTGCAAGTGATAATGAAGTTAACGGCGTACAGCATGGCCGAAACAGTGCTGTCATTAATAGAACAAATCCGGAGTTGGGTGACGATTCTCAGGATTCAGAGAATGAAGGCGATGCAAGTATGATGCATGATGCATGATGACCAAGACTACATACCAGATACCGATGTGAGCTACAACAATGAAACTGGCGAAAATTTTCCTAGGCGCTCAGCAAGGGCATCCAAACTGGTTGAGAGGTTCGAGTCTACCCATTTGGCAACTACAACAGTTGAAGGTGAGCCAACAAGCGTTTATGAAGCGATGGATGCAGAGTATCAGTCATTTTTACAAAATTGTACTTGGCAGCTTGTTAATTTGCCGCCTGGTCGTAAATGCATACGTTGTAAATGGGTCTTCAAACGAAAGTTGGACTTAGAGGGAAAAACTGAGCGTTACAAAGCGAGACTTGTCGCCAAAAGTTGCAGTCAACGAGAAGGTGTGGACTATTTTGAAACCTTTTCCCCTGTAGTCCGGTATTCATCAATGAGGTTGCTAATGACTATGGCAGTTAAATTTGGTTTGCGAATTGACCAGATGGACGTTATAACTGCGTTTTTGCACGGGGACGTCAACGAAACTATCTTTATGCATCAACCTGAAGAATAGGATGACAGAAGTGGACGTGTTTGCCAACTTCGAAAGGCATTATATGGCCTTAAAGAGGCAAGCCGTCAATGGAACTCTAAACTAAATGAAGTTCTATCTAAAGCTGGGTATCAACGATGTAAAACAGATTCTTGCATTTACCTACGTCGAAATGGTGAGTCTGTAGTAGTCGTAGCAGTCTATGTCGATGATCTGCTTATTTTTTACAACAATAACCAATGGCGAGACCAGCTTAAATCAACACTATCTAAACATTTTTGCATGAAAGATCTTGGTCATGCTACAAATGTTTTAGGTATACAAATCAAATACAATTTTGAGAATGGTATCATTACTCTCTCACAACGAAAATATGTCAAGCAAATATTGAAGCGATTTAACATGTATGATTGTGATCCAGTTAAAATTCCAAGTGATCCCAATCAAAAACTTACACGGGATATGTCGCCGACTTCGACAGAGCAAATTGAACATATGTCCAAAATTCCATATCAAGAGGCGGTTGGAAGCATACTTAACTCAGTGTACCAGACCTGACCTAGCATTTAGCGTGGCGAACGTGAGTCAATTTAACCAAAATCCAGGTCAAGCTCACTATAAGGCAGTCAAGCGAATATTGCGATATTTAAAAGGAACTTTGGACTACAAACTTTCCTTCAACAAGCGAGGCGGTTATGATGAATTATGCGGCTTCGCTGACGCTGATTGGAGATCCAGTTTCTGCGACTTCCGCTCATGCACAGGATATGTTTTCTTGTGGCAAGGGGCAGCTATTTCTTGGTTTTGTAAAAAACAACCTACCGTGGCTCTTAGTACTACGGAATCAGAATATATATCATTAAGCGCTGCAGGACAAGAAGCTATATGGCTTGCACAATTGAAGGCAGAAAAATACTAGACGGAGTTTGCACAGATGTTGCAATTTTTTGCGATAAAAAAAGTGCTATCCATCTTACTGAAAACGGAACTTACAGTGCAAGAACTAAGCACATAAGCATCAGACATCATTTTGTAAGAGAACTAGTCAGCAGCGGAGAACTAAAAATACAACATATCAACACTTTGGAAATGGTTGCTGACATCTTAACGAAGGCGCTTCCTATAGCAAAGCATAACTTTTGCGTCATGAAGATGGGCTTAATGAATATCGATTAAATTTTGTATTTAATTTTTTGAATTTTTATTAAAGAATTAGTATTTTAAGAAATCATTAATTAAGAGGGAAATTGTAAATATTAATTAATGAACTCTAATTTTGTTCAGTGTATTACTGACCTACGTCAATTATGACATATATGAATGTATGCTTCTTCTTCTTTTTATCTTTCTTTTTTATAATAAAGTTATCTGAGAGTAAACAAGTGTAATTCCGTGTGTTTAATTTCGCCACTAATTTTATCCACTGCCATCATAAATTTTCTTCAAAAGGAAGTGATATGGCCGTATTTGGAGTTGTTCAAAATCAAAATGATGAAATTTCTACATATCAAATGGGGAGATATATAAGCAGCAATGAAGCCGTTTGGAGAATATTAACATTTCCCATTCACGATCGTAGTCCAGTGGTTATTCATTTGTCAGTTCATTTGGAAAATGGACAAAGAGTTTATTTCAATGTTGATAATGCACAGCAAATTGCAGAACGACCACCAGCAACAACACTAACCGCATTTTTTCAATTATGTGAAAGTGATGCATTCGCGAGGAGATTATTGTATTCGGATGTGCCAAAATATTATACTTGGAATGCATCGTCAAAAAAATGGCTGAGAAGAAAGAGAGGTACACCTGTAGACGGATACCCCGGTGTATTTTTAACTGATGAGATTGGTCGACTTTACGCAGTACATCCCAGCCAAGCTGAGTGCTTTTATTTGCGTTTATTGTTGGTTAATGTTCCTGGTCCAAGATCGTTTTTAAGTTTGAAAAGAGTCAATGGACGTCTATTTCATACTTATCGTCAAGCATGCGAAGAATTGAATTTACTTGAAACTGATAACCATTGGGATTCAACTCTTCTGGATGCATGTGTTTCAAATTCACCTCATCAGATAAGATCATTATTTTCGATAATCATTACAACATGTTTCCCATCTAATCCATTACATTTATGGCGAATTTACCGTGACTATATGACTGAAGATATCTTAAATCAAATGTGTCAAATTCACCGAGATCAAAATTTAAATTACACCAAAGAAATGTATAATGAAGCACTTATAAAACTGGAAGATTTGTGTTTGATTATAGTAAACAAAAATTTAGCTGAATTGGGTATGATTCCACCAAATCGATCTATGCATGATGCCTATAATCAAGATTTGCGACGCGAACAACAATTTGATCGGAATGAATTAAACACCTTTGTAACATCAACTTTACCAAATTTGAATCAAGAACAAAGACATGCATATGACACAATTATGGGGAATATTGAAAACGAAACAGGTGGCATATTTTTCTTAGATGCTCCAGGCGGAACAGGAAAAACATTTTTGATTTCATTGATATTGGCTACCATAAGATCACAAAACAATATCGCATTAGCTCTTGCATCTTCTGGAATTGCTGCTACATTGTTGGATGGTGGTCGTACAGCTCATTCGGCCTTGAAATTGCCACTAAATATGCAATTTAACGAACAACCAACGTGTAACATATTTAAGAATTCTGGAATGGGGAAAGTTTTGCAACAGTGCAAGATTATTGTTTGGGATGAATGCACCATGGCACATAAAAAATGACTGGAAGCCTTAAATAGAACTCTGAAGGATTTTCGTGGAAATCAAGCAGTATTTGGTGGTACTTTGATTCTATTGGCCGGTGATTTCCGACAAACATTGCCTGTAATTCCAAAATCAACGGCACCAGATGAATTGAAAGCATGTTTGAAATCGTCTAATTTGTGGAGACACGTTCAAAAATTAGCGTTGACCACTAATGTGCGTATTCAATTACAAAATGATTCATCAGCAGCAGAATTTTCAAGGCATTTATTAGACATCGGACATGGTAAATTACCTATGGATGTTAATTCTGGCATAATTACACTTCCAAATAACTAACTGAATCAAGAGAAGAATTAATTAGAAATGTATTTCCCAACATTGCGCAGAATTATAAAAATCATGATTGGTTAAGTCAAAGAGCAATATTGGCAGCGAAAAATAAAGATGTTGGTGAAATTAATGAAAAAGTTTTAAAAGATATAATCCGTTCAAATCTTAACATACAAATCAGTCGACAGTATTACGAACCCACACGATGTTGTGAATTATCCGATTGAGTTTTTAAATTCTCTCGATTTGCCTGGATGCCCACTCATCGGTTACAATTAAAAATTGGTGCTGTTATTATTATGCTTCGCAACATAAACCAACCTAGATTATGCAACGGAACACGGTTAGTAGTCAAAAAGCTTATGAATAATCTGATTCAAGCAACAATTTTAAAAGGAAAATACAAGGGAGAAGATATTTTAATTCCACGCATACCAATGATTCCCCCAGATTTGCCATTTGATTTTAAAAGACTGCAGTTTGCCATACGTCTTGCGTTTGCAATTACGATAAATAAGGCACAAGGTCAATCATTTCAACTGTGTGGAATCGATTTACAATATCCATGTTTTGGACATGGTCAATTGTATGTTGCATGCTCTAGAGTAGGAAAGCCATCAGTATTATTCATTTATACATCAACTGAAGGCAAAACAAGAAATGTAGTTTACCCAAAAGCATTGGAATAGAATAAGTGAGAGAATGTTTGTTAATAAATGATGGAAAAAATTAAAATTTATCTTTTAATTTATTTTTTAAAAAAATTTCAAAAAATTAATTGTTAATAAATGATGAAAAAAATAACAGCCGGAGTAGCAGCTGAGGGTCCACTATTTATGTATATTATTTTTTGGTGAAGAAAGTTTTTGCGTATTTAGGTTTTGTTTTCTGGTAATTTTTAATTATTGAACTATCTCACATTATTTAATTCTGAGGCGGTACGAAGTTCGCCGGGTCAGCTTGTATATATATATATATATATATATATATATATATATATATATATATATATATATATATATATATATATATATATATATATATATATATATATATATATATATATATATATATATATATATATATATATATATATATATATATATATATATATAAAATAACAAAATTAATATAATAATTCACGTTTTAGCAACCAATCGTTTATACACAAAATACCATTCGATTAAATTTCATTTACACTTTTTCTTATGCAGGCTCTTAATGTCCGCTTTACGAATTACAACTTGAAACACGCTTCCCGACTTATCCTCTGTTGCGATCGTGCCTTTAGCCACCACCGTCTGTGCGTTCATTTTTTTATTTTGATTCTCCAATTCTTTTTCTTGTTTTCATTTTGGCCGCTATTCTGGTGAATGCAACCAGGCAAAGTGTGAGGTAGAGATGGCGATGCCTCAAACGAGTCTAAAAATGAAAAAAGTGAGGTGACTGACCGACATGACCGCTGAAATGGTCAAGTTGGAATAGCGGATGAAGCCGGAGAAGAAAGAGAAAGCGGAGAAAAAAAAGAGGAGAACGACAAACGTTTTGGGAAAAGGTCAAGGCAGTCTAGTGCGGATGTTCGTTGGTGCAGGTCTGATTTTGTGTGGATAGTCTCTCGTCTCGTCGGTTGTTCCTGTTATTTGTTCTGATACATTAATTTTATTTATTCTTTCCTAGCTTGCTTGCATTCACTCGCGGTATTAAAAAAAAATAATTTTCATCTGGACATTTCGCACTCACCTAGATAGATTGAAATTCACCATAATTTACAAGACACTTAGTTCTTCAAGAGTGTACTTAGATTTAAATTTACACACAATTGACACTGCCACGGTCGCCATATAATGTTCCGAAGTCAACATCATAATAAAAATACCACGGTGTCTTTATTAAACGTCTCTTTATTTACCGAATCCATTTGCTTATAAATTATTTTTATTTACTATGAAATTACAAGTTCTCGGAATAAAATGGAATAGGTAGAGAGCAAAGATCAGTGCAATTACAGACCGCTGTTGTCAGCGGCCCTGTCTCGGGTTTCGTCACAATGTGTTGCACATGATATTGTGCTGTGAATCATCAGGTCATCGGACTGATGACCACTAGCAGTGAAAACCAACTAGATGATATTTAGGGCATTGGAATTATGTTGCCTCTGGACTTTGTATTATTACATATTCTTTGCACAGCAAAACTTAATAAATTTGCCTTCACGTCGTTAGGCAGTTTTTACAAGTTCCCGCCTCAATCGGCTTATCCGAAAGTTGAGAGAGCGCTGGAGACTTTGGACTTAGTGTATAGGTCTACAATGGGCTCAGCTGAGCAGAGAGAGAGAGAGAGAGAGAGAGAGAGAGAGAGAGAGAGAGTGAGAGAGAGAGTGAGAGAGAGAGTGAGAGTGAGAGAGAGAGAGAGAGACTCTGTCAAATTTCATTTCTTACTTTTTTTGTAAAATTTTCCCCCAAATATAATATAAATTACATAACTATAATTTTAAATTCCATTTATTCCAGAATTAGAATTCATTCAGTTTGAAAAAGGATAAAAGCCATATATATATATATATATATATATATATATATATATATATATATATATATATATATATATATATATATATATATATATATATATATATATATATATATATATATATATATATATATATATATATATATATATATATATATATATATATATATATATATATATATATATATATATATATATATATATATATATATATATATATATATATATATATATATATATATATATATATATATATATATATATATATATATATATATATATATATATATATATATATATATATATATATATATATATATATATATATATATATATATATATATATATATATATATATATATATATATATATATATATATATATATATATATATATATATATATATATATATATATATATATATATATATATATATATATATATATATATATATATATATATATATATATATATATATATATATATATATATATATATATGTATATATATATATAGTGGTTTCCACAAACACGAGATTTCCCACACCTCCAGCTGCCATTGGACCCCACACCATCACCGAGCCACCACCATGTTTCACAGTTGCTTTAAGATGCTTTAACTGCAACGTGGTGTTTCTTCTTTCTTCGCCACACAAATCGTTTTCCATCCGATCCAAAAATATTAAATTTACTTTCATCAGTAAAAATTACTGTTTTCCAGAACTCGTCAGTCTTTTCTACATATTTTTTTGGCATAATCTCAACGCTGTTTTACATTCTTTTTTGATATAAAGGGTTTTTTGCGTGGAACACATGCTTTATATTGGTTACCATGCAGAAAGTTCCGTACCGTTTGGGCGCTTAATGTAACGTTTTCATCTTTTTTAACATTTTTAGCTATTTCCACTGCACTTGTTTTTGGTTCTAGCTTTACCATTCGGTCGATCTTTCTTCCCAATCGAGCGTCTATGATTTTTCTTCGACCTCTTCCTGGGGCAATTAAGACTGAACTTGTTTTCTTATAATTCTGCATCACATATTGCACGCATGATTTTGGTCTAGAAACATTTTTAGCGATTTCAAGATAACTTTTGCCTTCATTGTGAAGTTTAATAATCAATTCTTTGATGGCAATAGGAATTTTAGTATGATTTTTAACATTTGAACTCATACTAAACACTATTAAAACGCACTATTCAGACAAACCACTTTATAAGACTGTGCAATTGTCTAATTCTACGTCAACTTCCAAAAATAAACATCCGTTATATTAGAGAAATCTATATTTCTCTCTAGAGAGTGATCTGGTTTTATAAAAATAACAAAAATTAAAGAACCGTTATATTAGACCGTACCGACAATTTTTTGAGTTAATTTTTTGAAATTTTTTTTTGTTTTTTGTATAAAATAGTAGTGAGACATGTTTATTTTATTATTAATTTGCAATTGTTATAAACAATAGTTGCACTTTAAAAAAATTATTTCACTCGAATCGGTCAATTATTTTTCGAATTATAATCAAATATTTCTTCAGTTGTATGGGGTACGGACAATTGTTTGTGACAGTGTATATATATATATTTATTTATATGTAAAGCGAATGTCGAGAGGATAAGACGGAAAGCGTGTTTCAAGTTGTAATTCTTAAATCGGACATAAAAAAAGTGCAAATGAAGTTTAATCGAATGATATTTTTGTGTGTAAACAATTTGTTGCTAAAACGTGAATTATTATCTTAATTTTGTTATTTTTTTGACTAAATATTGAATTGTAATAAACTTGAATAAGTATAAATTGCTAATCTGTGTTTATTCATTTCCACATGGTGTCAGAATTGTTTTAATATAAAAATCGGCCCAAAAAGTTTAAAATAAAAAAACGACCCAAAAAGTTTACAAGAAGGAGAGGACAAATTAAATAATTAAAATTTACTTATGTCTACTAATGACCTTTCAGCATTAACAATAAAACAAATACAAGAACTTCTGAAAAAGAGTGGTATGCTATACGGTTACCAGCTAAAACGGGACTTAATCGTACGATTGCAGAAGCACCAGGAAACCAATAACAGCGTCGAGCAAATAAGCAAAAAGAGACCATCAGCCATAGACGACTTTGCTGTAAGCTACAGGTTGAGCGGAGATAAAACAACAACAAGATCAACACAAATAACAATGACAAGCGAGGAAGCAAAATACCCTGTAGGTAACAACAATACATATAGTGCAAAACAACATCCAACTACGAGATGTGCAGGAGGCGCTGGAAAGGTTTGATGGCGAATCAAGTAGGAATATTAGAGAGTGGTTAAACGAAATCGAAAATGTTGCTTCGGTTTGTCGTTGGAACGATGTCCAGAAATTTTTGTACGGTAGACAGCTGCTGGTCGGGGCAGCAAAACTAGCAGTTAAAGCATAGAGCGACGTGTCGAGTTGGGAGAGTTTAAAGACAATATTACAAAACGAGTTTGGATCCCTTGAGAGCGATCATGGACACAAAATGCTCGAGAATTCTAGCAACAGAACAGAACAAACACTTTTAGAATACTTATAAAAAATGAGAAAAATTGCATCAGGCGGAAATGCAAAAGGAGAGACACCCTTGCTCTCAGCCGATTAGGCGCGACGTGAAAGACATTCACAGAAGCAATCGTAGAAACTATATTTTTTCGTCTAGCATTGGCTGTACTTAATAATAAACAGTTTTAGAGTTAAGATTTGATTACTTATTGTTAGTCCAATTTATATTGAAGATACAATAAATAATAAATAAGAAAAAAAGGCGGAAAGGTAGAGACACACCACCTCATCGGTTATATTATTGCAAGTATACAGGATGAGGCAGCGAACAAAACAATTCTATACCAATCGCGTATGGTCAAAGTCCTGAAAAAGGGCCAAACCGCTAAGCTGGGGTCGCTCAGGAAACCTGATGGCTCCTATACGGAGTGGCAAAGTCAGACACTCAGCTTGCTGTTGGAGTCACACTTTCCAGGAAATCAGGTAAGCATAGCCCGTCAGCAACCACCTTTGGTTGGAACTGTTGTCAGGGCAGCTGCGCCCTCTCGACATGATTGGTATGTCGCCAGAACTGTGGCATATGAGGCTGCCATAAGATTTGCTATCAAATCCTTTGATAGCTTCAAATCGAACGGACTGGATGGCATATATCCGATTGTGTTGAAGGAAGGCATTGAGTTAGTGTTGGCAGCACTGCAGAAGATCTTCACTGCATGTCTCGCGCTGGCCTGTGTACCACGCTCTTGGAGGATGGTGAGGGTTGCTTTCATTTCTAAGGTTGGAAGAGACGACTACACCAATCCCAAGAGCTTCAGACCTATTAGTATGACCTCGTTCATGCTAAAGAGTTTAGAACGGCTGGTGGAGCTTCGCATGCGTAGGGAGTCCCTGAAGACGCATCCCCTCTCTGCATTTCAGCATGCCTATCAAAGCGGAAAATCCTGGGAGACGGCTCTGCAAAACCTTGTTGGAAGGATAGATCCAGCCATCGACAGGAAAGAATACGCAATGGGTATCTTTGTGGACATAGAGGGTGCGTTTGACAATGCTACTTTCAACAGTATGTGTGGCTCTGCTAGGCGGCATGGCGTAGACCGGGCTCTAGTAAATTGGATACGTTCAATGCTGGCCAGAAAATCATAACGGTGCGGGCGGAGGAAGATATGCTGGTATCGTCTGGGGTTAATAGAGGCTGTACCCAAGGTGGCGTACTGTCTCCACTGCTCTGGTGCATGGTAATCGATCCCCTGCTTAACGCCATTAATGACTCGGGTGCATACGCTCAGGCATATGCGGATGATGTTGGCTGTCTTGTGACAGGTCCATCCCTTATGATTGTCTGCAGAAGGCTGCAGAGAACTCTGGATATGATTGACACTTGGTGCAGTGTGAATGGGCTATCGGCTAATCCTGTAAACACTGGTATTGTCCTCTTTACCAGAAGGAGAAAGCTTTATGGACTTATTCTGCCTACACTAAAAGGAGTCACTATCCAGCTATCCAAGGAAATCAAATATCTTGGAGTCATCCTTGATAACAAACTTCTTTGGAAATCGCATGTCGAACTGAAGACATCCAAAGCACTTTCAGTTTTCTGGCAGTGTAAGGGTAATTTTGGTCAGACATGGGGTCTTTCCCCTAGTAAGGTTCTATGCATCTATACAGCTATGGTAAGGTCTATTATCACCTATGCATCGGTGGTTTAGATGAGCAGACTCTCTCTTGTAGGGGACAAAAACGCTCTATCAAGACTACAACGTACTGTGGCCATATGTTGTAACGGAGCATTTCCGACTACTCCAGGCCCGGCACTTGATGCTTTGGTGAATCTCCCGCCACTAGATGTCTTCATCCGCGGAGAGGCCGTTAAGGCCATCTGCAGAGTGAAACATAGTGGCCACTGGTATGAGGTGTATTCGATATTGTACGACGGCGGAGGCACTGACATCGATTCTCCAATCCTGTCTATGCCCACGGACTCCATGTCATCAACAGTCATACTAGAAAAGCGGTACAATGTGTTGCAGCCAGAGGCTCGTTTATGGTTAGATCCCGAGAACGAGCCAGGCAAACACTGCTGCCGTATTTTCACTGATGGCTCCAGGACTGAAGACGGTTCAGGCTCTGGTGTCTTCGTGGAATCTTGTGGAATCCGTCGGTTCGTTGCCCTTGGTCTGCATGCGTCTGTGTTTCAGGCGGAGGTGTATGCGATACTTGAGTCAATGGACTTTGTTGTGGAAAACAGGTGGAAATGCAAATCTATTTGTGTCTGCAGTGCTACCACCACTTCCACGATAGTCAGGTCCTGCAAATCCAGGCTAAATTATGTTGGAAAACATAATAGTCTGACGCTGACTTGGGTACCGGGACACGCTAGCATTGCGGGTAACGAGACCTCTGAGTCTTTGGCCAGGATGGGCTCTGAGCCTGTTTTTATTGGCCCTGAGCCTGTTCTGCCACGCCCTTCTGCTGTTATCAAAGCCACTGCTAACAAGTGGGTTGTTTCGACCCACAAGCGAGCATGGGGGGCTGAGAGAGGCTGCGGATGGACGAAAATTATGCTACCCGTTATCTCAGACCAATGGTCACGGTTCCTTCTATCTTTAGGTAGGAGGGGCTGCATGCTGTTGGTTGGCGTGACGACGGAACACTTTCTATGGGCTAGGCACATGGAAAGGATTGCTGCCTTTGCTCGAATCAGGTTTGGGATTTTTGGCACTGATGTGCTGAGGAGAAACCAACTTGGCTCCTGATCAGGATCTACTTCTATTTCTTCGGAGGTTGGGTAGTTTTAAAACAGAGTAAAAAGGGAACCTTAGGTGCAGTACAATGGATATATACTATGTCTCATGCTTCGATTCTGATCAAAAATGGGAGACTTACGACCTATAAAGAAAATACTAGCGATGACAAATTGATGCTAGCGCAAGTAAATCTAATTAGGTATTCTGAGACAGCTGCAGAGCTAGATGGCACTTGAGCATATTAGTGCACATGACATTAAGCAAACTACAGCAATTTCTTTTAGCATGCAATCCAAAGAAAATAGGTACCTCATGTGTGAAGATTCGGATCTATCTAGAAGATGACAAGCCAATTTTTCAAAAACCACGAAGGCTTGCACCCAAAGAGAAGGAGATTGTCAACTCACAAATAGAAGAATGGTTGGAGCAGGGCATAATACAGCCAAGTTCATCGAATTCCACGAGTCCCATAGTACTGGCGCGTAAGAAGGATGGCACGCATCGGCTCTGTGTCGACTATCGAAAATTAAAATTCAAAGGTTATTCGCGATAGATATCTATTACCAAATATAGAAGAAGTACTGGAAGTGAGGAATGGGGTTTTCCACGTCGATGTGGACGAATCGAGCACATCCTTTGTATCCCCGGATTTCCAATTTGAATTTCGGAAGGCACAATTTGGTCTTTGCAATTCGCCTTCAGCATTTCAACGATTCATCAATACTATTTTTAAAGATCTGATAAGAGATGGCGTCGTACTTGTTTATATGGACGATTTAATAATATCCGCTAATAACGAAGCTGATGCTGTCGATAAGTTCAAAAGAGTGTTAGAAGTTAGTGAGGATCATGGTTTGTTGATAAAGTGGGAAAAGTGTGTATTTTTGGAAAAATGCGTTGAGCTTTTGGGCCACGTACTAGAAGATGGATCTATCCGCCCGTCCGAAGCGAAACCAAAAGCGGTCAAGAAATTTCCAACGCCCAAGGATACACACGGCGTATTGAGCTTTCTAGGTCTTACTGGATTTTTCCGAAAATTTGTACAAAATTATGCTCAGCTGGAGAGACCATTAACCGACCTTACCAAAAGAGATGTAGCTTTTAGATGGGGCGAAGCCGAAAATGAAGCGTTCATTTTACTTAAAGATCAACTTAGTGCGGAACCAGTACTGAAACTCTTTAATCAAAAGCTGCCTACACAACTTTACACAGATGCTAGCAAAGAGGGTTACGGTGCTGTATTGCTGCAAAAACATGAGGATTATCACCCAGTTTTTTATTTAAGCTACAAAACAACAGCTGCAGAAAGAAATTACCCCAGCTACGACCTAGAAGTTTTGGCAATCATAATAGCATTGAAACGACTTAGAATTTATTTGTTGGGTTTAAATTTTGATATCTATACAGATTGCAAGGCATTTCAGCTGGCAATGTCGAAGAAGGCACTTAACAGCAGGGTAGCACATTGAGCTATGCAGATTCAGGAATTTGATTGCACCGTAAAACATCGATCAGGCAGCTGCATGCGTCACGTGGATGAATTAAGTCGACACCCTGTCGTACTACGAGTTGAAGATGCTATCCTTCATTCCTTCAAAAAATCACAAGCTACAGATGAGATGTGCCAGGTTATTATAAAGCTACTAGAGAGTGGGGAGTATGAGAATTTCCAAATGCGATGCGGTGTGCTCTGTAAATTTGTAGAAGGTGCTTACCTTCTGGTCATACCAAAGTCAATGAGAAATGAACTGATAACAAAATTACACGAAAGAGGACATTTAAGTACCTGCAAGGTAGAGACGATAGTCAAACTAGAATATTATGTACCGAATGGTAGGAAGTGTATTGAGAGAACTATTTCGAATTGCATTGTTTGTATATTGGCAAATCGAAAAGCTGGGAAGCAGGAAGGATTTCTTAATCCAATCGAAAAAATCGACGTAACATTACACACTTTTCACATGGATCATATCGGGCCATTGCCCTCAACAGCGAAGTCTTACAAGTATTTGTTCGTAATCATCGATGCATTTACGAAATTTACATGGATTTTTCCAGTAAAGTCTACTACTACGGCAGAGGTGCTAAGCAAGCTGGAAAAGATAAGTGAAATGTTTGCAAATCCCTGCCGTATTATAACCCATAAAGGGGCAGCATTCACAGCAGGCGATTGCGCAGCATATTGCAACGTTCACAACATCAGTCATCGCGCTACAACCACAAGGGTTCCCAGAGGAAATAGACAGGTGGAGCGAATGAACAAAATTATTATAGAAATGTTAACAAAATTGTCTATCGATTACTCGCCGAGATGGTTCCAACATGCAAGTCGATAGCAAAAAATTATTAACTCTTCGACTTCCAGGAGCACAAAACGATCGCCATTTGAGCTGCTGTTTGGCACAAAAATGTTTCCTCCTGAGGACCTAGAGCTAAGTCGTCAATGTGAGGAAGCGGTTATTAAAGCCTTCGAGCAAGAGAGACAAGAAATGCGCGACGATGCGAAGCTGGAAATCCAGAAAATTCAAGCCGAGAATAAGAAACAGTTCGACAAAAAACGTAAATCAGCAAACACTTACAAAGTCGGTGACATAGTCGTTATTCGGCGTGCCCATTTTGGAGTTGGGATTAAACTAGTTCCTAAGTACCTTGGTCCGTACGAGATTACAAAGGTGAAGTGAAATGATCAATATGAGGTTCGTAAAGTTGGCGGGCAAGATGGACCGAAGCACACCTCAACCGCTGCAGAGTTTATGAAACGATGGAAACATTATGAAGACGAGAGTGATGCAGAGTCGTCTGAGACATCCGACATTCAGAATGGCCGAATGTAGGAATTATAGACATATTTACCAGTGTATATAAAATGCTAATACAATGCAAATTAATCTAAGCGAGCGCAAATATTAGCGTGCATAATTTTCTGTTTCAGTCGCGAATGTCGAGAGGTGTTACCGCACCACTAGTATGATGCAATGTGGTGGCCGCGGCTAGCTCACAGCAATGGTCATGGTCCTCAACCCGCCACACTGCATCAGGTGGGGCGACACTACCGAAAAAGAAAGCATTCAACTCACCATTTTGCCTGTTTTCAGCCGGGCATCCTCCTCCTCGACGATAAGCGAGCCCGCCCCACACTTTCCGCCTTAGCCTAACATATTATATATAAATTTAAAGATGCTACTTACTTAAAATTTAAACTACTATATACTTAGCTTACCCTTATTTCTAGGCGGCGGGCGGCAGCCTCCTTTCTCCTCCGGTATCAAAACTTAACTCTTTCAGTAATCCGATTCTCGAAATTGTAGGCCCTTTCAGTAACTTATGGGATGGGCCGGAAACAAGTAGTTATCAATCTATTCAGCACAATCACTAATCAATGTAAACTTCTTAACGTCAAATTCGCCACGGTCAAAACTTAACTCTGATTCTCGATCATTTTTGGCGCTTTCAATAATTATCAAAGTGCAAAGCAGTTGCAAGTGGAAAATTTGGCTTAAATTGATCAGTTATAAAACCGCTCCCCTTCAAAAATTTAACGTTTATTTTCTAGACAAATACATTGAATTCAAAAATTTTTTTGGAACCGTTCACACTTTTAGTGTATCAGAACAAATAACAGGAACAACCGACGAGACGAGAGACTATCCACACAAAATCAGACCTGCACCAACGAACATCCGCACTAGACTGCCTTGACCTTTTCCCAAAACGTTTTTCGTTCTCCTCTTTTTTTCTCCGCTTTCTCTTTCTTCTCCGGCTTCATCCGCTATTCCAACTTGACCATTTCAGCGGTCATGTCGGTCAGTCACCTCACTTTTTTCATTTTTAGACTCGTTTGAGGCATCGCCATCTCTACCTCAGACTTTGCCTGGTTGCATTCACCAGAATAGCGGCCAAAATGAAAACAAGAAAAAGAATTGGAGAATCAAAATTAAAAAAATGAACACACAGACGGTGGTGGCTAAAGGAACGATCGCAACAGAGGATAAGTCGGGAAGCGTGTTTCAAGTTGTAATTCGTAAAAAAGAAAAAGTGTGAATGAAATTTAATCGAATGGTATTTTGTGTATAAACGATTGGTTGCTAAAACGTGAATTATTATATTAATTTTATTTATATATATATATATATATATATATATATATATATATATATATATATATATATATATATATACTAGCTGACCCGGCGAACTTCGTACCGCCTCAGAATTAAATAATGTGAGATAGTTCAATAATTAAAAATTACCAGAAAACAAAACCTAAATACGCAAAAACTTTCTTCACCAAAAAATAATATACATAAATAGCGGACCCTCAGCTGCTACGCCGGCTGTTATTTTTTTCATCATTTATTAACAATTAATTTTTTGAAATTTTTTTTTTTAAATAAATTAAAAGATAAATTTTAATTTTTTTCCATCATTTATTAACAAACATTCTCTCACTTATTCTATTCCAATGCTTTTGGGTAAACTACATTTTTTGTTTTGCCTTGAGTTGATGTATAAATGAATAATACTGATGGCTCTAGAGCATGCAACATACAATTGACCATGTCCAAAACATGGATATTGTAAATCGATTCCACACAGTTGAAATGATTGACCTTGTGCCTTATTTATCGTAATTGCAAACGCAAGACGTATGGCAAACTGCAGTCTTTTAAAATCAAATGGCAAATCTGGGGGAAACATCTTCTCCCTTGTATTTTCCTTTTAAAATTGTTGCTTGAAGCAGATTATTCATAAGCTTTTTGACTACTAACCGTGTTCCGTTGCATAATCTAGGTTGGTTTATGTTGCGAAGCATAATAATAACAGCACCAATTTTTAATTGTAACCGATGAGGTGGGAATCCAGGCAAATCGAGGGAATTTAAAAACTCAATCGGATAATTCACAACATCGTGTGGGTTCGTAATACTGTCGACTGATTTGTATGTTAAGATTTGACCCGGAATATCATTTAAAACTTTTTCATTAATTTCACCAACATCTTTATTTTTCGCTGCCAATATTGCTCTTTCACTTAACCAATCATGATTTTTATAATTCTGCGCAATGTTGGGAAATACATTTCTAATGAATTCTTCTCTTGATTCAGTTAGTTCGCAAATCTTATTTGGAAGTGTAATCATGCCAGAATTAACATCCATAGGTAATTTACCATTTCCGATGTTTAATAAATGCCTTGAAAATTCTGCTGCTGATGAATCATTTTGTAATTGAATACGCACATTAGTGGTCAACGCTAATTTTTGAACGTGTCTCCACAAATTAGACGATTTCAAACATGCTTTCAATTCATCTGCTGCCGTTGATTTTGGAATTACAGGCAATGTTTATCGGAAATCACCGGCCAATAGAATCAAAGTACAACCAAATACTGCTTGATTTCCACGAAAATCCTTCAGAGTTCTATTTAAGGCTTCCAGTTATTTTTTATGTGCCATGGTGCATTCATCCCAAACAATAATCTTGCACTATTGCAAAACTTTCCCCATTCCAGAATTCTTAAATATGTTACACGTTGGTTGTTCGTTAAATTGCATATTTAGTGGCAATTTCAAGGCCGAATGAGCTGTACGACCACCATCCAACAATGTAGCAGCAATTCCAGAAGATGCAAGAGCTAATGCGATATTGTTTTGTGATCTTATGGTAGCCAATATTAATGAAATCAAAAATGTTTTTCCTGTTCCGCCTGGAGCATCTAAGAAAAATATGCCACCTGTTTCGTTTTCAATATTCCCCATAATTGTGTCATATGCATGTCTTTGTTCTTGATTCAAATTTGATAAAGTTGATGTTACAAAGGTGTTTAATTCATTCCGATCAAATTGTTGTTCGCGTCGCAAATCTTGATTATAGGCATCATGCATAGATCGATTTGGTGGAATCATACCCAATTCAGCTAAATTTTTGTTTACTATAATCAAACACAAATCTTCCAGTTTAATAAGTGCTTCATTATACATTTCTTTGGTGTAATTTAAATTTTGATCTCGGTGAATTTGACGCATTTGATTTAAGATATCTTCAGTCATATAGTCACGGTAAATTCGCCATAAATGTAATGGATTAGATGGGAAACATGTTGTAATGATTATCGAAAATAATGATCTTATCTGATGAGGTGAATTTGAAACACATGCATCCAGAAGAGTTGAATCCCAATGGTTATCATTTTCAAGTAAATTCAATTCTTCGCATGCTTGACGATAAGTATGAAATAGACGTTGCAACATCTGTGCAAACTCCGTCTAGAATTTCTGCCTTCAATTGTGCAAGCCATATAGCTTCTTGTCCTGCAGCGCTTAATGACATATATTCTGATTCCGTAGTACTAAGAGCCACGGTAGGTTGTTTTTTACAAAGCCAAGAAATAGCTGCCCCTTGCCACAAGAAAACATATCCTGTGCATGAGCGGAAGTCGCAGAAACTGGATCCCCAATCAGCGTCAGCGAAGCCGCATAATTCATCATAACCGCCTCGCTTGTTGAAGGAAAGTTTGTAGTCCAAAGTTCCTTTTAAATATCGCAATATTCGCTTGACTGCCTTATAGTGAGCTTGACCTGGATTTTGGTTAAATTGACTCACGTTCGCCACGCTAAATGCTAGGTCAGGTCTGGTACACTGAGTTAAGTATGCTTCCAACCGCCTCTTGATATGGAATTTTGGACATATGTTCAATTTGCTCTGTCGAAGTCGGCGACATATCCCGTGTAAGTTTTTGATTGGGATCACTTGGAATTTTAACTGGATCACAATCATACATGTTAAATCGCTTCAATATTTGCTTGACATATTTTCGTTGTGAGAGAGTAATGATACCATTCTCAAAATTGTATTTGATTTGTATACCTAAAACATTTGTAGCATGACCAAGATCTTTCATGCAAAAATGTTTAGATAGTGTTGATTTAAGCTGGTCTCGCCATTGGTTATTGTTGTAAAAAATAAGCAGATCATCGACATAGACTGCTACGACTACTACAGACTCACCATTTCGACGTAGGTAAATGCAAGAATCTGTTTTACATCGTTGATACCCAGCTTTAGATAGAACTTCATTTAGTTTAGAGTTCCATTGACGGCTTGCCTCTTTAAGGCCATATAATGCCTTTCGAAGTTGGCAAACACGTCCACTTCTGTCATCCTATTCTTCAGGTTGATGCATAAAGATAGTTTCGTTGACGTCCCCGTGCAAAAACGCAGTTATAACGTCCATCTGGTCAATTCGCAAACCAAATTTAACTGCCATAGCCATTAGCAACCTCATTGATGAATACCGGACTACAGGGGAAAAGGTTTCAAAATAGTCCACACCTTCTCGTTGACTGCAACCTTTGGCGACAAGTCGCGCTTTGTAACGCTCAGTTTTTCCTTCTAAGTCCAACTTTCGTTTGAAGACCCATTTACAACGTATGCATTTACGACCAGGCGGCAAATTAACAAGCTGCCAAGTACAATTTTGTAAAAGTGACTGATACTCTGCATCCATCGCCTTCTTCCAATGTACGCTTTCGTCGCAATTTAAAGCTTCATAAACGCTTTTTGGCTCACCTTCAACTGTTGTAGTTGCCAAATGGGTAGACTCGAACCTCTCAACCAGTTTGGATGCCCTTGCTGAGCGCCTAGGAAAATTTTCGCCAGTTTCATTGTTGTAGCTCACATCGGTATCTGGTATGTAGTCTTGGTCATCATGCATCATGCATCATACTTGCATCGCCTTCATTCTCTGAATCCTGAGAATCGTCACCCAACTCCGGATTTGTTCTATTAATGACAGCACTGTTTCGGCCATGCTGTACGCCGTTAGCTTCATTTTCACTTGCAACACTGTTAAGGTCATATTGCACACCTTTATCTTTATTTAAATTATTTTCAACGCCTTTTGCAACATTGTTATGGCCATGCTGCACGCCATTTACTTTTACTGAAGAAACAACACTTAGTTCATTATCATCTTCAGCAACTAATTTTAAATCACCATCATCTGCAGGACAAATTTGCCCATCAACGGCACGCAGACGAATACAATCATCTTCGAATACCACGACATCTCTGCTAACCATAACTTCATCAGTATGTTTGTCTATTAAACGATATGCCTTTTGATTTTCACAGTATCCAACAAACAAATACTCCTTTGATTTTGCGTAAAATTTATGCCTTTTAGCACCTGGAACAAACGCCATCGCACGAGATACGAAAACCCGAAAATGGCTTATGTCGGGTTTCTTACCATCCCAAATTTCCATGGGAGATTTATTATCCAATACTCTCGATACAGTCCTATTCTTGATGTATGTGGCCGCATTCACAGCTTCACCCCAGAACTTCTTTTCTAGATTCGCATCCTGAATCATATAATTGGCCTTTTCACATATAGTTCGTATTGTTCGCTCCGCTAAACCATTTTGTTGTGGTGTATAAGGGACTGAAGTCTCATGTCGAATACCATTTTGTTCAAAAAATCGGCCGAATTCATTTGAACAAAATTCAGTTCCGTTATCACTGGGGAAACGTTTTATCTTCAAACCAGTTTGGTTCTCAACTAAGTTTTTAAATATACAACTTGTTAAACGTTTCGGTTTTGTTTTTCAGCATATACACGAACGTACGCATACTATAGTCGTCAACCAGTACCAACACATAGTTACTGCCGCCAATTGACTTTGTGTCCATTTTGCCCGCTAAGTCCGCATGAATTAGCTCTAGTCACCGCTTCGCTCTGGATCCAGTATTTGGAAAAGGTTTTCTTGATTATTTTCCTTTACAGCAGGCAACACATGCACTGATGTTTTCACCAACATATGATATTCCAATTACACAACCGTTTGTCATTTTCTCCATATCTGAACAATTCAGATGTGCAAGCCTGCGATGCCACAAATTTATCGAGACTTCAGTTTTAGCAACTAATGCCAAGTTATTATTAGAAAGAACTCCACAAAGCTTGAACAAGCCACACACGCGTAAGCCAAAAGCCAGCAAATTATTTTTTCCATCACGTATTTCGCATTTATTTTCAGAAAAAATCACTTTATAGCCTTTAAGAACAAGTTGACTTACAGATATAAGATTTGCTGTTAAGCTAGGTAAACACAGTACATCTTTCATTTGTACATAAGCGCGTTCATCATTAATATTTACGGCCAGTTGAACTGTTCCAACGCACTCCACTTTCATATTGCCGTTATTAGCCGCCTTTATATCCGAGCTTCCACAATTCTTTAATTCCGTCATCCACTCCTTGTGCATTGTCATGTGCCTGGTAGCACCTGAGTCAATGTACCAATCGCACTTTCCAGTTTTATCGGTTAAGAACGCAGCACTGAAAGCAAAAAACGTATTTCGGCTTTCATTCACTTCAGAACTCGATCCCCTTGATTGCTGCTGTTTTTCATTCGTCTTTTTCTTCTCAGGGCACTTATTTGCCTTATGGCCTTTTGCTGTACAAGCATAACTCGTAATACCACTAAATTTTCTATTGAATGGTTTACGATTTTTCGCAAAATATGCAGTTTCAGAGTTTGATATAGTTTTTGTTGTTTCCAACAACAATTTGGATTTCACCATGTCACTTGTAAGTAATTTTACACTTGATTCCATGGCCATAATCATTGGCAAATAATCGTCACTTAAACCCGCTAATAAAAATACCGCTAGCCACTCATCTGGCACTTTAAAACCAGCCTCATTAAGTCTGTGGGCTGTAGAAACTATTTCACTCACATACACATCCATCGATGCGCAATTTTCTAATTTAGTATTCACCATTTTTCGCATAAGGGTGACTTTTCGAACTGCGCCAGTGTCTTCAAAAATATCTTGTAATTTTTTCCACACCTCTTGTGGTGTATTGCCTTGTACATGCACAAAATTTGTTTTATCAGTTAGTTAGTCAAAACTATTGCTGCTTTTGCTTTTGCATTTTTCCTTTCGTCTCTCTCTTCACCTTTGATACACTTGGACAGATCTTCAATTGCTAAGTAACTCTCAATTGAGTACTTCCACGATGAATAGTTCTCCCTACCTTTTAGCTTTTCAATAGAAGCAAGCAACGACGATGACATTTTTGCAGCTTGCGTTGTTTGTGTTGTTGTTGTTGTCGCTTCTATATTAGCCTTAGATTCCTCTTGGTTGCTGCTTTTGACACTGGTTTTAAGGTTAGGTTCCGCCATACACCATGTGTATTAAAGACTTTAATTTTATTTTGTTTTTATTATTTTATGGAATGGATTTATTGTAGATGTTTTGTTTTAGTTTATTTTTTTTTTTGATGTGTCTTGTAATTAATAACTTTTTACGTGCTCTATACATGAGCACAATGAGCACGATGGTGGCAACGACAATGTTAATTTGTTAGAATTAATGCTTTTTCTTTTTGTATCTCCTTTTTTAGCACTATTCTCACTTTCACTATTGTTTAAAGTTTATTTCTTGGGTAGTTCTGGGCCCATAACCTGTAGAAAATTTATGATGGCAGTGGATAAAATTAGTGGCGAAATTAAACACACGGAATTACACTTGTTTACTCTCAGATAACTTTATTATAAAAAGGAAAGATTAAAAAAAAGAAGAAGCATACATTCATATATGTCATAATTGACGTAGGTCAGTAATACACTGAACAAAATTAGAGTTCATACATTAATATTTACAACACCTTTGTTAATGTATTTGCAGATGCATTTGATGGATTTCACCGAATTGCAGTATTCAACATTTATATGAGCGTTAAATGTTTTTGAAAGCAGTGGAGAATATGGTACAATCCATTCATTACTAATTCGCTCAACTCGACCACAAACTTTTACAATAGCAGTTTTTCCATTATCTTCAGGTGACCTTCGACGATATAACGGATATCCATCATTGCCAGTAATTGTTTCGGGAACTAATTGTCTTGGATATCTTTTGGAACATTTATTATCAACCATGCATGGCGAGACCATATTATATTTTGCACCACATTGACCATGAACCATATTTTTTGTAACAATGTGATATAGTTCTCGATCAACATTTTCATCTGGGATCTCAGCAGAAATGATATCATCAATTTGATTTGTGGTAATTTTTTCTTTTAACCAAATCAAAATGTGTGCATGAGGCAATCCTCTTTTTTGCCATTCCACAGAGTACCCCACATTTCCTGATTGGCATTGGAATCGGCGCCTATGGTTACCGGAATCTGTTTCTGATGAGCTACATTTGTTTAAATGCGTCGGGGGCGGAGAGTCGCTTTAGTCGTGAGCCATGTAGCTAGAGGAGATCCAGAAGGTCCGTGAACCCATTTGAATGACCATGGCTACATTGTTCTTGTTACTGAATCTTGGAAGTAAAAGATCAATAACGCTGATTTTATTAGAATGCAGGATTTGGGTTTACCTTGATCCTCGATATATACCATACGATGTCCGTATGCACTGAGCCCAGAAACCCTTCTTTAGATATTGGTGAGATGTATCCACCAGCCACATCAGTGTCCATGTGGTAGAAGAATTCTCCGACCACTGCCGAAGTGGAGAAGCTACTGCTTCTGGTAATTTGGAGCACATACTCTCGTTGTCGCTACTCAGCAATGGAGTGAGGACCGTGCCAAAGCAACTAGGCTCATTGGCAATGGCTTGTAAGACAGCACCAGCTAGAGAAGTCTGTTGGGAGGCTTGGGCATCGCACTTGCTGAGAGTGAGGGCTCCGAACCCATAATAAATCACTCCCTCGCGGGTGTTGATGAGAGCAAGGGATTGCTGGTTCAATATGATGGTGACCTCACGCAAAGTGCCTTTGGCGTCACCAACTTTCGCGACCTTCCAGCCATCGGTGGGAAGGTCGGTATTGCTGAGCTTGAGGATCTTTAAGATTTCCGCAGTGGGCTCGGCAGGAACCCATCTTTTGGAGCGATGGCGTTGGGGAACCTGGTCCAAAGGTACCGCATAAAGCTTTGCACCTGGCCAGATCTCACCTACAGTGTTGATCCCTATCTTATGCAGGTCCGCCGAGCATATGTCCGAGCAGGAGATAATTTTGATGTGTCCTTGGTACCAACCTGTGTGACGGCAGCTGGGTGAAGGATCAGGGTTGAGGGAGATAACCTCAACGAAAATCGGTAACATAGCCAGTTCGACCATTCTCCAACTGGCAGGAGTGGATTGGCATGTTTCACGTTCGGTTGAAGTCTGCCTCTTAGAATTTTCTGCTGCTTGTGCAGTGGAGAAGGGGTCACGGACATCAGTGTGTGATTTTCCCACTCAAGTTTGCCCTTGTCGTATTCTGACAGTTGAGCGGCTTCGGTAGCATTAAGCTTGGTCAAAATACAGTAAGATGCTGTGCTCGTTCTGTACGCCCTGGTACTGGAGTTGCTGTTGCAAAGTGCACCTGAAGGAGTAGCGGCACGGGGAGCAGTTTTCGTCGACTTGTGAGGCAATGACGAGGCGTTTGCTGAAGAGGGTTTAAGCAGAGCGCCAGCTGCAGGTTTGTGAGTCAATACCTAGGCAGCCACTGAAGAGCCTGGGGATAGCGTGGAGCTCTGTGGTGGGTTAGTTATCGAAGCTGTGTTGCTTTTTGAAGGGGTAGTGCTGAGATTGCGTGACTCCGACTTCGGGCGTCGGTGTTGTGGGCATTTCCCTAGCCAGGGTTTTGCGCGTCCTTGGGAAGATAGGCGCGGAAGTTTTGTTTGTGTTTGTATTTTTAATTTTTATTGTTGTGTCCATGCAAAAAGGGTACCCACTCAAAGCAGCTATCTCAGTCCGAACGTGTGGTCACTAAGAATGTTCCCATGGTTATCTGTGCAAGCAGGGAGGCCATGCGAGGGTTGGTACAAGCTCTTATGGAGACAAGTGGTAATCGGGAGTTCAACTCATCCGAACCCACACTACCAACTGATGTCGAAACTACTTTGAGGGCTGCCAGTATTTTAACGGGACGGGGGCAGCTGGAACCTTAACTGGAGCCGTTCACACTCAAGTTTCACCGTGGTGCTACCATGCCAAAAGACAACTAGACCCAGAAAAATAACAGTTACCACCCCCAGACATTCAAAATAAAGGACGTGATCCAAAGAGAAGTCCGGGGAAGAAGGATAAACACGTGGCAATTAGTGCCCGTGCGACAAAACAGCAGAACATGTACCCTCTAAACATAATATGAAACACACTCTCAGTAGTATCTTTCTGATTAATTGTTTTTTAACACATATTGTAGATTTGTTTACTATGGTGTATATTAAATACCTAAAATTATATTGCTACGTGCTATTATAAACATTTATAGTGATTCACTAATAAATAGTGAATCAAATTTCCTGGTTTTATTTCGAGCAGTGAGAGAGTAAACACGTGTTGGACTCTCTAGTCAAATTTCATATTTTTCACAATTCCCATTATTATTAATTACAAAAATTATTATCATTAATAACAAAAATAAGCGAAAAGACGCTGCCACTTGGCTTACAGAGTGATTGAAATAATTTATATTAAATTCAGATATTAAATAGTTGGTCTCATTTAAAATAAGTGAAACAGTAATAATATAATGAAAGTGCGCAAAATTAACATGTTACGATCCCCCCCCGAGGGAGAGCATACCGTCTCAACAAACGGTCGCTCTCTCTGAAGACATAAAGGAGAAAATACTCAGTGGTACCCAATCATCAGAAGTGGATAACTCAAAATCAGTGAAGCCCATGTTTAGCCCACCCTCGCTACTAGCAACTGCGACGTCATTAGCTGCTTGTGCAACCCGAACTGGAAGTGCACCTATTAACCAGCCTCAATCACCTACCTTGGTAAGTCCAGCTTGTGGAAACTATCAAAGTACTCAACCCCTGCTTTCTACAAAGACTGCGTGTGAACAGCCACAACAACTAGTAAGCAGCTCCAAACTAGTTGCGCTCGAAAAATCATCAGCAACAAACAAAAAAACAACCAAAGCGTGTGTACGAACAGTACTCTCTCACGCCCAAACACAAATGGAACCATCTAAATCTTGCTCTCAGATTACATGCTCTCCCAATACACAATACCCAGTAGGAAATATGGAGGCGATTCCACCACCGAAAAATCAATACCCTGTAGGAAATTAGATAAATAGTAAAATCCAAACTGGTTTGGACCGTTACATAGAGGTCATAAAACGAAAACGTTGCCCAAAATCTGCCAAACCAAATAAAGTTATAAAACTTCTAACGACTGATTACGGATCCAATACAAATCGATTTGCTTTACTTAGCAACGATGATGATAAGGTGGTTCCATCGAAATCCTTTAGGCCGCCACCCATTCACCTCCGAGAAAAAAGTTCAGCTGCTTTAGTGAAAAATCTAATTCAAATTAGTGGCGCCAACAGTTTCCATGTCGTTCCACTTACCAAGGGCGATATCCACGAAACAAATTCCAGATATACTCAGAAAATAATTACCGAAAGGGTGTTAACTGCCTCGACATGAACAAGCAAAACTACTACATTTACCAACTAAAGGGTAGTAAAGGGTTAACAGTAGTTATCAAAGGTATCGAGACAGCCGTTCCCTCAGAAAAAATCAAAGAGACACTAAATGAAATTGGTTATAACACTAAATCGGTATTCAACATAAAAACCGGAATAATGTACCGCAGCCACTGTTTCGGATCGAATTAGAACCAGAGGTAAAGGAATTCAAAAATGGAGAATCTCATCCCATTTACAACATTCGCTACCTAATGCACCGAAAAGTAACGGTAGAATAACCCCATAAACGCAAAGGCCCTGTTCAGTGTACAAATTGCCAAGAATTTGGGCACACAATATCATACTGCTCTCTATGTAGTGTTTGTGTCATTTGCGGAGATCTACACTCTTCATTCAAGTGTCCATCTAATAAAATGGATACATCAGTAAAGAAATGCAGCAACTGCGGCGAAAACCACACTGCTAACTATAGCGGTTGCGCCGTGTACAGCACCGTGAAACAAAATATTTCAATAACATAGGTCAAAACAGCAACAAAAAGACTTCAGCTTACACTGAGCGATCACTATTTCCTACTACAACCTATTCTGCACGACCTTTACAACCTCAACTGGCATCATACGCAAGTATAGTAAAAAATACCACCCAGCACGAAGCCGCAAATATCCAAGCCCAAACCGACCAACCAAATTCAGTAGAGGACTCACTCAAATCACTTGTCCAAACCATGAACCAGTTCATGGTCTCAATGCAGAATATGATGCAGTAAATGATTAGAAACCAATCCCTTCTACTACAAACCCTTTTATCCAAACCATGAGCTCGATCAAACTTTGCCATTGGAACGCAAATGGCTTAAGCCAACACCGATTAGAATTAATTCACTTCCTAAACATCCATCAAATAGACATTTATCAGAAACACATTTCACAGAAAAAAATAGTTTTAAAATCCCGCACTACAAACTATATACCACAAACAATCCTCAAGACAAAGCCTGTGGAAGTGCCAAAATACTAATTAAAAGCAAAATAAAACACCATTCACTAACCAGTTTCAGTAAAGACTATTTGCATGCAACGTCAATATGCATTGAAGAGTACATCATTAATTTATCAGTCACACCGATTTATTGTCCGCCGCGGTTCAGTATAACAGAACAGCAACACAACGACTTATTTGCATCTCTCGGGACTAAATTCATAGCTGCCGTGGACTTCAATGCTAAACACACATACTGGGGTTCCCGCCTGATCCCACCCAAAGGCAGAAAACTATGATCGGTTGTCAGTAAACTTGGCCTGGACATAGACTCTTCCAATCAACCAACATACTGGCCCTCAGACAGGCGGAAAACACCAGATCTGATCGATTTTGGGATATTCAAAGGTCTTGCTAGATCGAACATATCTGCGAAACCGTGCTATGATCTATACTCATACCACTCGCCAACAACAATCAAAATAAACTCCACTATGCTCAATCGCAAGAGAGTTCGGATGTGTTTATCGGTTGCTCCTCAATTATATGGCGATTTTTAGTGAAATATTTTAATGTTTCGATTTTTAAGCCCAGCGAAATAGACGCATAATAAAGGTTGTTTAATAAAAGTCAGTGAGTGAAGTTTGCAAAAGGAGTTTGTGCGAAATATCAGCTTTTAAAATTAAAATTTTAATTTGTGTAAGCTTCTAATAAAGAGGCAGAATTATAGCGGACAGTGCATGAGCGTATTGAGCTCTCCTGTTCAGCGCATGCGCTCGCAAAGTGTGCCTGCACTTGCCCCAACAACTGATCTGCCTCCGTCGCTTTCCCAGTAGTGTCCGGTAATAGCGCAACTGAGTGAGTACAGTATAATACCTTCTCTCCCCAATGCAAGGTAGGATATTCCCGGCATGACGGTCGATAGCGGTTTGACGACGAATGTGGTTCACCACGTTTGCCTGCAAAACAGAAACAGGCGAGCGTGTCCCACAACGGCGAGCGGCCGGGCGGCGGCCCTCATGCGACTGCAACTACACAGCGTATAATTGCGACTGCACTTAACAATGCACATTCTCCAGAAACACTTTCAGCACACCACGTGTTTCCTCAGCGGTCGTGTAACCAAACGGACGTGTAATCACAGGAGGTCCGCCCTTGTGACATTTATCGTTGTTTAAAACCAAGTAACTAATTTTACAAATCCCGCGAAAGAGACGCTTAAACGAAAGTGCAAGTTGTCAAGAAAGTGTCTAATTCTGTTTAGATAAACTAAATACTTTTAACAACTAATTTGAAATTTATTAAAAGCGATAAATAAACAATCAAACAAACAAAGGAACTGTTATATACATATATGAGTTGAAAGTTGAAAGAGACAACAAATAAAATAATCCCGGTTGTGTATGTTGTTGCCACAGTGGACTCTGGCCATAATTAGTGATTAGAGTTACCACACAAAATTTTGTTTTTCGTGATATTTTACATACTTTATAATAATATATAAGAGTAAAATATATCCAAAATAATAAAAAATAAAACAAAATAAAATAATAAATATAGTATAGTCGGTAATCGCCATAAGTGTGCAGCGCTCTCCCCCGTGGGAGAGAATGAGATCCATTATCGAGTCAGAGCAACCCATTAGCACTAATGTTCGCTCTTCGTGGAGTGCACATGGCAAACCTCCAGTAATGTCCTGCTCCAGTATAGCTGTGGGTTGTGCCACAACTACAACAAATTCGTCAGCAACAACAACATCTGCCTTCTCTACTTACGGTACAACAAATACCTTGTCGACTACAACTGCGACAACAACATGTTCTACTGCTTGTTTGCAAATTCCGCCAAAAGGCGTGCAGGTAAGTCAACTGCAATCGCTACCAAAGAGAGCACGAACCTCACCCATGACAGATAAAGAAAGCCAAACAGTAACAAAAAGCAAAAAATAGCAAAAAACCCAAGCCAAAGTAAGTTATCAAACTACTGGTTGAGCGATACTACTTCGGAAAGAAAAAACAAATTTGCTGCTTTGACCGTTGATGATGACGAACTTCCTGAACCTTCGCACAGTGGACAAATTGATCGAAATGAGTCCGAAAAAGAAAAAACAACTAGTCCGAAAAAAAAGTTTAAACAAACCACCCCCTATATACGTACAAAGCGTAGAATGCATAAAATGCGCTAACCGCTGTTGCAGACAGTACTTTATATTTAAAATATTAACAAACAATGAAGTACGAGTTCAATCGAATGACTCGGAAACATACACAAAAATATTTCAAATGCTAAAGCAAAAAGGTACGAAGCTGTACACATTTAAACCCAAAAATGAAAGGGGTTTCAAATTCATTCTTCGCAATATGCACCCCTCCGCAGACCAAGAAGAAATAAAAAATGAGCTTGGTGAAAACGGTCACAAAGTTTTAAACATAACTAACATAACTCAACGGACAACAAAAAAACCGCTACCACTGTTTAGCATAGAACTAGAAACAAATACTAACAATAAAGATATTGATAGCATCAACAAATTAATGCATTGCAAAGTAGTTTTTGAGGGCCCTCATCATAAAGGAGAAGTCGCGCAATGCACTAAATGCCAAAAATACGGGCAAACAAAAAACTACTGTACAAGGGATCCAGTATGTGAGAAATGCGCTGGAAACCATCTAGCAAGTGAATGTAAAAAAAAAATAACCAACGCAGCTGAAATTAAATGTGCCCTATATGGTGGAAATCATACTGCAAACTACAAAGGCTGTGAAATATACAAAGCCATCAAAATTCAAAGGTTCCATCTTTACACAGAAAGGATCCATTATTACTACAGACCAAAAATATGGATGGATCAGTAGTTAAACCAGGCGTAAGCTATGCCGAAATTGCAGGGTCGTCAAATCCAAATAAAACTGAAGAAAATACAAAAAATTCAAACGATAGTGATATTAATGAACTTAAAGACATGGTGAAAGCCCTAATCACTCAAATGACTAATATGATGAATATCATTACAATGTTACTAACAAGCTTAAATGCACGAAAGTAATAGTTTAATAATTGCAGCCTTGAATGCAAATGGCCTAACAAAACATTATCTAGAGCTATAGCAAGAAAATTGATATAGCTCTACTTTCAGGAACACATTTTACGAACAAAAGCTATTTAGTATTTCCTGGATATAAAATTTATGTGACAAATCATCTTGATGGTAAAGCTCTTGGTGGGACACCTATCATAATAAATTCACTATTAAAACATACTGAACGGCAACCATATGCAACACCTCATATTCAATCCACTAATGTGCAAATTGAGGATACAAGTGGGACAATACTCATTTCCTCAGTTTACTGTCCCCCCAGACACCTAATAACGACGGATCAATATGGTGACTACATAAAGACGTAAGATTCATTGCAGCTGGAGATCTGAATGCAAAACACACTGACTGGGGATCTGAGCTAACCAATAAAAAAGGACGAAATCTGAATAATGCTATAAACAAAAATAACTGCAAATTTTAAGCTCAGGTGAACCCACATACTGGCTAACAGAGAGGAAAAAGATACCAGATCTAATCGACTTCAGCATAACAAAAAACATAAAGTGTAACCAATTAAAAATTAAAGCTTATTTTGAACTTTCTTCAGACCACTCTCCGATAATACTTGACTACACAACTGACATCAAACCCATAGAACCAACAGCTAAGATTTTTAACCACAAAACAAACTGGAATGAGTATAGACAGCATATTGAAAATCAACTGAATATTTCTATCACACTGAAAACACAATTAGACATTGAACGTGCCATTATTCACATCAACGATGTGGTCCTAGACGCAGGAATCAAATCAAGCCAACAGCATAAATTTAGAAGAAATAAACCTACAACGGATATTTTCATAAGAAAGCAAATTATTGAGAAGAGAAAGCTGAGAAAGAGGTGGCAGCTAACTAGATCGCCTGAGGATAAACACAGTTTAAATATAGCCTGCAATAATCTCCAGAAAATATTAACTAAAATACAAAATATAGAAGTTGAAAATTACCTAAAAAACTTGACGCCTACCCAGAATACTAACTACTCGTTATGGAAATGCACAAAGAAATTAAAAACTAAGATAAGGTATCAGCCACCACTAAGGAAAGATGACAACTCATGGGCTACTACCAATGAAGAAAAAGCAACAACATTGGCTAAATACTTTGAAAAAGTCCTATCAAATGATGAAGATAAATATATTGAAACATGCAATGACTTAAATATAGACATTACAACCAAAATAAAGAAAACAAACACAACAGAAATAATTAATTGCATTAAAAAACGAATAAACCACAAAAAAGCACCAGGATACGATATGTTGACAGGCAAAGCACTCGCTGAGCTACCTACTATAGATTATAACTACTTAAGGAATGTTATCAACTCAATGTTCCGACTACAATTTTTTCCCAAATTATGGAAAGTGGCTGAAATCATTGCACTACCGAAGCAGGAAAAAGATGCTACAACTGCTTCGTCGTGTAGATCAATTAGCCTACTTCCCCTACTTTCTAAAGTTGCTGAAAAACTATTACATGATAGACTTAGAGAGATCCTGCTCTTTCGCACTGGCGCATAACCCTGACAGGCCATGCTTCAATTCTGAATCAGGACCCACCTGTCCCCAACTTTATCGATTATATGTCGGTCTATCCCGATTTGAACAGGGAATTCGACCTCACTATTCCAAGTCGAAGCGACTGGACCTCAGAAAACTGAATCGTCGGTGAAACAGTCGAAATCTACACCGACGGTTCCAAGCTTGGAGGTAGAGTCGGCAGCGGTATTTATTCCGACAAGCTGGACTTAAACATCTCCCTACGTCTCCCAGACCATTGCAGCGTTTTTCAAGCTGAGGTCATGGCCATTTACCACGCAGCCAAATGGATGCTGAGTAGTGATATCGGCGCAATTGACGTATCTATTTTCTCAGACAGCCAGGCCGCCATTAAATTTCTTTTTGGCTCCACGGCCACATCAAGACTAGTTCATGAATGTCGAACATCTTTAAATGAGCTCGCAAGTTACTCTCGGGTGCAACTAGTCTGGGTTCCCGGACACAGCGAAATCCCGGGAAACTGCGAGGCGGACGAGCTTGCCAAGGCAGGCACGCTAATGCACGACATTCACCCCTCTGTAAACATCGGCATTCCACTGGCAGCAGCCAAGCTCGAAATCAAACGGAAATATCTGGCTGACGCCTACAAATCCTGGGCTAACGAGGAATCCTGCCACACGGCTAGACTAACTTGGGCAAGCATGGACAAAAACAGAACCAATCAACTTCTTCGACTTGATCGCGTATCACTGTCGACAACTGTGTCGGTTTTGACCGGCCACTGCATAATGGGACAGCACGCAGAAAGACTGGGCCTACCCTCAAATGACTTTTGCCGAGGCTGTGGCTTCGAGGACGAGACGGCTTTCCACCTCTTATGCCACTGCCCATCCTTGAGCAGAAGAAGAATTCGCACCTTTGGTGCCCCATCTCTTACAAGCCTGACAGAGCTGTCATCCATTAATATTAGGGACATAGCCAGGTTCATCAAAGTATCAGGATGGTTTCCTGAAACATGACGGGGGAGTCGTGCCTTTCCAGGCGCTGTCCTTGCGCTGACTATCACCATCCCAAGTATGGGAACCTTTTTAGTCAGTGCTTGACCGGCGCCACACCGTGGTATCACAATGGGCCATTATGTGTGCTCAAGTGTGCTTTTGGCAAACTGGGCGGCCACTCCTACCTACCTACCTACCTAGACAGATCCTTGACAATAATAACATTATACCAAATCATCAATTCGGCTTCAGAAAACGACATTGAACGATTCAACAGATACACCGTATAACAAACAAACTAGAAACAGACAGAATCTAAGCGGTACTGCGTTGCTGTATTCTTGGACGTTGCAAAAGCTTTTGACAAATTATGGCATAAAGGACTGCTACATTAACTGAAGACCATGCTACCACTTGACTATTATTTGATTTTTGGAAGTTATCTTAGTGATCGTTACTTTTACGTCAAATATAATGAAGAGTGCTCGTCTATTCATCTTACAACAGCTGGAGTTCCTCAAGGGAGTGTTTTAGGACCACTGCTATATGTCATATTTACCTCTGATATACCACTTTCAAAAGAACTGAATACCACAATTGCTACCTTTGCTGACGACACAATCCTCTTAACATCTGACAAAAATCTAAATACTGTGACCGCAAATCTGCAGATATCCACAGATAATGTTAAGGGATGGATTGATAAATGGTGCTTGAAAATTAATGAAGATAAGACTGTACAAATAATTTTTACAACTAAAACAAAATTTAACCCAATACCTATTAAAATAAGCAATAAAGATATAAAAATAGGGTCTACTACTAAATACCTTGGTATACACATGGACTCTAAAGTTAAATTCGTACTACCACATCATACAAAAAACGAAACAAATAAAAGAAAAATTTAGGCAACTATGTTGGTTAATTGGTAAGCAATCTAAACTCACAATTAACAACCAGTTGCTGTTATACAAGTTTGTTATAGATCCAATTTGGACGTACGGACCCCAAGTGTGGGGAACGGCAAAGCGGTCACACATAGCAAAAATTCAACGACAGCTATCTAGAATATTAAGAGAGATCATAAAGTCTGGTTGGTACACTACAAATGAAGATATACACCGCGAAACTAAATATGACAAGAATTGGTGAAGCTATCCACAAAACACTACGATACACTGCATGGGCATAATAACGAAGCAAAAAACGAGTTGCTACATCTAGAAGAAACCACCATGAGCCGTTTCAAGAGAACTCGACCAAACGACCTAATGAATTAGGAAATCCAGACTCCACATATTAGTAATAGTATTATAAATGTAAATGTAAATAATTATCATAAACATAATTTTGATCAAAAATTATTATAATATAATTATAGTGAGCTATTATAATTAATGTAAATAATTTTTGTTGTATCACTTCTTGGAACTGGCCAAAATGTATTTTTAATATTAATTTCCAAACAAATTGTCAAATCATGTACTAGGTGTCAATATAATGGTGACAGATGTATGAAATAAAGGGAAATGAAACACAAAAAAAAAACTTAACAATGCAAGTGCAAGTACACAAAGTACGCACTCAAACCTGAAAGAATGTCCAAAAGTGCGCATGCACCCTCTTGGAGAGCTCGGTGTTTAACACCCAGCCCAACGGCGTCCACAACTAAAGAGTGCAAACAGGTTCCATCCACGTCTCTCTCTCACTCGTCCGATCGTGCTAAAAGAAAATCGCCAACTTGTGGCTGAGCCCACTTTCAATGCACTCACACCAAGCATCAATGCAAACCACTAAACCAAAAAAAATTGTTCAAGCTACCCAACAGAGAAAATTGGAACATCAGAAACTGGTCTAGATAGGTATATCCTTATAAACAATCGCAAGCGAAGCCTAAAATCGAGTGGCATCAGAAATAACATCGCAAAAATCAGTAAAACTAGCGAGTGCCTACTCTCTAGTAATAATCGCTTCGCACTACTTCAAAGTGCTGAGGAGGCGGACGCACCCAAACATGATATTGTGTTTAAACCACCTCCCATTTACCTACGAGAACGTAACTCCAGTAAATTAGTTGCAAATCTTACCGAGCTCATTGGTCCTAAAATTTTCCATGTCACCCCTCTTGTTAAAGGAAATGTCCAGGAAACAAAAATCCAAATACATAGTGAGAGCAATTACAGAGTGGTTATAAAAAACCTCGACACTGATAAAAAAAGCTTCAACACCAATCAGCTTAAAAGTAGCAAAGGCCTTACTATTGTCATAAAGGGACTTGAATCGGATATTCCCCCTGCTGAAGGTAAAAGAAGCATTACATGAAGCAGGGTTCGCTGCCCTCTCTATTATAAATATAATAAATCGCAACGGTATCCCTCAGCCATTGTTTCGCGTAGAATTGCAGCCTGAAACCCAAAAGCTTAAAAAAGGAGAAGTGCATGGTATTTATAATCTCCGCTATCTTATGCATCGTAGAATTACAGTGGAGGAGCCACTCAATCGAAACGGCCCAGTTCAATTTTCTAATTGCCAAGAATTTGGGCACACAAGGTCCTATTGCACTCTTCGTAGTGTATGTGTTCCCTGTGGTAATTTACACCCCACATCAGAATGTACGAAGACTAAAACTGATAGAGCAGCTAGAAAGTGCAGTAATTGTGGTGGTAACCATACTGCCAACTACAGAGGTTGCCCTGTTTACCAGGAAATTAAGAACAATGACCCTCAGTTAAAGAATAAGCGCCCTCAACCTAGTCCAAATATAGCGCCCATTGCACAACCACAGAAGTCAATCCCATACCCCAGCACAAGAACGACGTATGCAGGGGTACTTAAGTGAGGGAAGGATCAGCAGTCCGGGACTGCTTCAAATCTGCACAATTTTGAAGGAATGATAGTAACGCTCACACAATATATGACGCAGTTCATGACCCCCATACAAACAATGATTCAAGAATTGATGAGAAACCAAAACCAGCTCATGCAGCTTCTGCTATCTCCGAAATGAACGTACTTAAGATCTGTGAATGGAATGCACACGGTGTAAGCCAGCACAAGTTAGAAATCAACAAATTTTTACTCACTAATCGACATACTTCTTATATTCGAAACCCATCTAACCGAAAAACACTATTTTTACATACCGGAATATAAATTCTATGCTACAAAGCATCTCGCTGGTAATGCGCATGGTGGCACTGGAATCCTAATCAAACAAAGAATATAACACTTCGCTATGGAATAATACAACAAGGAAAATCAATTTGTCTGGACGGATGGGAGGATAGCTTAACAATATCCGCTGTGTACTGCCCACCTAGATATAAAATAACAAGTACCAAGTTCTCAGATTTCTTCTCCACACTTGGAACAAGTTTTCTAGCTGCAGGCGACTACAATGCCAAGCACACTCACTGGGGCTCAGGGCTAAGAACACCAAAAGGAACCCAAATAATATTACTTCATGCTTTCTCACACCAAGATTGATATTATCCCTTCAGGACAACCATCTTACTGGCCGACAGACCCACGCAAGATCCCTGACCTTATTGATTTTGGAGTTGCTAGAAACATAAAACGAGAGCAACTCAAAGTAGAACACCTTAACGACCTCTCTTCAGATCACTCTCCAATTATAATACATCTGAACAAAAAGTTACGCCCTACCTACGATTTCGCACCCATTAAAACTAACTGGCTGAAATACAAAAAATACATCAGTAATTATCTCAGCCCAAACCCAGGTCTCAAAACTAATGAGGACATTGAAACATTTCTGGAAGAATTTACCTCGACCCTTAGATTAGCTGTGCTCCACTCTGCGCACAAGCGTGACAACAAAAACAGCATCCTGCGCCCACTAACCTCAACCCAAATCGATAGTCTCCTTACTGAAAAAGGAGGGCACGTCGTGAAAGGCAAAAATCCAGGTCCCCTTTCCTAAAACGGGAGTTATCTGTTGCCAGTGAAAACTTGAGAAAAGCCTTGCGTCTAGAATCAGATCGTTGTCTGGAGCAATATATCCAAAATCTTTCTCCGACTGACGTCACCAATTACTCTCTGTGTAAAGCTGTCAGAGAAACGAAACCACCTACACGCGGAATTCCGCCGATTCGTACAAAAAACGGAAACTGGGCAAGAAGCGATGATGAAAAGTCTGCAGTTTTCGCAGTACACTTAAGAGATGTTTTTACCCCAAACCCACTTCGCAATACTAATAACCTAATATTAATCCCCACGCCAGATACAACATGCTCACCTATTAAATTAAAAACAAAAGAAGGAAAGCCCCAGGCCACGACCTCATTACTGGAAAAATGATCAAGGAGATGCCCCAAACGACCATCATCTTACTTACTTCACTATTTAATGGCTTGTTGCGCTCAGGATACTTTCCTAATGCCTGGAATGTTTCAGTAATCTCAATGAACCCGAAACCAGGAAAGGACCTCTCCCAATCGTCATCATATAGACCGATTAGCCTCCTGCCTATCTGATGAAAACTCTTAGAAAGGCTTTTTCTTGCAAAACTATTGCAACATATAAACGAAAAACGCACTATTTCTACTCACCAATTTGGATTCCGCGAACACCATAGTACAATAGAACAGGTTCATCGAATAGTGAAGATAAAAAACGCATTCGACCAAAGGCAATATTGTTCAGCCGTCTTTTTAGATGTGGCGCAAGCGTTCGACAAGGCCGGGCACGAGGGGATTTTTTAAAAAATCATAAAACTGTTGCCCACAAAAGTACACCAAATATTAGAATGGTATCTGAGGGGCAGAAAGTTCAAGGTAAGGTACAATAATGCTTACTCCAAATGCCATGACATTAAAGCTCCTGTACAAAGCCATTATAAAACCAACTTGGACTTACAAAATAAAAAAAATAAAAACCAACTCCAATATAGAATTGATACAAAGAGCACAGTCCAAAATTCTAACAACCATTACTGGCGCACCTTGGTTCATAAAGAATATCAACATTCACAACGATTTGAACATTCCGCTCGTAAAAAAGGAAATCTTCGACGCCAACTTAAAATATGCATAAAAAATCAAAGAGCATCCAAATCATCTGGCTAGAATACTAGCATGTACCAAGTCGTCTAATTGTACGAAATCATCAGCACAACTAACATCGACACCTTAACCATGTAGAAACACTAATATAACATTTATTACAGTAACTAACATATAACATTGTGATTACTAAAAAGCAATAAGCATTGGCAAGGTGTATTATTATTAATTATTTAGTTTGTAAGATATGCTTACTTATTGTTAGTCTAAGCTTAGAAGGTACAATAAATAAATATAAGGAGAAAAAAAACTCCACTATTACACCCCCTCCAGATTCACATTTAATGCTACATAATAAATTTACCAACTGAATAAACTACAAAAAATATATAAGCACTCACTTTCAGTATGACTGTAAACTGACAAACTCCCATGACATAGATTGTGCGATAAAAACATTAAATCAGCTGATGCTATTAGGGGCTAGAGTAGCTACTCCTGTTAAAAAAACCAATGCAGAATTATAAACTCAATCTTCAGTTCTAATGAGATCATAGCTCTAGTTAAACATAAAAGGAATCTGAGAAGGAAATGCCAACAATCCAGATCATCAAACTTTAAAAATCAACTCTCATGCTGCTCCAGGAAACTTAGAACGATCCTTAAAGCGACAAAAGTGAAAGAACTCCAGCAGTATCTTGAAAACGTATCCCCCACTATATCTACTGATTATTCCTTGTGGAGAGCAGCGAGAAACTTGAAGCGTCCCGTCCTCACCGGCCCGCCTCTAGGTTTAAGTGACTGAACCTGGGCTAGAAGTTGTAGTGAAAAGGGTACTCTCTTCGCTAGCCACCTTAAAGGAGTTTTCACCCCAAATCCGCCAACAACGAGCTTACAGTTTCCGACTTTGATTTCGAAACACACACAAATATCTCTCGTAATAAAAAGAAAAATGTATTTCAAGCGGTGTACAAAGACCTAAACATTGAAAAAGCCCCGGGACATGACCAAATAACAGGTAGGATGATAAAAATAACTACCCCATTCAGCTTGTATTCGTTTAGTGCATCTCTTCAACGCTATCCTTCAATTCGGCTACCCAATAGACTGGAAAATGTCCAAAATCATTATGGTAGCCGGCAAGGACCATACGCTCGTGTCGTCTTACAGGCTCTGCTTTCGAAAATATTTGAAAAACTGTTTGTTAAAGCAATGTCCCCTATAATAACAGATGGGCAAATGATCCCTCAACACAAGTTTGGCTTCAGAAAACATCATAGCACGATAGAACAAGTGCATCGCATTGTCTCGATTATTAGGAAGTCATTCGAAAATAAAGAATAGTGCCCAGCAGTCTTCCTGGATAAAACTCAGGCTTTTGACAAAGTATGGCACGAGGGCCTCTTATACAAACTTAAAAAGTTAATGCCTGGAAACATCCACAATCTACTCACAAACTTTTTGTCGCAGAGGAAATTTGCGGTAATTCATAAAGGGTTCACTTCAGACCCAAGTGACATTCATGCCGGTGTCCCGCAGGGGAGTGTACTAGGTCCTCTGCTATACTTGCTCTACACATCAGACATCCCGACCAGAAGTCACACACATACCTCGACGTTTGCTGCTGATACAGCCATTTTATGCTCAAACGCTTGCCCTAAAACAGCTATCAGTCACCTCCAAAAACATCTTAACCTGCTGGAGCTCTGGCTAGCTAACTGGAGAATTAAATTCAACGAATCCAAATGTGCTCATATCACGTTCACTCTGAGAGTGGGAACATGCCCTTCTCTAAAAATAAACGGACAATCAAACCCACAGACCGAAAACATTAAGTAATTAGGCATTCATCTTGACCGGAGGCTCATATGCGGTAAACATATAGAAGCTAAAAAAACTCAAATAAAACTAAAAATCAATCAATTTCACTGTGTTGTAAGCAAAAAGTCAAAACTATCCCTATCTTACAAAATACTACTATATAAAGCCGTTGAAAAGCCAATATGGACCTACGGAATCCACCTGTGGTATTGTTAAACTCCAACGTAGCCAATAAAAATGCCTTAGGACAATTACAGGTGCACCCTGGTACTTAAAAAATGAGAATATCCACAGAGATTTAAACGTATTTACAATAAAAGAAGAAATAAAAAAATGCTGCAGAACCTTCCGTATCTCCATGTCCCTTAAATTAATTAATTGAATTAAGTATTCTCTTACATTTTTTCACAAAACTAATAATTTATTCACAGAGTAGGTATCAAATCATCATTCTATTATTTAATAATAATAATAATAGGCACTTCCGAGGAATTATATCACAAACAAATCTTTATTTTAAATTTTTCTCCACCATTTTCACATCAAAAATCTCCCTCAAGATCTCAATTCTAAAAAAAACTTTCTCCCTCCTCACTTATACCTTTATTGTCCATCTCAATCTTCCTGTTCTTCGCAATTATTTCGCAAGCTGACCCTCGAAACCACCAAAGCCAAATTTGACTCCCTACCATCACTGTGTCTCTCGCCCACACATTCATACTTACCCACAAACAAAATTAATTTCCACATTAAAAGGTAGGTTCATGTACTTGCTAATCCACTAATGTAAACTACTCATCCGCTATAGAGTTCCCAGCCTCCCGTCAAATCCCGACTAGTGCAGCTGACAACTAGTACTACTGCGAACGGAGCGCTTGCCAAGAAAACTCAACTAAAAACTAAATCATCTTTGCTGCCCGCAACAATTTATGTAAAGAGATGCAGTGCTAAGCTACGCTTTATGGGGAGGACTTCTTTGTATTGGAGAATCCGTACCTAGCAGACAAAGCCAAGGTGGGTTGCTTAATTATAAGTTGGTTTTACATACACAAATGCTGAATGAACCCCAAATTATTGTAGCTCCCTCGATCAATTGCGACGTTTTCCGAACCGCAACCACAAAATGTTAAGCTAGCTGTGGCCTCAACACTGCATACAATAAAACATCAAGATTTCGATTTTTCATCAAATTTATTACTTAAATTGAAAATTTTTCTATAAAAGAAAATAATATTGATCTACAATCCAATTACGACTTACTTAATACGAGTATATACTTATGAAGTTTGGGAGATCATGTTAATACTAGAAGGTCTCGCATGTTATTAAATATAATATTACAATACAATATATGTATATGAAAACAGCTGTAAATCATATGTCGTTATAAAGAGTTTTCCAATAAGAGGTGTTATTTTGGTATTCAAAGATTTTTTGAAATAAATGATCAGATATTTATTTCATAATAAAGAGGAAGGTATGCCGTTAATAATGAAAAACAACATCAGCCAAATGGCCACCACGACCACGCTTACAGGACCATCTCCTTTTCATGAAATTTTCCATAACCAAATCGCAAAGTGGCTGCCCTATGTCCTCGATAGCCTCACGAATTCTATCTTCGAGGTCTTGAATCGACGCGGGGCTGTTGGCGTAGACCTTATCTTTCACGTGGCCCTAAAGGAAGAAGTCGCAAGGTGTTAAATCACAAGATCTCGGTGGCCAATTGTGATCACCTCTTCGAGAGATAACACGGTTCGGAAACTTTTCCCGTAAAAGAGCAATGGTTTCGTTGCTTGTGTGGCACGTAGCGCCGTCTTGTTGAAAGTAAACGTTGTCCAGATCAATACCATCCAACTCCGACCATAAATCATTAATCATCTCTCGATAGCACAATACTTTCACCGTAACTGGTGATCCAACCTCATTTTCGAAAAAGTAAGGTCCAATGACCCCGCCGGACTATAAACCGCACCAAACAGTCACACGTTGAGGATGGAGAGGCTTCGCAACAATAACTCTTGGGGTTTCGAGCCCAAGATGCGACAATTTTGCGTGTTGACGTAGCCACCGAGGTGGAAATATGGCCTCATCAATCAAGATAATTTTTCGATAGAATTCCGGATCCTTTTCATGCATTTCAAGGACCCAATCAGCAAAGACACGACGTTGTTGATGATCGGCCGGCTTGAGTTCTTGTGTTAACTGAACTTTATAAGCCTTAAGACCCAAGTCTTTGTGCAAAATATGGTGTAATGACGTATGTGGAATGCCCAATTCCAAAGAACGACGATGAATGGACAAACCTGAGTTTTCTTCAACATTTTGGGCTACAGCAGCAATATTCTCAGTTGTTCTTGAACGACGTGCACGGGTTTTATTCTTCACAGCACTAACTTGTCCCAAAGCTCCAATTTTTCCACCAATTTCTGTATTGCGGTCCGACAAGGTGCTTCACGATGACCCGAAAATGCTTTAATTTTGCGGTTTTTTTTTTTTTGTATTACAAGATTTTATTATTTATTGAATTTGCTTAAATTAAGTCTAACAATAAGTATATCAAATCTTAAAACTAGTCACTATAAAATAATTTTAACCCAAATTGTATTTGGCCATCAAAATTTCGGTTCTGCTTCGCTCTTCAAATGGCCGGAAGGTCTCTACTCTGCAGGCGGGATCGGCTTATCGGTTTTGCGAGGGATTTAGCTAGTGGATTCGGGTGATTTTCCAGTTTTGCTATGTATATCTGCTTTCTAGCATTTATTTCTGTGATAACTGTTGGTATTTTCAGGTCTTTGTGAATATTATCGTTACGCATGTACCATGGAGCACCTGTTATTAACCTAAGTATCTTCGACTGAAACCTTTGAATTATGGCAATGTTAGAAGCGGATGCATTACCCCACAGTTGAATCCCGTACAACCATATCGGCTTAATAAATGCATTGTATAGGAGGATTTTGTATTCTAGGCTTAAGGTAGATTTGTGGTTTATTAGCCAATGCAGCTTGGCGACCTTCAACTTCATATTTAAAATTTTAGTTTAAATGTGCGTACGCCAAGTTAAACGCCTGTCTAAATGAATGCCGAGATAGGTAACTTCATTAGCTTGTGGAATCTCAATATTATTGAGCCGAATGGCTGGACACGTACCAGGCCTCAAAGAGAATGTTACGTGTTTGCTTTTTTGCTCATTGACCTTTATACGCCACATTCCTAACCATTCTTCTACCCTAACTAAAAGCTCTTGTAGAGCTCTCGACGCCTTTATCGAACATTTATTGCAACTGAGTATGGCGGTATCATCCGCAAATGTTGAAATTAGCGTGCTTTCACTTATAGGAGTATCAGATGTGAATATTACATATAATGTAGGGCCTAGAACGCTACCTTGGGGCACACCGGATAAAATTGGAAAATCTTCGGAAATGAATTCGTTTACTTTTACCCTGAAACGTCTATTGGATAAATAAGACTCAAGAATTTTATGATAGCTTTTTGGGAGAAGCTTTTTGTTTTTGAACATCAATCCTTGATATCCATACCTTATCAAATGCTTGAGCCACGTCAAGGAATATTGCAGAGCAAAACTCCCCGAGTTCAAATGCTTTTCTTATTTCATTTGAAATCGATTGACTTGTTCAATAGTGCTGTGCTTTTCGCGAAAACCGAATTGGTGTTGCGGTATTACGCTATGTTCATGAAGAAAAGCAGATAGTTTATTTAATAGTAGTTTCTCAAACAATTTGGAAAAGCAAGGCAACAGGCTGATAGGTCTATATGATGACGGTAGCGTTGCGTCTTTTCCAGGTTTAGCTATCATACATATCTGAGACTTCTTCCATGCATTCGGATAGTAACCGATGCCCAAAATTGCGTTAAAAAGCTTACAGAGAAATGCTGATGCAGAATCTGGTAACTGTTTTAGCATTTTCGGGGTAATATTATTGAATCCAGGTGATTTTTTTGGATTCAGTTGTTTAATTTGTTTGGCTATTTCTGGAAGGGAAATTTTAATAGGCTGAGCAATCTCAGTACTGCAAGGTAAGGCAGGCAGTGCAAAGGAGTTTGTAGCCATATTCGGCTGGAACACGTTGCATAGATGTTGTGCAAAGCAGTGCTTTTTCTTGATCGCTTTGAGCCCACGCGCCGTACGGGTTTCTTATTGCGAACTGTGACTGCAAGATTTTCACCATTTTTGTAGTGAATTTTAATAATTTCAGTGCGTTGTTGAAGCGTGTCTAATGTCAAAGAATAAAAGCTTCAAAAGTGACAGCTACCGAAATACCGGGTGATTCAAAATAACACCTCTTGTTGGAAAACCCTTTATGTAGGCTATTGCATTATATACGGTTTTATTTACAAAACTTTGTAAATCAATGCATAACAAGAACATATGCATTTATTACTAGATATTCAAGTTCATAAAATTTACTTCAAACACGAACATATCATATAAAATGTAAATTCGGAAAATCTAGTGTTCATAGATTTGTATGCACATATTCATGTTCGTACGAATGGTATAATTTGTAATAGAATGTGATTGTAGTATTTCAAGCGGATCTGACAAAGTAACAAACACTTTTAAACAACTTGACTTTATTGACTATACACTTAATTTAAAAATATTTTAGATAAATATACTAATGGAATAAGCAACAAACGAACATATGAATATGAAAAGATTATCATTAATTTGAGCAAAATTGGTCTTTTGTGCATAATAATTCTTTCTTCGGATAGACTCAAAAAATGTTTAATCGCATGCCGCTAAAGCGAAAATATGAAATATAAAATGTTTGTGATAAGAATTGTATAAAATGGAAAGAATAACCTGTTCTGAAAATATTGAAATAACCAAAATTTCATGACAAATTAAATTCTGCTTCACTTTATATTTATATAGTACGAGAAATGATGACCCTTTTATTTTCATTTCATTCTTTTTATGGCAAAATGATCGAAAGACAAATATGTACATACATATGTATGTATGTATGTATGTATAAAATTTGCCAACATTCAATTTCATAATACTCCACCGTTTCCAGTCTTCTTCTATAACAGTCATGAAATAATTCTGCTCTAGTTTTGGTCCAGTAAAATGATATAATACTGGTCAATTTATGGAAAAAAGTAAAATACTTTACTTATAAAAATTATTATTAATTTAAAAAAAAGAATTTGATAATGCATTCTGCTGGGGCTCGAACCCTAAGCCATAAAAACTACAGACCAACGCGCAAACCATTGAGCTAAAGACACTTATACCAGTTTTGTTGATTTTGGAGTAGATTAGAGAGTCAAAGTATTTGCTGGTTCAATTTTTAAGTAACTAAAATTTTTATAATTCTGTACATAACATTCCGCAAAAGACCACTTTTAGTCTTCTGCTGTGCAATTCGAAGGTGGCTTTTTTGGTGATAAAGGAATAAATTAAATAAATACATATTGTTATTAATTAATTTTATACACCAATTTTTTCTTTTTTTTTACTAATTTAGAATTTAAATTTTAAATATATTCCCATAATTAGGTATAGAAATATACAGGCCTACCTACATAAATGAAATTATTCAAATGCAATTAACTTACATATAGTAGTATTAATATTTACAAAGTAATTTTTTTTAAATATATATTGTATAGTGAATTAATTTTAATTAAAGTTTTAAACATTTTTTTGGAATTTTCAGAAATTTTGGAAATGTTCACTTTAACATTTTTTCACCGACTAGCGATAGCCATGAACAAATAGTATTGCTTAGATTTGATATAAATGTCTTATTAATCTAAATTGTATTAATTTTTATGTTATCAATATACTAATTATTAATAAATAATAAGACTATTAAATCTTCATTTCTTCATTTTCCTACTATGACAATAAATGACATTCCTTCTTAAACTCATATAAAATATTCTATGAATCTGTTATGAATCGTTTTTAGCGGAATAATGTTATCTGCTAACTGTTACAAGGCGATTTCCATTCAATTCGATTCCTCTCTTTTGCCAAAGAGAGCGACGGAAACTGTATACGTAAATACTCTTTGTCCGGAGTACCTTCTCATGACATTTGGCATGTACAGGTTCAAGGTGATTTAGTTGATAAGAAAAATACCTGTAAAGCTTAGCTTTAGGTTATAAAGATTTGTTACGTTTAAATTCGGTATTACTGTCAAATATAAAATAATTTAACTGGCACCCGAGCAGGTACCGCAAAGAGTGTACAGGAATAATCATCAACAATTAATAATCATCTTTGGTTAGACGATTACGCCCGCGACCTCAAGGCGCTCCTGTGGGATCCACAAAGGCCTTATCCTCAAGTAGCACCTATTTTGCACACTTGATTGGTTTCAAGTGCTGCTATACGTCTCTTTGCGGTGCCGTAAGTCCTGTCAGTGCAAAGAAAAGAAGCGCCTGGAAATATAGAGGAACGGGAACTGATTGATTCACTAGTAGGTTTGCCTTGGACATATAAAAAAAAACTCTTATAATCAAATAAAAATTATCAATAATTACAAGATAAATTTTTTTTTCCTGCAAAAATAAAACTAAACTAATTACTACATTTAATTTCGGTATTCGTTTGAAGTAATGTTAGATGCTAGAGGGTTGCGGGGTTGTCTTTGATATTTATTTTGGAAACAATATTTATATTCATAGCAAAATAAACAAATTATTGGTCAAAGATTATAACTTTTTTCCGAAGGGAAGGGAAATCTTCAAAAAGACAAGAGGGTGTATGCACCATCCAAAGCTGTCAGAGCCGCAGGTAATTCAAGGGGACTAACATGTACTTAGGTACATGCCGTAATTAAGTTTCTGATGGAAGCCTGATCTATCACCTCCATGTGGTGACGGCTGGAAACAGAGGTGCGTTGAGGGACTGGTGACATGCTATATTTAATGGCACACATGAGTCTTTTAATGCATAACAGGTGAAGATAGACAGACTCATAATCCAAGGTGGAATAGCATATGCCGAGGGATACGTGGCTAATAGGGTGGTTAGTCTCGAATATGCGAACTCCGGATACTTGGTGACCTCCGGAATGCCTTCCCATGGTACAAGGGCTCTGCCGTGGGTGACCTGTATTCCCTAACACTCGTGGGAATTTATATGGATTTAACAAAAAAACAAAAAACAAAAATAAACGATGAATCTGCTGATGGGCAATCATCGTCGGTCATTGCGAACGAGCCAGCTGTTGGTTGCGTGCAGAGTTGTTGGACATGCACCTAACCAAATCACAACAACATATACGTTGGTAGGTGTTGTTGACCAAATATGCCCCACATCAACATCTACGGTGTTGATTGCAGGTGCAAAAAATGAAACTTGTCGGGTTTCGATGCCACCACCACAGAATCTTGAATCGGGTCATGAGTCAATGGACTCTTCTGACAGAGCAGATAGACTGTGTGCTGACAACAACAGTGTGACCTCAGAGAAATCTGGGTGCACGGTTATTGGTTCAGATGTAAGTAATCTGAACATAAAAAGTGACTTCATAAAAATGACGTCGGCAGGGAAGAGATACTTCAAGCAAGCGATGACAAGTGGTCACTCTAGGGAAAAGGCTCTAGAGATTGCTAAAAGGAGGTCCACGGCGAAAAGGGCTCGCTCACCAACAGAAACGCCATCTGCCAAAAAGACCAAAACGTCACCTTATGTAGGTAAGCCAACGTTCTGTCAGGTGGCCAGCATTATTCGGCTGGGAATTGTTCCGACCGATTTAATAAGTGCGCCATTCTCAAAAGAACAGTTGATTCTTATCCAAGAGACCGTTATTGACGTAATGATAGAGGTCAGCGACAATAACAAAAAACCAGTGTTTGAGGGCTTAGCACACAGAAATGGATGGTTACTATTTCCATGCGAGAATACGGCTACTTGGATGAGAAAACACATCGGCCTAATAAAAGGGAAATGTTGTTTGGAGACGACACTCGTTGAGGAATCAAATTTTCCAAAAACGTATGTGGTCAGAGGCTACTTCCCACAAAGCACAGAGCTCACCAAAGAAAAAATTCTTGCGACCATTGGGGCGCAGAATGAAGTGGCAGCAAAGAATTGGAAGGTGATCCAGAGTTCAACCGAAGGGGCGTCACTTCACCTGGTTTTCGCGGTGGACGATGAATCACTGTCTTAACTGTCCCAGTGCAAGGGGAAGATAGCCTACCGATATGGACACGTGCATCTCATATTAAAGAGCAACAAAGGCGCAGAGAAAGCCAGCGATAGCGAAAAACCAAAAACACGCCGAAACACGGGAGCAGTACTGAAGGGCATGCTGGGGACACAATCAAAGGTCTTACAAATAAGGGATGCAAGTTGGTTTATTATCACTGTTCGCGGCCCAGAGCGGCGGTTGTCATTGATTATAATACTAACTATTTTCTCATTTCAGAATTCACTAGTCAAGATCTAGTAGCCATCCTTGTTGAAGTCTCAACAGAGAAGGGAGCGCAGGAAATTGTTTGTGCGTCCGCCTACTTTCCAGGTGACTCCAACATTATACCTCCCGTATAGGTGCAGGGGCTTATTGGGCACTGCCAAAATAACAATCTGCAGTACGTGATTGGCTGCGATGCAAACGCGCATCATAATGTCTGGGGAAGGTCAAACATCAACAACATGGGTAAGTCTCTCTTAAGTTTTCTCTTAAGTAAAAACACAAACATATGTAATAAGGGTGTAAGGCCAACCTTTATTAACGCGGTTAGAGAGGAGGTACTAGACCTAACTCTAACCAGTCCTTACATAGCCAATTTTGTCAGAAATTAGCATGTATCTGATGAGTCCTCTCTGTCAGATCATTTGCATATAAGATTCGACTTACCAGGTAAATCTGAATTGAAAAATGAAGTCTTCAATCCAAAAAAAAAACAAATTGGAGACTATATAGGAAATTATTAGAATCAAGATCCGATTCTCTGCCTACAAGTATAAGTTCTCCTGGTGAACTCGAGGAGGCGGTGTATCGACTAAACGATATAATAATCTCAGCATATCCTGAAATCACTGTGGTCAAAACTCACAATGTGTCTTGCAAGGTCCCATGGTGGAATGACAAGCCTTCAGATATGCGTAAAAAGATAAGAAAACTGTTCAATCGTTGTAAACGCACGAAGTTGTGGTACGACTATAGGGTCGCTCTGACAAATTACAACAAAGAACTAAGAAGATCCAAGCGTGAGTCTTGGAGAAAATTTTGCGAAAGCATAGTCGAAACGCCAGAGAGCGCTATACTCCATAAAGCTTTACGCAAAGAACACTCGAACGGTGTTGCAACTTTAAGAAGACCAGATGGGTCTTATACAATGAACAGGAGGGACACTTTAAAATACCTGCTTCAAGTGCACGGGGTCAACTAGAGTGTCAATGACACTGGATCAGCCGTCATGCGACCAATGGGCCGTATTAGACAAAAGATCCTGGAGTTTGTTTGGAGTAATATTTACCCCAGACAAGGTTAAATGGGCTGTTGGGTCCTTTAAACCATTCAAGACACCAGGTGAGGATAACATTTTTCCAGCCCTCTCGATAAGAGGACTGGATATAATGCTTCAATCCCTTGTTGCTATTTTTAGGAACAGTTTCAGCAGGGAGTACTTACCATCCATATGGCGGAAAGTCAATGTGGTATTTATTCCAAGATTGGGCAAGAAGTCCAGTGAACTGCCTAAATCTTACAGACCTATCAGTCTCGCGTCGTTTCTTCTAAAAACTATGGAAAGATTGGTGGATCTACATATTACAGAAACGCTAGACAGAACAACACCTCTGCACCAATCTCAGTTTGCATATAATAGGGAAAATCCACGGAGGAAGCGCTTCATTACCTTGTAACAAAGATAGAGAAAGTTCAATATTCCAATGAAATTGCTTTATGTGCCTTCTTAGATGTCGAGGGCGCCTTTGATAATACCGGTTACGGCTCTATAGAGGGGGCTATGCCCTGCAAAGATATCGATAAACCGACTGTTGGGTGGGTTACAATGATATTAAAAAGTAGAGAAATTAGCTCTTCTCTGGTAGACGAGACCGTATCAGTCAAGGCAATGAAAGGCTGTCCCCAAGGCGGTGAGTTGTCACCCTTTCTATGGTCTTTAGTTATTGAACATCTCTTAGTCAAACTACAAGGGTTAGGCTTCGATCTACCTGTCATTATTAGGGGCAAATTTGAAAGAACAGTATCCGACATTATGAATCAGGCTCTAGCCTTCATCTTAGAATGCTGTCGCGCAGAGGGGTTATGCATGAATCCTAGCAAAACCATTCTCGTTGCTTTTACAAACAGATTAAAATTGAACCTTGGTACAATAGCTGTTGAGGGAATTAATATAGAATATTCCGATGTGGTCAAATATCTAGGTGTAGTTCTGGATAAGCGACTGAATTGGAACTCTCACCTACACTCGGTGATAATCAAAGCCACAAGAGCAATGTGGGCATGTCGAAGTCTCTTTGGTAGAACATGAGGTCTAGACTCAAAAATTATACACTGGATGTATGTAATAATGGTTAGACCAATCATTACCTATGCATCCCTTGTGAGTTGGCCCAACACAACACAAGAATCTGGTAAGAAAATACTTACAAGATTTCAAAGGCAGGCTTGCCTGGCACTCACCGGTGACATGCGAAACTGCCCAAACGCTGCTATTGAGGCCATAATAGGACTATCCCCACTACACGCATTTGTGAAAAAATGTGCTGCTAGAAGCGCATTAAAGATGAAGATCTTGTCTAGACAAAAACCTCATGACTATGGTGATTTCAATATTTTAAATAACATACCAGATCAAAATATAATCTGCTCAATAATGGACTATATGATTCCAAAACGACAGTTTGATCGCAATTTTGAGATTATTATCTCAGACCGTGATGAATGGAACATAGGAGGACCTTGAATCGGCCCTAGAAGTCTAGAATGTTCACAGATGGTTCAAACACAAACACCGGAGTCGGTGCATGGGTCCATGGACCAAATACCAAAATCTCAGAGACAATGGGCAGGTGGCCTAGCGTCTTCCAGGCTGAAATTCAAGCAATCTCAATCTGTGCGAGGACAAATCTGAAAACGGGTATCAAGGGCGCACACATAGCTATCTATTCAGATAGCTATGTGTGCGGAGGCTACAATCTAGGGTAGATAACTGGGAACATAGTCTCAGACTGTCACACTGGGAAGGGATAGAGGGGCTTCGCCAAGCCAAAACACTGGTAAGGCCATTCACCTACAATAAAGAATTGCGCAATATGTGCAAAGCACACATAGATAAAATAGTAGGTTTTCTATCAGGTCATTATTACCTGAGATATCACCTGACTAGAATCCACATTCTTGAGTATACGGAGTGCCGGCTCTGTCTAGAAGAAGAGGAAACCACGGAACACGTACTGTGCGACTGCATTGCGTTGGCAGGAATCAGAATGACTATATTCCACCGCGACCAGCTGGCTCTGGAAGAAATAAAGAATGTTCCTGTTATGGACATTCTCAAATTCATCCATAAAGCGGAAAAAATAATGAAAGAACATGACTTTCAGCTACTTCCTTTCTCTAGAGAAGGATTCTACGTAGAAAAGAACCTGAAAATTATTTTGACGATTTGACATTACTATTACGCAAGAAACGCCGGTACTAAACCTATAGGGCATAGTAGATCGGACAATTGTGATGACATGGATCATTAATGACAAATGTAGTATGACACAAAAGATCTTTTAGGTCGCAGAGTCGGCCATTGGGCAAACTACTAAAGCTAAATTATTATTTTTTATTATTATGCACCACCCAATAGTGTGAGATTTTTACTCACTAAAACCACTTCCCTAACAGTTATGCTAAGCCTCAAAGCCCTGATAGCGATTTAGGAAGGGTATTAAACAGATATACAAAGATTTACAAAGAGAACTACTCGCGGTTTGAAAGAAAAAGTGTTATTTTCGATTTCAACATATGTTTGGATTGAATCAAACAAATCACCTCCGAAACTAAATTGAAATCATAACACACACTACGAAACGGCGCAAAATCTAAATAGTTCCGATTACGAGGATGGAGATACAAGGGAATGAAATTCCTTGTTCTTCTTGCAGGATCATTAAAGTGGAGAATGCTAAGCAAAAAACTACTTTTTATTTCACCACTAATAAGTTTAAACACAAAACATGCATTAAGCATAGTTCTACGTGTTTTAAGAGAGGGGAGACGAATAAGTTTAAAACGCCTCACATAAGAGTTGAAAATTGGAGTTCCATGTAATGGAACAACAATAAAAACCGCATTTGAACTGATTCAATAGCATCAGAGTAACAGGCATATCTAGGACACCAAACAATACTTGCGTATTTTAATGATGGGCGTACCAGGTAAGTGTACAGAAGTTTGGTAATAAAGGGGTTTTTGAACTCCTTTGCCCAGCGTTTTATGAAGCCAAGAATCAGAGAAGCTTTGTTAACTATAGCTGCAACGTGTTTACCCAAAATAAGTTTTTGGTCAAAGGTTACACCTAAGTCGCACATACGAGTATGATCAACGGATAACAATGGTGGATTGACAATGAAGTAAAGATGAGCAGAGTGGGATGATCTGGAAAAACACAGATGTTTGCATATCTTGTAGTTTAGTTGCACACAATTTATGTTGCACCAGCCACCAAGAACATTTAAATCATCTTAAAGCAACTGCGATTCATTAGGGTTATTAAATGAATGAAAAATTTGTACATCATCCACAAACATAACAATGTTGCAATGGGATATACGTGAAAGGAGGTCGTTTATAAAAATTGAAAATAGTAAAGGACTAAGATGGCGGCACGCCAGAAGACTCATGGAATTCATTAGATAATAGTACTTTAAATAACACCTGTTGGGTACGTTGTGACAAATATGATGTTACCCATTTTAAAAGTAATGGTGGGCAACCAAACCTGGACAGTTTAATGAGGAGAAGTCTATGGTTTACTGTATCAAATGCCTTACTAAAGTCAGTATAAATAACGTCTGTTTTCATGCCCTTAGCAAAGCCATCTATTACGCGGCAAGGAAATTACGGCAGATTATTGGCAATTGACTTTCCAGGCAGGCAACCATGCTATTGGGAAAGCCTAAACCTATGAGCATAGAACGAAATTTGGATTGTTACGATTGCTTCCAGTAACTTAGAAAGAATACTAAGTTTCGCAATCCCACGGTAATTCTATTAATTAGGTTGGACACTAAGGCACATAACACGGAATGGGGCAGCAGTGACATAAATACGAGGGGTGAGTACCTATTAGAGTTTATTATAAGTAATGACCTAGAATTTTACAATGTGGGAAATACCCCTACATTTGTCACAAGGACTAGGCAGGAGGTCTTATACCTAACGATTAGGAACCTAAGTATGGGTAACTTGATAAAAAATTGGAGATTAACAATGGAGCCATCTCTTTCTGATGATAGTATAATAGAGTACTCTCTCAAAGGAAAACCCCCTAAGAAAGTATCTAGGTAAAACCCTAGAAATACGGACTGGAATGAGTACATGAATAACCTATCTCATAACCAAAACCATTTCAATTTCAGTGCAAAGACGAATCAATCGCTAGAGATTGAAAGCATTCCAAGCAAGATAGATAAGGTATTAGAATCATTTCAAGCTACTTGCAGAGATAGCTCTAGCAACGGGGGAAGAAAACAGCTTAGTGGAATAACACACTGGCACAGTTAAAATCCAAAGTGCGTACCCTCTACAATAGAGCAAAACGCACCGGTAACTGGCAATACCATGCTGAAACTTTAACCAATTATAATATTGAGATTGGGAAACCTAAAAGAGATAGCTTCAAGAACTTCTGTGTAGATATTTCATCCACATCTTCAGCTGTCGGGCTACATAAGGCCAAAGAATAACAACGTAATATGAAGTCCTATCATGAAGAAGACAAAATATTTGATTTTCTCTTTCACGTTACGGGTTAAATGGGCGACACTACAAATCATGATAACTACAGAATCATGAAAGCTACCGAATTTTTAATACATATATATGTATGGTTGTTTGTATACTCATAAGCAAAATAAAAAGAAAGAAAACAAACCCAAAAAATGAATACATACATACATAATTCTTGCAGCTAGCGATGCAATAAAATTGTATGAAATGAGAACAAAGCTCCTTTATGTCTAGAATAATTTATATTTGCATATTATTGGAGGTTTTTTTTATGTGGTCTGGCTCATTTAAAAAAATGAAATCCATAAGAATTCAATTTGTTATGAAATTGTCAATATGTTCAAAATAGGCATACATATGTACAATGTATGTACATATATCAGCAAAATTAACTCTTTCCTTTTTTATCAGTATTTAATCACGAATAAATACAATAATAATTAAAAATTGTAAGAATTTTATATTTATTTTATTAAATATAGGAAAATGCATGTTTTGTTAACCATCTTATAATATAAATACATATTTTTATCTATTGCCTATTCCATTTAAACATTTATATAAAATATTTGTAAATGATATACATAAATACATACATACGAGTATGTATGCGTGCTTAACCAAATCTACTTGCTTTAAAGATTTTTCAAAATGAAATACTACAAACGATGTGCTCAATGCATGACTCCTCTTGACTTGGAGATTTGGGCAATGGAAACTAATTGCAAAAAATTCTTAGAGCCTTTGTTCATATTGTCTCTGGGTACGTATGCACTTATGTATATGGGAAATACTTTGAATCTGATTATATATTTTGACCTACATTCGTATTTAATATTTGGGCCTTTTTAGAATCTCCTCTTTTTATTTTTGCCTTAACACTATTTCGTCTATGCAGGTAGGAGTGGCCGCCCAGTTTGCCAAAAGCACACTTGAGCACACATAATGGCCCACTGTGATACCACAGTATGAGTATACAAACAACCATACATATATATTGTAACGACTCAATTTCGCTGGGGTAAAAACTCAGCGGGTTCCAGGGTCGCTTACAGAAATTGAGTGGCTGTTGTATTGCTTTAATAAGTGTTTTTATTTATTTTCAAAATTACTTCTTATATCCTATACGAGTACATATATATAATTATATTTAATTACTACCCTACTCTGTGTGTTCGTGGTAGTGTCCGTGGTTTGTGCTAGTCTCCAGAGAGAGTCGGTCAAATCCATAAACTCCTGGCTCTGTTTGTGTTGCCTATGTGTCGCAGGGAGAGTCGGTCAAAACCATAAACTCCTGGCTCTGTCTGTTTTGCATATGTGTCCCAGGGAGAGTGGGTCAATACCATAAACTCCTGGCGCTGTCTGTGTTGCATATGTGTCCCAGGAAGAGTCGGTCAAAACCATAAACTCCTGGCTCTGTCTGTGTTGCGTATGTGTCCCAGGGAGAGTCGGTCAAAACCATAAACTCCTGGCTCTGTCTGCGTTTTATTTATTGTTAATAGTATTAATAACTACGAATCTTGGTCCGTCTCTAGGAGCTTGATGCGTTGTGTACTTATTGAACGATGCTGGATCAAAGAGACTCACTGTTCGGTTCACTTCGCTTATATAGCGAAAGCTTGCCATGGGATCAGTGCTTGTTGTTATTGTGGTCCAGTTGTCCTTAGGCCAACTTCAACTTCTACTGGTTAACCACCTTGTTGTAATACCTCTAGTTGTCCAGCAGAGTTGTTGCTTGCAGTAGTGTGGCCTGATCGCTGCTGTTATTTGTCGTGTTGTTGTTGTTGTAGAAACATTTCTTCGTACTCTGCCTGTTTACAGCTTTGCGTTTGCGATCGGTTCGCGTATGTGTTGTGCGCTCTCGTTGTCATCCGTGCTCCGCCTTCCGTCGCTGTAGTGTTGTTGTTGTTGAAGAGATTGGTTTGCGCTCTGCCTGCTTACTTCTTTGCGTGCGCGATCGGTTAGCGTGGGTGTGGTGCTCTTTCGTGTTTCTCTGTGTTCCGCCTTCGATCGTTGTAGTGTTGTTGTTGTTGTTGCAATAAATAATTATTTGTACTCCGCCTGTTTACTGCTTTGCGCTTGCGATCGGTTGGCGAGTTTCTGTTTCTCCGTGTTCCGCCTTCGGTCGCTGTACTGTTGTTGTTGTTGTTATAAATATTTATTTGTACTCCGCCTGCTGATTGCCTTGCGCTTGCGATCGGTTGGCGTGTTTCTGTTTCTCCTTGTTGTTGCAATAAATATTGTTGTTGTTGCAATAAATATTTATTTGTACTCCGCCTGCTGAATGCTTTGTGTGTGTTTCTCTCTCGTTTTTCTCCGTGTTCCGCCTTTGGTCGCTGTAGTGTTCAGTATAACACTTTACGTTTCTGAGATCATTAAAACCTTTACGCTTATTGGTCAGATCGTCTGTGCGTAAATGTTTAGTTATACTTGTATGCTGTCTTTGTTGTTGCATTTAGCGTGGGAGGTGGTTTCTTTATGTTAGGCTGTGAGATCTTGCATGCTGTGTATGAGTTCTGTGTGCGGAAAATACTTGTAGTATTTTCCGTCCTCACAATATGTGTTAAAAATTCTGTAGTTTTCATGATTCTGTAGTTATCATGATTTTTAGTATCGCCCATTTAACTGGTAACGTGAAAGAGAAAATCAAATATTTTGTCTTCTTCATGATAGGACTTCTTATTACATTGATATTCTTTGATAAGACACTGGCGACGGCTCAAACAGAATGTAGGATGGCACATGGATGGTAGCAATACATTGAACGATAAATAGAAAGTAGAACTTCTTTGAAAACACACTTTACAGACGCAACAGCTGTCGAAGAAAGACTTACCTCAAAATGGTTTCACACAAGTATAGAAGATTGGAGACTTGCTTGAAAGATAATAACACCACAGCAAATACAATGGGCTGTAGGCACTTTTGACCCCTACAAGACACCAGGAGCAGATGGCATATTGCGCGCCCTTTTAGATAAAGGAATAAAGGTACTGACTCCGCACCTTGTAAAGTTATTTAGGATAAGCTTGGCGACAGGGTATATTCCAGCAATCTGGAGGAAGGCTCTAGTTACGTTTATACCGAAGGTTGGAAAGAAGGATTTCACATTTTCAAAATCTTTCAGACCCATAAGTCTATACTCCTTTTTACTCAAACCAATGCAGAAAATTGTGGACAATTATTTAATAACACATACTCTAGTCACATCACCTCTAAATCGATATCAATACGCATACAGTGCAGGAAAATTCACGAAGACCTCTGTTCATGAAGAACATGAGCTTCAATCCATGCAGTGAACCCAGTCCATTCCTAAGTATGTGCTGGGAAAATATAAATAATTTTATTCAACAAATTTACTCTAATTTCTCACTTCTTATCGCAACGGTGCTGGGAATTTTATTGCATAATGTCTTACGCAATAAATTCTGCAGTACCTTGCCAATTATGCTTAGTTTTGTATATTGAATTGCATTTACTTCGTCTGCTAGCTACCGTGAGAACAAAACCATTCACACGGTTTTTTGCTGACACAGCACACGGGCCGGCTTAAATAATTATATGTATTAATAATAATTATAATTAAGGGCAATTCTGTATTTATAATCTGAATATTTGTTTACTTCTAATAAACAAGTTGCATTTTCCCCCACCAGTGGTAAGAGATCCAACTTATATCCAAGAAAGAAATTCTCGACTTTTTATTTTGAAAGCACTAAAGGAAGTGTATTTTTACATGGTGACCCCGACGTGATACACAAGCTATCACTACATTCACAAAGAGTCCCCTACCAGTGGTAAGACTTTATTGTGAAATCAGGTGCGTGAGCTAGGCCATAACATAGCTCTGTAAACGGCAATTATATTCATCAAGAGTCAACGAAGATGAATATTGCGGAGCTAACGGACACCCAGTCACACATTGGCAAGGAGGTGGAACGTCAATTCGGGAACTTCAGGAAGGCGAATAAGGCACGCAAGGAGAAGCTTGCTTATGTCGAAGGCTGTATTGTCACACTCAATGAATTGTGGGAAGATCTCCAAAGGAATCATCAAGCACTGGAAGCTGAAGTCCCACTAGCGAAACGCCAGGAATATCCTTACTTCACCAACGATTTCTTTACTCAAACAAAGGCTGTGCGGGACACCTAATTTCCTAAACTGCAGGAAGTGTGTATTCCATTACAGCAACAGGCCGAAAGAACCAGATTGAAGACTGTGTCATCACCGAGGCGAACTCACATTCAGCATCCTGAGGAATCAACCACCACATCGAAATCCAATATAGCAGATCCAATTATGTCAGCAAGTGTAGCCGGCAAAATTAGCTTACAAGGAATTGCCGCCAAACAACTTGAGGCAACGTTGGAACGTATCACCAAGGCACTTCAACAACCACAAACTGAAGATTATGCGAAGGTGATGTTGGAAACTATCTCCACTCAATGGGCAACTTATTTTGCGCGGCACGAGGTCATCTGTCTTGAAATTGGCGACAACCATATGGAAGGCTATGATGTAAATCGCACATTTTAACTGGAAAATACTGTGCAACAAGCGACTATCAGTCTACATCAAGTACTCCGAGAAGCACGCAAGGGCAAGTCCAAACTACAAGAAGTCACATTGCCCAAAATTGAAATTCCCAAATTCAGCGGATCATACACTGAATGGCAGGTATTTCACGATTTATATACCCAAATGATCCATGAATCAAATATTGGGAACGCTCAAAATATGCGGTACCTGAAAAATACTTTGACAGGTGAAGCATCAAAAATAATTTCACATATAACTGTCTCCAGTAATAACTACGACATGGCTTGGCAAACAATTAAGGCTCGGTATTCAAATAAGAGGCTCATAATGACTGGGTTAATGGACAAACTTTTCAACCTTCCAGTGGTACAAGAAGATTCATCGGAAGGGTTCAGAACACTCTATGAAAATACAAATGAGTGTCTCTTGTGTATTGAAGCGTTGAACACCGAAATTGATGGATGGGATCCACTGTTGGTATATATGTTAATCAAAAATCTTGATAAACGCACGCATGCATTGTTCGAGCAATCTTTGGCTAACCCTCGTGAATTTCCAAAATTCGGCGAACTCCTCCAATTTATCGAAAAAAGTTTCCAAGCACTACAGCTCTTGGGAATTAAAGCAAGACCAGAAGTGAAGCGAAAGGTAACATCATTGATTGCCAAAGGCTCGTGCCCTTATTACAACAAACACCATGCGCTATACATGTGTGAAGGGTTTCTAAAAATGTCGCCTAAAACCAGATTTTATGAAATAAAGAAACTGAAGGTTTGCATAAATTGTCTGAAGCCCGATCATACTGTATCAGACTGCAAAATAAGAGGATGCACCATTTGTGGCAAAAAACACAACACCTTGCTACACTTCGAACAACTGCAACAGAAGAACAAGAAGAACAGTACGAATATCGAATCAACACATCAAGGTTCATCAATGATTGCATTAACAACTTTTTCTCGGACTAATACCTCATTAACAACAACAAGGAAAGGTTCATACGTGTTCTTAGCAACAGCTCTAGTACAAGTTAAGAACAGCAGCGGGAACTTCATCAACTGTAAGGCAATATTGGACTCAGGGAGCCAAGTAAACCTTATATCCAAAAGATTTGCAAACAAACTAGGTCTGAAATCAACACATCATTCCTTACAAATCACAGGGATTGGTAACAACACATCGAGTGCAGGCAACTACACAAACATTACCATCGCTTCTACAATTACGGGCTTCACAGCCAACATTGACACGCACATAATTGATCAAATAACCAATGATCAACCCGTGAATAACATTGACATCCGCAAATGGAAAATTCGAAGAAATATAAAATTGGCTGACCCAACCTTTCACCAGTCATCGAAGGTGGACTTACTAATTGGAGCTGAATTGTACTCCTCTCTAATGTCAATAGGGCAGATAAAAATAGCCAAGCATTTACCTACACTTCAAAATACTGTATTGGGATGGGTAGTACTGGGAAAGGCTGTAACTGACACTACCGACTTTTTTTTTTTTTATTAACGAATCTTATACTATATATAGAAACGTTTTATAATTGCACCTAGTAAATACTGGTAATACTAACTAGCAATTTTGTTCGAATAAATTAAACAATTAAAAGAAAAGCGTTAAGTATTTTATGTACATGCTAACATATAACATATAAATAAAATATAGGCTTCTCGAGTGCTGTTTTCCGTTTTAGCCGCCTACGCTGCGAAGCCATCAGAAGTAAACTGGATGCTGCAACGTTGACATGCGATTTCAGTCGCTGTTTGTGAGAAATGGCAAATTGTTTTGTCACATCAGTGACAGTGGGCATGCCAAGATCACGATGGAGATCGCTATTTCTAACATAGTATGGTGCATTAACAATACATCGCAGCACTTTATTTTGAAAACGTTGGATAGTGGCAATGTATATTTCACTAGCACATCCCCAAAATTGGATGCCATAGGTCCAGGTCGGCTTCAGTATTTATTTATACACCATTAGTTTGTTGTGAATTGACAGGGTAGAGAGTCTGCCAATAAGGTGGTACAATTTGTTGAGTTTCAGGTCAAGTTCCTCTCGTTTTTTCTTTACGTGAGCTTTCCAGCGCAATTTGGCGTCGAGTGTAATACCGAGGTATTTGGCTTCGTTGACATGTGGGATTATTAACTCATCAATGAAAATCGGTTTGTAAGGTACATTTTTCAGTGAAAAAACTATATGCGCTGATTTGGTTTTGTTTAACTTAATGCGCCATTTCTTAGCCCATGAAGCAATACAATTAACAGCCTCTTGTAGCTTAGCTGTCGCGTCTTCGATAGTGTTACCTGTAGCCAGAACACCAGTATCACCTGCAAATGTTGCGGTTACTTGCTGATTTGTTGTTGGTAGGTCGTATGTATACAGGAGGTATAGCAGAGGTCCCAGGATGCTCCCTTGCGAGACGCCAGCACTAATTTTTTTAAAAGAAGAATGGGCGTTTTCGTACTTAACACTAAAGTACCTGTCATCAAGGTATGATGAAAGCACCTCGCAATATTGCATTGGCAACAATGTCCGCAGCTTTTGTAATAGACCTGCATGCCACAGCTTATCGAAAGCTTGTGAAACGTCTAGGAAGACGGCGGAACACACTTTTTTGCCTTCCAACGCATTTTCGACCATATTCACAACTCTGTGGATTTGATCAGTTGTCGAATGATTTTTTCTAAAACCAAACTGGTGAGCGGGAATCAATTTTTTATTCTCAATTATTGGCATTGAGCGCGTTAAAAGCAATTTTTCAAATAGTTTTGACAATTCTGGTAGTAAGGATATTGGCCTATACGATGATACGTCGCTGAGTGATTTCCCAGACTTGGGTACCATGATTACCTCTGCGAATTTCCAATATATAGGAACATGCCTCAACCTGAAGCACATATTAATTAAAGCAGACAGATAAGAGACGCAATTATTGGGCAGTTTACGAAGAACTTCCGTCGTTATTAAGTCAAATCCTGGCGCTTTTTTTAGTTTCATTTTATGAATTTGCTTACCAACTTCTTCGGGAGTTACTTGAGTAATGTGGGTATCGCACTCTAGCCAACTTTCATTAATAACTATTTCATTATTTCCTTCATTTGGACTAAAGGTCTTTTCAAGATGTTCAGCAAACCACTTTGCTTTTTGTGCGCTTGTTTTGGCCAACAGTGTATCGTTGATTTTAACTGGAGCACAGTGTTGTATTGGCTTGCTGAATGATTTAGCCGCCTTCCACAAAGAGTAATCTGTGGTCTTGTCAGCTGTAAGATCCATCAGAAATCGATTAAATGTGTCATTATTGAATGACTTGATTGCTGTGTGTAGATGTTTACTGGCTAAGTTTAAATTCGATTTGATTGCTGGAGATCTGGTTTGTTGCCAACGTTTCCGTAGCTTCCGTTTCTTTGCAATTAAGCTCTTAATAAAAGGTGGATATTTTTTCCCGTGCAGAACAAGTCTTAAAGTGGGCGTACTATTCCACGCTGCAGTCAATAATGAAACTAAACTTGTTAGTGAAGATGAAGTGCGATGTGAAGACATCTTTAAAACTACAACAACCCGTGATAATGATGGTCGCTATACTGTACAGTTACCATTAAAAATGGATCCAGTGGTTCTCGGAAATGCTTGCAGCATGGCGATTCAGCGCTTCAGGTCGTTGGAAGCTCGCTTGGATAAATCCAGTGAACTAAAGCAAGCATATTCAACCTTCATCAAAGAATATGAAAATCTTGGGCACATGGACGAAATAAAGTACAAAAATATAAGCCAAAGGCGGTACTTTATACCTCATCACTGTGTATTCAAACCGGAAAGCACAACCACAAAATTGGGGGTAGTTTTTGATGCCTCCGCAAAAACATCAAATAACGTTTCTCTTAACGGTATAATGCTTGGTGGGCCAGTAGTACAAGACAATATTTTGTCAATTCTGCTGCGATTCAGGCAGCATCCATTTGCTGTGACTTCAGATATTGCTAAGATGTACAGGCAATTCCGTGTGACAGAAGAAGACTCCCATTTGCAAATAATAATTTGGAGGGATTCTGTAACCCAGCCATTCAGGTTCTACAAACTAAAGACAGTAACATATGGCACCAAGTCGGCTCCATATCTAGCTACAAGGTGCCTAAACCAATTGGCTGAAGATGAAGATGCATCCTTTCCATTAGCTGCTGCTGTCACAGTCAAGGATTTCTACGTTTATGACTTAATGAGCTCATTCAAAACCTTAGACGAGGCACTCAGAACTCAAGATGAGTTAATGAAAATGATGAAATGTGGAGGGTTACAACTGCGCAAATAGTGTTCCAATCACGAAGCGTTGCTGCGAAACTTAAATTCAGAAGATCGCGGAATCAAACTGGACATTTCTGCAAATGAAGATCAATTCACTCAAACTCTTGGGCTAATCTGGCAACCTCAGTCTGACAACTCATCATGGCCACCACCAAAAAGTCTGACAAAACGCTCTGTATTAGCAGATATATCCCAGCTATTCGATCCGCTAGGATTTGTCAATCCAGTAGTAGTTATTGGGAAGGTTTTTCTCCAGCAACTCTGGGAATTGAATTAGGATTGGGATGCCGCCCTACCTCAAGAGTTACATACCAAGTGGCTCAGATTTAGGAAACAGCTCCCTCAATTAGCTACACTTTGCTTACCAAGACATGTGCCAAATTCCGAACCACTTGGAAATCAATTACACGGTTTCTCAGATGCCAGCGAAATAGCGTATGGGGCATGCATTTACCTTAGATCTGAGGGCATTAAAGGACATTTTGTGTGGAACTTACTATGTGCGAAGTCCGAGTAGCTCCGAGGAAGAAACAATCCTTAGCGAGACTAGAGCTTTGCGCAGCAAAACTACTAGTACAACAGGCAGTCAATGGAGACATATAGCAGGTGGCGAAAATCCAGCTGATATTATATCAAGAGGAATGCTTCCAGACGAACTCATAAAATCGAGTTTATGGTTTCATAGGCCTCCATTCTTATATTCTGGCGAGAAATGTTGGCCTATACAGCCAACCATTACTTCAAACTGGAATCAAGAGCGGAAAAAACAGAAAACCATTCTCACTACCACGCATCAACCAGCATTCATTTAACAAATAAATTCTCACAATTCGTTTAAAAGATTGCAGCGAACAATGGCATTCACTCATAGATTCATAAACAACTGTCGGGTACAAACGGCGAAGAGAACATTAAAAATACATCCCACCATTGAAGAACTAGATCAGGCGTTAACAACCATTGTAAAGCATATCCAGAAACAGTCATTTGCATCAGAAATAAGCCAACTAAAGAAAGGAAAGGAGGTAAATAGCTGCAGTCCACTTTCTCCATTTACTCCATATTTGGTGGGGAGGAATCATAAGAGTAGGTGGTAGACTACAAATGTAAAAACTACCGTTTCCGGCTCAACATCAAATATTGCTTCCTCATTCCAATCCAATTGTCACCCTGCTAGTACAGCAATATCATGAAGACAAAATGCATGCGGGCCCAATGGCATTACTAGCAGCCCTGAGAGAAAAATTCTGGCTGCTGCGAGCTAATGAAATCACAAAATCGGTGTGCAAAAACTGCCGCAAATGCTTTGTTGCACGCCCCGCAGGTATATCCCAACTCATGGGAAATTTACCTATTGAGCGGGTACAACCAGCTAGGCCATTTACAAACATAGGGATTAATTTTTGTGGACCATTTCAAATACATTATTGTATTAGACGAAAACGTCCCACAAAGGCATACATTGCAGTGTTCATATGCTTATCCACGAAGGCTATTCACTTGGAAATAGTATCAGATCTTACAACAGCTGCTTTCATCAATGCGCTCAAAAGATATTCATAACGAAGAGGCACTCCAGCAAAAATATTCAGTGACAACGCCACTAACTTCAAGGGAGCTCAGTCAAAATTGCAGGACCTACATATATTGTTGAAGGATTCAACTAATAAGATTGAGCAGCATGTTACTCAAAAGGGTATCAAATGGATCAACATTCCAGCCAGATCTCCTCATGTAGGCGGACTTTGGGAGGCAGCAGTAAAATCATTAAAGTACCATCTCAAACGAGTAATCGACGACTATAGCTTGACCTATGAACAACTGCTGACAGTTGTGGTTGAAATTGAAGGCTTGCTGAATTCTATACCACTAACACAAATGTCCACAAGTCCGAATGACTTCCGAGCACTTTCACCCAATTGCTTTCTTGGGCTTGAACCAATTGGTGGGCAATCAACCCGGCCACCAGGTGAAAGCTTGCTATCCCAATGGAAAGAACTTAACAAAATAATGCAACAGTTTTGGGAGCGCTGGTCAAAGGAGTATCTTCCAAGTCTTCAACCTCGAACGTAATGGCGAAAACCTTCCGATAACATCCCGGAAGGTACACTGGTGCTACTCCAGGATGATAACTTACCTCCACGTCAATGGCGACTAGGAAGAGTAGTGAAGGTTCACAAAGGTTGGTACGAACTGTGGACCTCAAGGTCGGTTCAGGAAACACCTCCCGGTCCATACATCGATCGCCCTTTATTACCAGATTGTCAACCTATAACTCCTCTCGATAAATCTTCAGAAACTGTCCCAAGTGAAGTGAAGCAGTCTCAGCCAAAGCAGCAGGTACTTTCCTTATGTACAACAGGCCGATCTGTCAGGCGAAGACCAAGATTCAAACCAATAATTAAAAACGGGTTACAACCTGAGACCAAAGTTAGAGTGCAGCAATATGGACGAATCAGTAAAAATGTGGCAGATACTGCAAAGGAAACCAGCACGGAACCTTCATATAAAAGAAGGAAAATTTCATCAGGTATTCCAGGATTGCTTACCATGAATTTAATCACCACAACCATAGCTCTCACTTCAACCACCAACTTGGTAGAAATTACACAATTTGAACATAACCCTGGGATTTATTTTGAAGACATGGGCACAATGAATTTGATTCAAAGTCATTGGAATATACTGGTGTATTTGAATCTTAGTTCTTACTTTGCTGAACTTAATGGATTCAAATCAAACTTTTATGATATCAAAAATATATGTGAAAAAACCAACTATTTCTTAAAAGACTGTCGTGCCACCGTAAATGAGATTGATCACAAAATTGAAGACTTACAACGAATCAATGAACTGATTCATCACCACCATGTTAGGCTTAAACGTGCACCACTAGAAATCATTGGCAGTATAAAACATAGTTTATTTGGTGTCCTCGACAAGGAATATGCTGATTATATCGAAGGAGAAACAGCAAAATCTGCTGAAAATGAAAATCATTTACTTGAGCTCGCAAAAAGACACGAGTCCATGCTCGAATCAACTCGTAATTTGTTTTGCAAGACTACTGATCAGATTAAAAACCAGTTCAATACACTAAAGGAACATATAAACGAAGCAGTTCACGTCGAAATATTTACGGCTCTATCAGGATACTCACTCATACTAATGAACAACTATGAGAAAATACAAATCGAAATACTTAGCATACTAACGGAAGCTTACACAGGCAAAACTAGCACACAATTATTGTCACCGGAACAGCTTAAACAGCAAATTTACTTCATACGAGAACAATTGCCTTCCACTCTCACACTTCCAGTTCAAGGAGAGGACTTAATATCAATTTACAAAATGATGACTTCAAAGGGAAGAGTAATAAGAGACAAGATTGTATTCAAACTTCAAATTCCGTTAATAAGCTCCGAAACATTCAGACTTATGCATCTGTATCCCTTGCCAACTCGAGTAGCAGACAAGTTCTTGTTCATTCAACCAACAACCGAGTATTTAGCAATCAACTTACACAGGGACGCTTACTTTCTGCTAAATACAATGGAACTCAACTCGTGCTACCAAATCAAAAATAGCAAATTTATTTGTACTCAAGGGCGACCCATATATTCTAAGGAATCATCAGTCTCCCAATGCGAGATCAGCATGCTCAATGACAACAAACCGGACTTAGCTCTCTGCAGGGTTATGGCCACGATTTTCCTTCTCAATATTGGATTCAGCTAAGGGCTCCCGGGCAATGGATATTTTCAGTATCAACAACATCCGTCATCAATGTGGTTTGCAAAATGCAACATGAAAGAAGAGAAATCTCCGGCAGCGGCATCATCAGCGTAGCACCAGGATGCATAATTCACCACAAAACAATGACGATCCAAGCACCAAACACTTTCGAGACCTCTGCAACATACATAATACCTATTAGCAGTAATTTAACAGAAATGATTTTGAATCACTCATATTTGCAGTCACATGCAATTTCACCAGCACTATTGCCAGAATTCGACATGAAAAGTGGCAAGGAGCCACTAATGACAATGAAGCAGCACACCACGTTTGACAAGGTCCATCATGTACATCACTATATAGTGATGTATCTCATCATCGGCGCTGTCATCATACTAGCAATATACATACACCGACACAAAAAAAACCAAGCGAAATTTACATTGAAAAGCCTCGGAATACCCTTGGACATCTTTAAAATGGGGGAAGATGTTCATGAAGAACATGAGCTTCAATCCATACAGTCAACCCAGTCACATTCCTAAGTATGTGCTGGGAAAATATAAATAATTTTATTTAAAAAATTTACTCTAATTTCTCACTTCTTATCGCAACGGTGCTGGGAATTTTATTGCATAATGTCTTACGCAATAAATTCTGCAGTACCTTGCCAATTATACTTAGTTATGTATATTGAATTGCATTTACTTCGTCTGCTAGCTACCGTGAGAACAAAACCATTCGCACGGTTTTTGCTGACACAGCACACGGGCCGGCTTAAATAATTATACTCGTATGTATTAATAATAATTTTAATATAAATATAGGGCAATTTTGTATTTATAATCAGAATAATTCTTTACTTCTAATAAACAAGTTGGATTTTCCCCCACCAGTTGTAAGAGATCCAACTTATATCCAAGAAAGAAATTCTCGACTTTTTATTTTGAAAGCACTAAAGGAAGTGTATTTTTACAACCTCCGTGTATCAGCTAACTAATATTGTTAGACGCAGTAGAGAATCAAGAAATAATCATTTGTACTTTTCTTGACATTGAAAGAGCCTTCGATAATACCTCGCATCAGGTAATTGGAAGAGCACTCCGCAGGAAAAGTACAGAGACAGCTTTAACCCGCTGGTTGAGTTCTATGTTTCAACCGAGAGTATTAGAGACTAATGCGGGCGATACCGCAATAGAAGTGCTCTGCACAGAAGGGTGCCCGCAGGGAGGAGTACTTCCCCACTCATGTGGAGCCTAGTGGTAGATGAACTACATGATTTGCTACAGCACAACGGCATCACCTGTCAAGGATATGCCGACGACATTGTAATTATAGCAAGAGGAGCACTTTTTGTGACATAATACTGAGAGGACTCTTTATTACTCAAGAATGGTGAACTTCAGTGGGACTGAACATAAACCTCTCAAAAACAACCATATTATCGTTCACTCGGAAAAGGACATTAACGCAATTGCATCCAGTCAAACTCCGAAATGTGGAAATTAGTATGTCAAGGGAGGTTAAATATATAGGAATAATACTAGATTCCAAACTTCTGGAAAGCACAAGCAGATTTTTTAACAAGTAAGGCAATCAGAGCGTTAATGGTGTGTAGAAGTTTAGCTGGGAAGACATGGCGTTGCAAACCTTACAATCTGAAATAGATGTACACCATGCTAGTTAGGCCAGTTCTAACATATGGAGCAGTGGCATGGGCTCAAAGAACCAAATTGCTCACCATGAAGAAAAATTTGAACAAATTACAACGACTAGCATGTATTAGCATAACCGGATCTTACTCTGCTACATATTACAGTAGAAATGGCTACAAAAAGAACCTTATTAAAAATCGTCAAGGTGCTGGCCTCGAAAAAATTTGTAATAATTAACAACGAGCCAGTATCATTGTCACTATACCCCTCGCGGATCTACTTACAGACGATATAAACAAAATGTATAACTTTGAGAAACGCTTCACAGTTGTGCTTGGGAACAATAAAGAATGGAAACCTGAATCACTTCAAGATATCCTAAAAGATCTTACCTTCAAGTGGTTCACAGATGGTTCAAAAATAGAAAAAGGGATAGGAGCTGGCATATTTGGGCCGAGGGTCAACCACTCCGAACCAATGGGTGAAATCACCCAGCATATTCCAGGCAGAGCTACATGTAATTCGCCTCTGGGTAATTTTTAACATCCGACGTAACCTTGTGGGTCAAGATATTGCTATCATGTCTGACAGCCAAGCAGCTATAAAAGCACTCAATTCAGACGAGATTCAGTATTGAAATGCGTAGAGCTTTTAAATAAGGTAGGGAGCCTCAATAAACTTTCCATAATACGGGTCCCAGGGCACACTGGGCACCCTTGAAATTAAAAAGCGGATAGTCTTGAAAAGAATGCAAGAATGCCAAGAATGGGACAGCCACACCTTTTATTGGACCTGAACCGTTCTTCGGAATTTGGGCAAATAGCATAACGATAAATTAAGACAGGAGGAAAAATCCAACTAGGGCTCTCAGCTGTAAACAGGTTTTGCACGGAGGCAGAAGAAACACCAGAGCACCTTCTATTGAACTGCGAAGCCTTACTGGCCCGAGGTAAGAGACATTAGAGCAATGATCCCCAACTCAGTGCTAAAATTCCTTAGAACCGGTGGACTAATAAAAGACCTGTAATAGGTACATGCAGTAGGAGTACAATAGACCAAATTGGTCGAGGTACAATTTCCCTCTTTGTTTCGTGCATTCATACATTCATTTTCCACATTTCGTAAAGAGAAGCATTAAAAAGCGAAATAATCGTAGAGACAAGCTCTAGGCAACATTGCTTAAGAATAAAAAAAGGGATTGATCCGGGACCTGGAATAAAAGATGATTTCAGCTGAGACAAATGCTTGAGAACAATGTCCTCATCAATAAGAGGTTCATTTATTACTATGGCGGGACTTAAAATAAGCAACGAAAAGTTTACAGATACCCACCTCATCATTGGAGATATTGTCATTATGCTTAATCGAAGACGGGAGCGAACTAGACTTACGTTTTGAATAAAATTCCAGAATGATTTAGGGTCAACTTTTAAGTTAAATTTAACTTTAGTCAAATAGGTATCATAAGCGGATAATCAAAAATGTTGGTACTTATATCTAATAAATCGACTGCCTTACCTGAAAATTATATCTACGAAAATATTTAACGTTTTATGTACATAGCCTCCGGAGCCTATCAGTAAACGAAATTGGGGAGGTAGAAGCAGCACCAATACGTTTAGGAATACATTGCTCGAATGCAATCCGGTTAAACAAAATAATAAAGGCAAACTGGTAGACACTTCCAACGTTGGAAGGTCTTCATAAAAACACCAAAGGATCAACAGAGGAAATTGAAAAAATTTCACGATCTTCCACAAAAACCAGACTATCTTATTATAGATTGAATTTATCTGCTAGAGGCCTAAAGTGAAAATTGTGTTTATAAACTCAGTATCATTGGAAAATGGGAAGAGTCTAATGGGGTCACTTGAATGTTCTCAAAACAGAGTTGGCAAATTAAAATCATCCAAAATTAGAATTTTATTATTTGACTTTAGTTTCTTAGCCAATAAGGAGATAACATCTAAGTGAAGCTGGTATATTTCCCGTGAAAATCGTGGTGGGATATACGAACAGGACACATAAATATTCACGTTGCCATTTTTATTTGAACGCAACATATTTCAATACTAACAGCTTCCAAGAATACAAATTCTTCAGAGAACAGGGCCATACTTACTGCAATTAGAACCCCCTCCTAGAGTAGACAATGAAGAAACAGAGGCCCTGTCTTTCTTATATAATATGAAATTAGGAGCAAAAACCTCTGACGAAAGGGTACATAGGCAAATCCATGTTTCCGAAAATACATTTACATCATGTATGAAAGCAGAACTGGCTAGCAAAACATTTCTAAGCTTTGTATGTAAACCCCGCACATTAGGTATAACAATAACAAATCAGTAACAGTGTTTAGTTTTTTGAAGTTCGTTAAGCATTAAAACTTGCAAGATTAGGATGTGATCTTGACTCATATTCACGCACCACTGCATTTAGAGGCCAGAATTTTGGGTCAACCACACTTGCAAACAAGTCTGTAGGTTCCATAATTTTGAAAGATGAGATATACATACCTAACAAAGATAAACTTAAACTTAGAAATTTTCAAGTGAACCTTAGGGGTAAATAGAAATTTTCAAGTTAACCCTATCGGCAGAAAATCTCGAAACAAATACAACGTTCATCGGTGCTACCACAGTTAGACAAATTGGGATCTATATTAACTAGCAGATTTCCAACTGATGACAAATCCTGAACAGGCATTGTAATCGTATCGGAAACAGTAGGCTTAAGAGAAGGCTTAAAAGAAAGCCCAGACTTAGCAGCAGGTTGGTTGGTTCAGGTGGGTGATCCACGGCATCCTTGCATGAATCACAATTAGCGCCTTAGCGCCCTTTAATAACCACTATCCTCCCTAAACGCAGGAAAAATATGGGTTGTTATCTAAATCCACTTTGTGGAATTTAGGTATTTTAGAAGATCCTTCGGTTTTACAGTCGAGAGGTTGGATAGTCCCGCTATTTCTTAGCATCTACAATGGGTATTGAACGGTCTATGCATTTTCTCAGCATGCGTACCTATTAGCCAGTGACCTGTAAGTGTCTCTGCGCTCCCTGTGAGTGTCTCTGCGCTCCCTGTTTATAAGATCCCTTGACTTAGCTATATTGTAGACTAGCAAGGTCACCCGGGATGTATTGCACGTTGTAAGTGCTCTCCATTTTCTACCCGCCAAGGAGAGACAGTGCAGGTAGATGCCCGTCTTGATCGCACCCAGAGAAAGATACTAGTTCCAAATAGGTTAGGCCGAGTGAGGCCCCCTGCGCGCTAATTCATCAACTTTCTCATTCCCATCGATATTCCTATGTCCTAGAACCCAGATGGTTGTGATGTCAGCTTTAAGACATAGCGCCCTAATTTCATCCCCACACTATCTGGCCAACCTGGAGTTGATGATGTTTGACTGTAGACCCTTTATAGCAGCCCGTCCTTCTCTAATGTATTGGGTAATTTGCCGACACGCCTCCCTAAATGCAAGTACTTCCGTCAGAAAAACTGTAGCATCATCAGGTAAGCATGTGTAGTAATTGATGTTAGCGTGTGTTGAAAATACCCCAGCGCTTATCCCAAGTCCCATTTTGGATCCGTCTTTATAAATAGATATATCGTATTCCGTTTTAAATGTTCGCCTTGACCACTATTCTCTTGAAGGAAATCTAACCTTGAAGTCCTTTTTAAAGTCTACTTATGGTACTATATACTCTCTTGTTATTTGTGTTAGCTCCCTCGACCTTGCGTATAGCAACCTACCATGGCGATACGGTCGCTCAGCCCAACAATCTATCGCTTTTAACCTTAGTGCAGGCCAAATTTTTAATGTAAAGCTCAATGGGGGAAGACGTAACATCACATTGAGTGTCTCCGAAGGACATGTTTCAGGCACCCCGCTACGTCGGCGCCAGCTGCTCTTTGGACTCTACTGAGTCTCTGAACAATATAGCCTTTATCGAGCGCCGACCACCAAACTATTGAGCCGCAAGTGAGTATTAGTGATATGGAGACGTAGTACCCATTTTTTCCCGAACATTCTTTTGCATGAGTAGAAGGCTACATAGGCCTTCCAGACCCGTAACTTTATATTGGTTCTCCAATCTAGCTTCGGATCCAATATAGCACCTAAGTATTTGGTCTTCTCTACAAGTTTTAGCTGTCGTCCATTAATAAGTCGGAAGCTTAAAGATCGGAATTTTGGTCTTGTTAGTGAAAAGTATCAATTCTGTTTTTTCCGGATCTACACCTAATCCACATCCTGTACCCCAGGAATTCAGTTTGTCCAGCCCTTTTTGCATAATATCACTGGGAAACATATCTGATACAGCTATCACCATATAGTCCGCATATGCTACCGACTTAACCCCCATGGAGTCTTGTATGTTAAGTATATTGTCCATGACCAGTAGCCATAACAGTGGTGAAATCACCCCGCCTTGTGGTGTTCCTCCACTGACATGATTTGTGAGAACTGTATTGCCAATCTCTGACTGATTTAAGGAGAAACGATGTAAGACTAATTGGTCTGAAGTCCTTTGCTGACTCGTGACCAATTTTTCCTGCCTTTGGGATGAAGACCACCTTTACTTTCCTCCAACTTAGGGGGATGTAATTAAAACGTATACATGCCTTTCATATCCCCAGGATCGGGTAGATTCCATACAGGCCTGGTGATTTATAAGGCAAAAAACAATGAATCGAGTATTTTATCTTTTCGGCCGTAAATATCGAGTCGCAAACCGATGCCATTTTCTTATCCGTTACGGAAAATATGGATACATCCGCAGTCTCGAAAGTGTTTTTGTATCTCGGAAGTGTGTTTGTGTCTCGGAAGATGTTTCCGTCCATGCACCATCCGCCTTTTTGAGAAAAGAAGGGATGGTACGTTCCTTGGACAGTATCTTGGTGAGTCTTGAGGTTGCCTCGATTGATTCACAAAATTCCCTCCAGCCATTGTTCTTGGCTTCCCTGATGGATTTTTTGTTTGAATCTCTATAACACTGGTTGAACAGTTTCCTGGTTCTCATCCTGAGATCCGATAATTTCTTTGTCCACCATGGTGGAACGGTTTTTCTACTCCTGCTGATGGGACAGGCGCACTTGTAAGCCATATTAAAGACTTCCTCAAAGATTCCTCACTTTTTTCTCTACAGCCCCAGTAGATTCTATTTTTATTGTCTCGGTATTCTTTAGTTTGGTTCCAGCTAACTTTGTAAAAATATCCCACTTTATTCGGTTCCTTTCAGAAATCCTACCACCTCTGGTTTCCAACTTAGCCTGAAGACTATTCAACTGCGGTCCGAGAAGGACTTTTTAATGGAAACCCTAAACTGTCCTACCTGATCTTTGAAACTGGGAAAGTGAAAGTGGGAGTATTCACTCTGTTTCACACTGTAGGATTGGAATTACTTATGAAATTAAAAAGTGACTCACCTCTTTCGTTATCCCCGGTGCTACCCCATACCCCTTGCTTTCGTTGGCGTCGCATACAATAAGGAGGGGTGTGTTTTTGGAAGCAGCATTGGCGACTAAGAATATAATCTCTTCCGGTGGAGCGTCTCTATTGTGTGCCATATAGGCTGATGCGATCAGCAAGTTTGGTCCTCTGGGCACCTAAATTTTCACAACTGTTAAACCGCCTGTGCTATATTGTGGGCAGATACAAATATTAATTTGTTTTCTTAACTAGGATACATGATCGATTCTTATCACCGTTCCTGGTATAGAGAGTATTGTATTTTGTTAGCTGCAGCCCCATGACGTCATTTCCTCTGACCCACATCTCCTGCACAATGCCGATGTCAGCATCTTCTTCACCCAGAAAAACGGCAAAGTTATCCGATGCGTTCTTGGAGTGTTGCAGAATAATCTGCGCCACCTTCAGCATCATTACCCTATTGTGCTGGACCTTTGGTTCTTTCTTCCTGAACGTCCCCATGCTCTTTTTGCTTGTTCGCCTCTACCAACTCATGTACGACTCCCTCGGTCGGACGGAAGGTTTTCAGTTTGCCGTACCTCACGCCAAAACGCATTTTGCAGTCAGCTGCTTCCAAGGTACCAACGGAATCCTCGTTGATTGACAGGAGTAGGGACATGCTTCTTTTCTGGGTACCTGGACACCTATAGCAGCTGGAGCATTTGCCCGTCCTCAAGCTTTAATATGGGTAGACAAATGCGAGCTCTCGGTCGTCTTGGAATATCTCCGGCTGGTATCAGCTTACACATTAAGCCTTCCCATGCCTCGCTAATCTTAGCGATACACTTGCCAAGGAGATCCTTTGACTGTCGATTGTCGCATCCGGCACCTGGTAGGAGTTGAAGGAGGAGGGAAGCATCCGCATCTGAATGGAGGTATTCCATCACCAACAATCGACAAGCGCCACATGTAGCTCATCTTTAACCACTTCGCTGTATGGTCTTATGGTGCTCGTCGATGGTTCGTCAGTTGTTGTTGCTTTCTTGACGACCTTGTGGTATTTAGCCTTGTCTGCTAGGTCAAACTCAAGTGCCGAACCTTCCGCTGATTTTGCTTAGAATGAGAAGTATAGGGTACAGACGTTTCCTGACCGCTGCCTCAGACTTTGGCGTCAGAGGCTTTGGCTTAGAGTCTTTCTTCGCCGCCACCGACATGAATGCTGCTTTTGTTGTTGTTGGTGTTGCTGTTTTAACACTGCTTGAGCTAGCAGTGGTTTCCTTGTTTGCCGACGTGTTCTGTCTATTGTCGGCGACTCGTGCTCTGAGTTTGTTTTTAGTTGTATCCATCTGATTCGTACGACTGGCATCCCCCGAAACTTTGGGCAGTCAAGGCTTTTGTAGGGAAAGGGGCGGTGCACCAGGCCAGAGCTCTGTGCCGCGGAAAGACCACCGTTACTCCCCGATGCGGCCTGGTTTCGGAGAGGAGCCGTTCAAATTCTGTATACGTATGTAACTGATTGCAAAACTCATCCAATGGGCACGGTGATTCCCTGGTTTAGAGGGAAGTATTTATTGACTCTCCGGTCTAGATCCGTTATATTTAGTAAGTGGCAGGGTTACCTCGAGCAGGATGTGACTCATCATCACGCACTAACGGTCTTGATAGAGCTATGGTTCCACTATAGGAATGTATTTCCCATATCACTACCCTAAGGACAACCCTCTCAACCCCATTGAATAGTGATAGCGACTCGCAAAACATGCTTATTACATTTTCGCTTATTAGAACCTACATTATCTTCCATGCACTTCAACGCTGAAAAAAAAATTGTTCATTTCTCAAACTTTACTTGCACCGATGCCAAGTCTCTGGCAACATGAAGGAATCCCTTACGAAAAACTCTAAACATCTTTTAGAGATAAACATCACAATCACGACATTTGTAGCAGAACCAGCGAATACCCTCACCATCATTGATGTTGTCGAGTACGCGACCCGGCACATTTAAGGTGCTCAGCATCGAAACACAGCCAACACACTACAAAGCGCTCTGACAAATTTGTGACGATGGAGCCCTTCTTAGTGCTAGTCATTACAGAAAACAAATTTTAAAAATGAAGCTCTCAAATTTACAAAAGAACAGAAATTTAAGCAATTTGAATTACATCAAAAAATAAAAAAATGAATCAATAGAGGTAGTAAGAAAGAATAAAGATGAAACTAAGAGTACACAAAAATTTAAATTTAAAAAAAAACAATGGCACAGGCCCAAACGCCGACACATGTAAAACAATCCGAACAGAAAAGTTTGATAAACACAGGGAAACGACGCAGCAAAATGTAATTAAAAGAAAATCTGTGAAAGAAAAGAAAAATATTTCAATATGATAAAGAACAAAAACAAAGTACAAAAACAAAATTCACAGGTGCAATGCTATTGCACTAGAACTTATCTGACACACCCGAGTATCATAATCCAACAACTTCATCGCTTAAGTAAAACACTTTAACAATTACGCACTGTGAATAAAAAAATACACCGCACAAAACTTTGTTACCAACACCCCTAGTCATGATGCAGTGTGGTGGCCGCGGCTAGCTCGCAGTAACGGTCGTGGTCCTCAACCCGCCACACTGCATGCATGGTGGGGCAACACTACAGAAAAAAATCATCCAACTCACTATTTTTTCTTTTCAGCCGGACATCCTCCTCCTCGACGTCAAGCAAGTCCGCCCCATAATCTCCGCCTTAACCTAACATACTACACATATCTAAACATTATACTTTTATATGCCTTAGTTAACTTCTAAATATTATATAACTACTGTATACTTTAATACTTAAATAAATAAAACATACAACTATTTATTTATTTGTATTTATACTTTTCCTTATGAGGCGGGCGGCAGCTTCCTTTTCTCTTTCCTTTATTTGCACCCAATAACGAATGTTGTTGTACCACTCACAAAATTCTGCCTCGTTAGTCTTTGAAAAAAAAAAAACGAATTTGAAATCGTCTCCTTGATATTTTTTTCTGACTTTGTGATCAATCCCACATTTTATTGTAAAAACATAATATCCCTTATGGGAAATATTTCACTATTGTTGCATGTCTGCAGTTTATCTTGTCCGTGGCGCACCATATATATTTTTTTAAATTTAAGTTTCAATTTAACTTTCCTTCCAATTACATAACTACTCCTTAATAAAGTTTCTTCTCATTATTTAACTTCCGCTCCGACCCGACAACCGATAAATTTTAAACTTAAAAAACCGTTTTTCTTCGTTACCACTGCTTTAAATCATTTTAAACTTTTTTAAAAATCTCGTTCTTTTTTCCAATTCCTTGGACTCCACCGCTATTCCACCATTGACAGTTTCAGCGGTCAATCCGGTCAGTCAACTCACTTTTATATTTCTACTAGTCTGGGGCAGCGCCATCTCTACCTCAGAATTGTCAGTATACAGTTGACTGGCCGCATTCACCAGAAAATCGGGCATGGGGAAACAAGAAAAAGAAGGGGAGAAGCAAAATAAAAAACGAACATACAGACGGTGGCGGCTAAAGAAGCGATCGCAACAATTTAACACTAAATTTAATATATAATTATAAAAATCATAAAAATTTTGAGGAGCGCTTATAATTTCACGGCAGATGGGAACGGATGTTAAAAAATGTGTGGAAGAAAATAAGTTGAAATTAAATGCAAAATTTTAATGCAACCTACAATAAAGCACAAATCTATGACAGTCAATTAATCGAAAGATAGCAATCATCTTAAACGTGGAAGAACATCAATGGATGCATTCTTCCAGCCAATCGGGTGCCTCTCGGATGAGTGAGACAGCGCACTTTATTTTAGAATGGGGCTGGTGCAAAAATTTGCGCAAACATCTGAAAATACAAACAGCTATGTTAAGTGTTGAGTACGGTAGCGAAGAAAATTTCCACTCAAAGAGATGCGTCCTCTCAGTGGTTGCAAAATATTCGGAGAATTCTGATAGGTTGGGAATCCGATGGACTGCAAGATTGCAGCCAATTTTACATACGGCCATGACTGTGAAAAGTAACAATCTTGTTTATGGCGAAAAGGGCAAGATATAATCATTTGACAATAAAGAAAATATATTTTGCGAGAAGTGTTGTATGGATTTATTAGTTTCAACATAGACGGCTTTTATAACAGTCAGCCATTGATCAACAGCGAAGCTATGAATTATGAATTATAGTTATAAAAAATTTAATCGGTATGGGTTCTGTGCACAATATTTATTTAAGAATGAAAACGTTTTGAAATGCAATGATCAGTTAAACCACATCCAAATTTGTTATTAAATGTAAACATATGCACAGGATCCATATTGTTCAGTTTTGAGATGTTCTTCAAATACTGACTGTAGTGAAATAAAATAAATAAATTAATAATTTTTGGGGAAACATTTAATATGACAAAATTTATGTGGGGATATACACATGTTTTATACGTAGCATTTATGTGGGGAATATACACATGTTTTATAAGTAGCTCGACTATGGATTCTTGTTTACTATTCTCTTTTGACATTTTTTACCCAGTATAGTGTTATTGTTTGAGTGATAGTTCCCATAATGTAGGCGATAATTTTCTTGTTATTGATTAGCTTGTTTACTCATTTCTTTATAATTACCTGCAAAAATAACATTTTATATAATACATTTCACACTTTTGATTTATAAACAAAATTAGCTCTTTCATAAATGTGTCATGACTATAAGAATAACTCAAATAATTGATTTTTCTCATATAATTTTGTATACCACTGATTAACCCTCTTTGAGTTGAGTTGTGCACCCGCAAATAGCTGCTACCCTAGTTAGTATATCTTGCATTAAGCAGAGTTGGTCTACTTCATGTGGCAACTCTACATTTTTGGCACGTGTACGCACATGTCATTCGAAAAATTTAATTACTAGTTACTTTAAGAAATACTGTTAGGAGTTAATTTTAAAAATATTGTTTTCGACCGAATTGTTGCTTATTGAATGTTATAATGAACAGTATAGATAGAGGTTGGTATAGCGAAATTCGTGATGATTTATGGCCTGGTCAGTCATTTTCCTTAAGGATTAAGAGTGTTCTTCACAAAGAGAGATCGCAGTTTCAGGATATTACAATAGTAGAAACGTAAGTCCAAGCATTGACATTATAAGGTGTTTTTCTTACAACTAAGCCTGTTTGCATAGTATGAACTTTGTACGAGGATACCTCCAGAGTAATGCCGAATACACACGAGGCAACCAATGCATGTTGCTTCGACTGTTGCAAAACGGCAGCGACGCGCGTTTAGATATCACGGCGATGGTAACCATAATAAAAATCCCCAACAAACACCCAAAACCAGAGGAAAATTCAAAATTTCGTTGCCGAAGTCTGACTCTCGTCACCTATATATAAAACTAGTCGCCAACTGCCACAAAATCATTTTTCCAAGACATTAAAAAGAAGGTCTCGTCAGCTCTTTTTTCCCCAGAAGCTTAATAAGAACGAAAAAGATACAAACAGAATTGCCAAAATAAATAACAAAATCGTTTGACGGTTGAAAGTTTCCACCGGCAACTGTCCGAACCTAGATGTATTTCTTTGTTTTGGTTTGCAATTTTTGTAGTTTTGTTTTGTTTTTAAGCCGCAATCGTAGTTTGCCTGATCTTGGTATGAGCACACACACTTCTCGCCGTTGTGATTTTTGGGCAGTTTTGGGTTTATTTACCATCGACGTAATATCAAAAACCGCGCCGTTGCCGTTCCTGTGAAAGAAGGCTTATTGAAATGCTTGTTGCTGCAAACAATGCCTGAAATATCAAAATATTTTGATATTCTGTGTTGCCTCAATGGTTCCCTCATGTGTTTTCAGCATAAGAGTCTCGCCATATAAAGATACTGTAAGAATGTATCTTCTTATAAATTAACTGCCGAGCTACGTGTACTCTTTGCAAAAAGTCTGAACATAATGACGAATGCGTTCATACATATGTGTATTCCAAATCTGTGACATTGTTGATGGAGGAAACCCGGAGTTGCCCAGACGTGGGGATATTGATCTATCGACAAAAAACTACTTATTCATAGGCTTATATGGTAAAAAACAAAATGCTCCTTTTTATCAGAGTAAAAAATCGGCTAATTTATTAATTAGCAATCATTGCTATTTTAATTTTTTAAATATTGAAGTGGATAATTAGGTAAGTAGGTTGAATGGTTGTCGTAAGACTCACCTAGGTCTGTTCAAGGCCATTTGTGGCCCCTAGAGCTTGTTCCTCTGTTACTTATAGTAAAAAAGGGATAGTCTAAGAGCTGATTTCACTGAATTTTGCTTTCTATGAAAATCAATAAGCATAATGTTCATTGCTGCTGTGGGATACGTTTTGAGAAATCCGCTTATACATAAAATAGCTGCTGTCTGAATACGATCAAAGTTTTTCAAACATACCTTTTACTAGTATGCCGTACATCAATATCGGTCTAACCACTGCTGTGTATAACCAATGTACCATTCGGGGGGGTCATACCCCATTTTAGTCCTACTGTCTTCCTACACATATAGAGTACTATTGATTCATTTCTTACTCTATCCTCTACATTTAATTTCCAATGAGGCGTCCTGTCCAAAATCAATCCAAGGTAGCAACCTTTATCATTAAAAGACAGTAATTCCATTCAGTTTAGGGGGGGCCTCACCATTCGTAATCTATATTTTCTACTAAACAGTACCAGTTCTGTTTTGTTGGCATTTACGACTAAACCACAAGATTCTGACCATAGATTTAGCTCATTTAATAGTCTTTGCATGACCTCGCAAAGCGTTTTGTGGAATTTTCCTCTTACCGATATTGCAATATCGTCCGCATAGGCAACATGTGTATTCTTCTATCTTCTAAGCTCTTTAACAGTTTATTCATTGTCAGTACCCAAAGGAGAGGAGTCAGCACGCCGCCTTGAGGAGTACCTCTGCTGACAGATCTACGCATTCTCGAGGCACTCGAAGTTGATTTCACAAACCTGTATATGAGGATTTGTTCGATGAACTCAACAAGCGCCCCGGGGCCACCCAACTCCGTCAGTGCACCGGATATTGCCTTGAGTAGGGTATTATTAAAAGCGCCCTCAATGTCTATGAAAGCTACTAATAATTAATATGTCTTCTATTGATTTCTCAATTTCTGTCACTAGCGATTTTAGATCTGTTTCTGTAGATTTACCTTTACAGTACGCGTGTTGTGAAATTGACATTTGAGATGGGGTTAATTTTTCCCTGATATATGTGTCTCTATTAATCTCTACAGTTTTCAATAAAAAAAGAGGATTGCTAGGCCTGAAATCTTCTGGACTAACATGCGAATTTTTCCCCACCTTTGGGATAATTACCACTTTCACTTCCCTCCATAGTGATTGGCTATGATTAAAAAGCAACGTACTTTTGAAAATGGTTACTGACCATTCCATAATGCAGCTTATTGAATACTGTACTTGAGCTAGGAAGATAACGTATGGTCCCGGCGACTTAGGGTTTAAACGTATTTACGGCCCACGTGATACTAGCCTCCGAAATGATATTTAGAAAGTCGAACTTTGCCCTATTGTTTTGTGCAAATTTATACATTATACCCGTTGTTGGGTTGTCGGGAGAGTGCGTGTTTATCAATAGATTTAAATACTTGATACTGTCCAGCTCTTGTCGGCTTTCTGGAGGTATCCTATTGGTGGAGTGGAACTTGAGAGAATTTTACGTATTCGAATCATCACCCTCAATATCACCACAGAAAGACCTCCAAGAAGTTCTTGTTTTTTTGAATGATAATATATATTTGGCTTGTCGCGGTAACAGTTCCAGTCGCTTTCGTTCCGAAAGGACTTCGCTTTATTGAACAGGACCATCAGGAGGGTTGGGTTTTCCCTCTATTATGGTTTCTAGAACACGCGTTATTTAGTGCTTTCATGCAAGATTTAGTAAATGTCCTGACAATATTATCTAGGGACTCTGCATTAACAGGAATTTGAGGTGGACACATGGGGAGATTTTTCTCTAGCACTTGATTATAATTCTTCCAGTTGGTTCTCCTATGATTCCTATATGTAATTGGTAGGGTCATTTATTTGTGAGAGACGGCCTCTATATAGCGATGGTCAGATAATGAGTGTTCCGATATTACCTTCCATTGTAACACCTCTTCGTATAAGACGTCAGATACCAACGCAATATCTAGAACCTCCTGACGATTGCGCGTTATAAGCTTGGTTTCATTTCCCCTATTGCAAAGCATTATCTTAATACTCATAATATAATTGAAAAGTAACTAACCCCGTTCGTTGATATCAGAGCTACCCTATACTGTATGGTGGGCATTCGCATCACCCCCTAGTATATGACTGATTGTTGCAAGGTATTCATTACTGTAATTATTCATTATAAAAACATCAAGTTATGATTTAGCGAGTATACACGCACTAATCTTACTTACACTATTGGCGCACACGCCCTCCACTCACACACGGGTCCTGAATGAGGACATAATTGGCTGGTGTTCTGCCAGTATATTCAGGAGTGCAGCCGAAGCGTCTTTACTGTGGTGGAGGTTTATTTGCAGGAACTTTATTAGCTACTAGCGTCGCATCAGCGTCATTCTGCGAGTTGCTAAAAAGCTTCTCCGAATACATTCTCTGCAGGAGAAATCATATGGTTATTCCATGTTTGATTCAGGACCTATTTGAAAGACTACCGCCACAACTTCGACTTCAATGGGGAATAGTAAGACAGCAAAGCGTAAGCACAGCGAACCTTCCATCATTCAGTCGTTGGTTCTCGCAAATAGCTGAAGCAGCCTCGGTTGTCACCTTCACTACATCCTGTGCACATCGGAGCTGAAAAGAAACCGCCAAGAAAAGTTTGTAATCTCGCACGACAACAACAATACGCAGAAATTGAATTGAAAATCCATGTGCGTAATTTGAAAAAAAAGCAGTGGCCGCCAACACACCTCTAGGTTGGTGCATTTTCGATCCGCGCGAGTTTAAGTTTAGTCGCGGCGATGCATAATTACAGTTTCCACATTTGCGAAAAAATGTATAGTATGTAGGTATAAAAAGTATATTTTCTTAGAAGCTCTTGGAACACAAAATTTTAAGCAGCTATTGTCAAATGAAAAAATATCACTTGATATACTACAAAAAGAAATATATAAGGATGGAAAACGGTTTGTCGTCCCGCTGTTATGGAGATATGATAAGTTTAACTTACTTCTGCTACTAGCTGCATCAATAAAAAAACTACAAAAAATCCTAATCTTTCGGATATTCTTAGTTCCCAACTTGAGAGCTATGTCGGAGCAGATTTCGCTCGAAAATTAGAGCAACATGAGCTACAAAGCGAAATGCAAAGTGAACAAAATCAAATATGGTACTTACTGATTTTCTCAATCACAAATCTAAACAAGCCTGGTAAGGTGAGAATGGTATGGGATGCAACAGCGCAGGTGAATGGCGTATCGCTAAATTCTATGTTGCTGTCTGGGCCGGGCACATTACCATTGCTACCGACAATATTGTTCCAATTCAGAGAGAGAAATATAGCCATCTATGGTGACATAAAACAAATGTTTCACCAAGTGAGTGTCAGTAAAGAAGACCAAAACTCACAAAGGTGTCTGTGGAAGACAAAAGACAGGCGTATTGAAGAGTATGTAATGCAGGTGATGACATTTGGTTCTACATGCTCCTCATTCTGCGCCCAATATGTTAAAAAGACAAACGCCTAGGAGTTTAAATGTAAATACTCGGAAGCGGCAAAGGCTATACTCAAAAACCAATATGTTGGAGATTTTTTGGCCAGTGTAGACACTGAAGAAGAGACGACGAAGCTAGCAAAAGAAGTTTTCTTTGTCCATAGCCAAGCGAGTTTTGAAATACGAAATCTCATTTCCAATTCTAATAAAGTCGTTGAATTCCTGCAAGATAAAGCAGCACACTTCGATAAGAAGATCAGAAACTGGAATTTATTTGCAAACTCATAAAAGGTTCTTGGACTCTGGTGGTCTCTATCAAAACACTAATTTATATTATCTTTTCAAAGCCCAAAAATACCTGATGATCTTATCAAAGGAGTAACATGGCCCACCAAGAGGCAAATTTTGAGAGCTTTAATGACAATCTTCGACCCCTGGATTTCATTTCCCATTATCTTGTATTTCTAAAAATATTATTACGGGAAATATGGTGCTCAGGTATAGACTGAGACGAGAGAATCCATCAGGAACACTTTGATAAATGCTCTACATGGATAGAGAGCATACCGCAAAAGAAGTCTACCAGCATACCAAGGCCATATGCGAACTTGTTGAAGATAGGTAAATTGACAAACATCCAGCTGCACGTATTTGTTGACGCGAGCGAGGCTGCCTATGCTTTATCCTCTGGAAATGTTGTCGAGTGTAGCCTAGTTAGTGCCAAAACCAAAGTGGCGCCAATAAAGGCAATTTCAATACCAAGGATGGAACTGGAAGCCACAATATTAGGCCTGCACCTTTCAAAAAATACTATAGCCGAAATAAATATCAAAAAAATTGTTGAATACGTGATTTTGGGAATGAAATGGATTTCATACCACCAGCAGTTCCACATTTGGGTGGGAGCTGGGAGAGACTTGTCCGCTCCGTAAAGAATACATTGGTAACTATGAACATCACAAGGAATCCAAAGGGTGAGTTGGTGTTAACCATGTTGACTGAGGTGGAGTGTGTAATAAATTCTAGGTCTCTTACTTACGTTGCGATAGAATGTGAGAGTGGTTAAGCCATAGCACCTAACCATTTTTTATGGATTCCTCCAATGGAAGCAAGGTTTCGATGAAAACAATGCCGATGGTTTGGAGCTCAGAAAAAACTGGTTGATAAGTGAGCTTCTGGGAAAGTTGGTTACCGGAGTACCTCCCGGATCTGACAAAACGCACTAAATGGTTTTAATATACACAACCAATACGTGAGGCCGATATCGTCATTATAGTTGATCCATCAAAACCAAGAGGAACGTGGCTTAAAGGCAAGGTGATCCAAGTAATACCCGACAAGGACATTCAAGTGAGGAGTGCGGTCGTACCAACCGCTACAGGAGAATACAAGAGTCCATCATCGAAGCTAGCAGCGCTAGACAGACGTCGCCAAGTTTGACGAAAATGGAAGGTCTCATGATGGGTCGACTTACCAGGGGGGGAGTGTTGCCACACAAGGTAGCACTGCCTAAAGAATAGAAATCATTTCTATAAAAAAGGCAAACACAGCATTGAGTAGATATTGAACTCCATTTTTTTTACATTTAATCTTACTTAAATTAAAATATTGCAGTGTGTCTGGGAGAAAGTAACGCGGAAGGCTGCGTACGAAGTATTTTTTAATTATATTTCGTTATTTGTACATTGTATTAATTACTTCTATTTAATAGGAAAAATAAAAGTTTCTTTATATATTTAAGCAATATATTAAGGGAACTCTTGGTTTTTCAAACACGAAGCCAACAACAAAAGTTGCGCAGAAGCAACAATGACAGTGTGAAAAAATACTCATTTATGACTGTATATGGATACGTAATTTTCAACATTTAGTCAAAATTTCAGAAACAGCAGACAGGGAGTAGCTTTCAAAAATAATTCTAACCCATTTCCGTTAATGAATTGTTTTTGGAGAATTTAGAATTGAACTCAAATGCAACTGGATAAAAGGGGCAAATGTCGAAATATTTGGGTTGCTAAAAATGGAAGTGAAAAGTATGTTAGAGAATTGAAAACTAAAATTATTCAATGTTGTAAATGAATACTCAGCTAGAAACCGCTAAAAATAAAACGACCCATTGTTTGGAATTGCATAATATAATCCAATGGCCGATTTATTAGAGAAACTAGTTTCCGCAACAATGAATTCAAACTTCAGGAATTTCATTCAATCAATATAAAGTAGGTTACGTTAGGTTATCGTGGTAGCCGGTATACACACCAACTCACGCATACCACCATTTGTCCATTGTGATACCATCGCGTAACAACGCACCTCTGATTTACTCGTCAAACTTTTTCGAATCCCTAATAGAGCAGGATTTGTTTGATCTTTGCAGAGTTCTCTAAGAGAGTTAAAAGCTTTTTTGCCTAAAGAGCACGCTCTGCTTCTAGCCAGAGCGTGGCAACTACAGAAGAGATGTTCCACAGTCTCCTCCTCATCCCCACAGCTTCTGCAGTATTCATGAGAGAATACTCCCAGTCTGAGAGCATGCCTGTCGAACAGCCAGTGACCAATTACACAAACCACGACATTAGAGATATTCTCTCTCGACAGGGCAAGCAAGTCTCTAGATATCCTTCTATTAAGTTCCGTTCACATTAGCCTAGTTGTTAACCAAGTTCCCGTTGGCCTCACGCACGACTATATCCTTCAGCATCAGTTTACAGGTGGCAATTGGTATTCCAACCTCGCGTCTGTCCGTGCATAAAGGAAGATTGGTACCCCGTCTATCAGTCATCAGCCCTACAGTGCCTCTCAATATCCCTATGCCCCGGAACCCATATAAGGCGTACCACGAAAACGGTACTGATATTATTTAGGGCTGCCACACAGTCCTGAGCAACCTCTGATTTCAGTGGCACCGAGTTCATTGACATATGGCCGCCTGGCTATCCGAGTAGATATTTATAATATTTTGTGTTACGGCAAGTCTATTTAAGTAGACGGCTACCTCCTTTCTGGCTAGGACTTCTGCTTGATAAACACTGCAGTGGTCGGGGAGACGGAAATAAAGCTCCAGACCAAGTTCTTTTGAGAAAACTCCAAAACCGACTCTATCGTCAAGTTTGGATTCGTCAGTGTAGAAATTCAGTTCCCCCCTTCTCCATGGCATTGGTGTTTGCCACTATCTTCTAGACTGAATATATGTCTGGAAGAGCCTTTCGAAATTTGATCAGGTATAGAGTGGTCAATGTGTTGGGTAGAACTACTCCAGGTATACGCAATAGTCGAGTGACCAATCTGCCAATCATGCCATAACGCCGTACATTTCAACCTTAGTGCTGCTGTGGCGGCCACTTGTTTCCATACCAGCTCTAATGTTGGCGGGTTGAGTATTACTTCTAATGCTTTAGTTGGAGTGGTCCTTAAAGCACCAGAGATGCGGATTCCTCTAAGCACAATTGGCAAGTCATCAGCATAGGCATACGACATGGCAACCCCCCTCTCTAGGGCTAGCAGTAATGAATTTACCGCCAAATTCCAGAACAGGGGGGAGAGGATTCCTCCCTGAGTAGTGCCTTTGCAGACCTGTTTGCTTAAGGTGTAGGTACCTAAGCGGGCAGTTACCTTCCTACTGACGAGTATCGTCTCTATCAGCGCAACCATATTAGGATCGACGTCCAGAGCTTCTAACGCTCCCGTAATGGCGTTCGCATTTATGTTGTTAAAAGCGCCTTCTATGTCAATGAACGCCGCTAGTGCAAAATCCTTCTGCTGAATGGCTTTTTCTACCATACCAATAAGTACATGTAACGCCGTCTCTGCCGATTTGCCCTTCGAATATGCATGCTGTGCCGAGGAGATTCTACCAGTTTGTATAACTTCCCGTAAGTGTACATCCATCAATCTCTGCAATGTCAGAAAGTAGTCGCTTAGGAAAGTGCGCCTCCTTTTGGACAGCGCTGGACACGTGCATAACAGGTGTGCAATGGACTCTCCTTGTCCGTGGAACTCCTGCAGAAGTTTATTTAGAGTCACTAGGTCCCTAGAGCGCTTGACATTTATCTCTGGCCAGCTATTTTACATCTTGAAAATTCAGACCAGCGCCTGAGGATATTGTGTTTACTAAGAGCTTACATGTGGCAATAGGAATACCGAAGTTCGACCTATCTGGTTCAATCGGTATGGTAGTACCCTCACGGGCAAGTTCATCCGTCTTACAGTTCCCTGGAATATCTCTGTGACCGGGAACCCAGCACAGATGCAGACGTGTCTAGTGAGCTATCTCGTCTAAAGATATGCGCAGCTCCAGACGGCTTTTGGAGTGATAATAGCCGAATCAAGGGAGGAGCAAAGCTGCTTCGCTGTCGTGCAAATATCATGTCCAGATACTTTCTTCTTCTTTTGCCAAGACAGTGCTGCCTCTATAGTCGCGACCTCTGCCTGAAAGACACTGCAATGGTCGGGCATCCTAAAGGACAAATTTTCTGAGAATACACCACATCCCACCCTACTCTGTAACTTGGATCCATCTGTGTAGAACCCCATCTACATGAGGGGGATGCCATCCTTCCATTCGTCCCTGGAAGGATTGGAGATCCTGCACATACCATTGAAGGCATAAATTGGTGTGATGTAATACCCTCAAAATGTCTTAAAATTGATGCGTAGCTTTTAGCTTAATAGCAGAGTTTGCAGCCACTTTTTCGCTAAAAAGCCCAGCAGGCAGCAGATGGAGCATAACGTCCCATGCTACCGTTGGAATCATTCTAATGGCACTACTTATGAATACCTCAGCCGTTCTTTGTATCTTTGTTACCACCCTATCGTATGTGGACTTACTTAGGGCTGTCCACCATGCAAGCACCCCATAAAAAAGGACTGGTCGTACCACAGCTGTGTGTATCCAATAGGCTACCTTAGGCTGTAACCCACATTTTTTAATTATAACTATTTTGCAAGAGTGCAGAGCTACCTGTGCCTTCCTAATGCGTTCGCTTATATTAGCCTTCCAGTTCAGGTTCCTATCTAGGATCACGCCCAGATATTTAGCCTCCTCGTCAAGGTTAATATCTACACCCATTAGTTTTGGAGCGATAAATTTAGGAATTTTATACTTCCTAGTGAAGAGCACCAGCTTAGTCTTGGTCGGATTAACCCCCAACCCACAGTCAGTAGTCCATTTACAGAGAATGTACAACATTTGTTGCATCAAGTCCCTCAAAGAAGATATGTATTTTCTCGAGATACTAATAGCAACAACATCCGCATACGCAACCGCCTTGCACCCTTCCCTCTCCAGTCGAACAAGCAGCTCATTTACCGCAAGATTCCAGAGTAGGGGTGAAAGAACTCCACCTTGAGTTATGCCTCTGCACACGGTCTTCTTGGCCGACGCCGCCCCCAGCTGTGAATTGATTATCCTGCTACTAAGCATGTTTTCAATCCACTTGCTAAAGGCGGGTTCCACCTCCAAGTCTCGCATCGCACCGATTATTGCGTCTGATTTGATAATGTTAAAAGCTCCCTCAGTGTCCAGGAAAGCCACTAGGGAGAGCTCCTTGTTATGCAGGGAGCACTCAATACTAGAGACTAAGGAGTGTAAAGCAGTCTCAACCGATTTACCCTTGAAGTAGGCATGCTGAGAGACTGACAGCTTCCGTCTTCTATAGTGACCCTCAGATGAATGTCTAATAACCTTTCCAGGATTTTCAGACAGAAGGAGGACAGACTAATGGAGCTGTGTGCGATCTTTTGCCGGCCTTGGGTATAAAAATTACACATGCTTCCATGAGATAGATCTTGAACAGCCCCTCTATTATAAGATTCTCTGACAGCTGAATTTCAATTAGAGCTAAACCATCTGGGCCAGATGCTTTAAATGGTTTGAAGCTATGGATAGCATATTGGAATTTTGGCTTCGTGATTATGTCTGAGTTGAGTTCGACTACATTTGCGCTGGGCTTCGTTCTCCGCGGAATGGTGCTCGAGCAGCCAGGGAAGTGACTAGCAGAAGCTCTAGAGTTTCATTACTATTTGAAGTCCAAGGTCCATCCTCGGAGGTGCAGGGGCTTATTGGGCACTGTCAAAATAACAATCTGCAGTACGTGATTGGCTGCGATGCAAACGCGCATCATCATGTCTGATCATGACCTATGAGGCTTGCTGCGGAACCGGCCCTAGCCACCTCGTCAGCAATTTCAGTGTTTTCAATCCCCGAGTGACCCGGGACCCAGCAAATTGCAACCTTATTTGTTGCACCTAGAGATTGTAGGTTGTTGAAGCATATTCCACCAGTTTCGATTCTAAAGAATATGATGCTAATGCCTGTAATGCAGCTTGACTCTCTGAATAGATAGCTATGTGTGCGCCCTTGATACCCGTTTTCAGATTTGTCCTCACACAGATTGAGATTGCTTGAATTTCAGCCTGGAAGACGCTAGGCCACCTGCCCATTGGCTCTGAGATTTTGGTATTTGGTCCATAGACCCCTGCACCGACTCCGGTGTTTGTTTTTGAACCGTCTGTGAACCATTCTAGACTTCTAGGGTCGACCCAAGGTCCTCCTATGTCCCATTCATCACGGTCTGAGATAATAATCTCAAAATTGCTATCAAACTGTCGTTTTGGAATCATATAGTCCGTTATTGAGCAGATTATGTTTTGATCTGGTATGTTTTTTAAATATTGAAATGACCATAGTCTAAATAAGATTATCATCTTTAATGCGCTTCTAGCAGCACATTTTTTCACGAATGCGTGTAGTGAGGTAGCACCGGTTATTGCCAGGCAAGCCTGCCTTTGAAATCTTGTAAGTATTTTCTTACCAGATTCTTGTGTTCTCTTGGGCCACCACACTAGGAATGCATCATCATTTGAAGGCTGACATGTCGAACTGATCATCGCGAAAAGTGTGCGAACTTCAGTGGCATGCGCAGTAGCTATCGCATCGTCCATCGTTTGATTCCAGTGATTATCATTTTCCAGCAATTGTAATTGCTGGCATGTTTCTCGAAAAGTTGCGCACCCCGTACCATTCACAGTACGCAGTGACTCAAATGAAGTTGAACCGCGTACATTAATCAATAGCAACCGAAGGTAGAAGCAATCGTCGTTTTTCGGGTGGATGGTGTAAATTCGTCCTAATGCATTAGTTGAGAACACACCTGGATGTCCATCTACTGGTTGGCCTTGCTTTCTGCGTAACCATTTCTTCAACGATGCATTCCATGTATAATATCGAGGCATTTCCGAATAAAGCAATGTTCTCGCAAACGGATCACTGGCGCAAGTTGAGAAAAAACTCGTCAATGTTGTTGCTGGTGATGTTTCCGCTCGCTGTACTGCATTCTCTGGGTTGAAATACACTCTTTGGCCATTCTCCAAATGTGCTGCGAGATGCACAACAGTCGGAAAACGCTCATGAATTACAAAAGAAAATATTCTCCAAAGCGCTTCATTGCAGTTCACGTATCGACCCATTTGATACTTGCTGATCTCATCTTGTTCAAGGTCAATAACCGCCATGTCGCTTCCTTTGGTGACGTACTTGCAAACGTATTTGATCGATTTCACAGAACTGCAATACTAAACATTGATATGAGTTTTGAATGTCTTAGACAATATTGGCGAATATGGTACGATCCATGTGTTGTCAACTTCGATATTCACTCCTCTAAATTGAATGCTGAATTTTCTGCCATTGTTGTCTGATGAGCGACGCCGATAGAGTGGATATCCATCATTTCCAGTTTGCGTTTCCGAAAGAAAAGCACATGGATAGTATTTCGTGCATTTATTGTCAGACATAGAAACCGAAGTGGGATTGTAGTGTCCGCAAGGTCCATGAACCATATTGGTTTTCATCACTTCGTATAATTCTGGATCTATCTCTGGATCAGGAATTTCCGCAGAAATGATGTCATCAATTTGATCTGGTGTAATTCTGTCCACCATCCAAAGCCACTCAATAGAGTACATCCAGCATCTAACAGCACCATATATACGTTGCTTCACGAAAAAAGTCCATCAAATATCGTAGCTGTTGTTTGAAAACTCGTGCTGTGACATCGTGACGATCGCTTGCTGATTGACCGCGATTCAATAATTCCGTTATCTGTGGGCATTTTGGATTGCAAGTGAATGTAACAAACAAATCCGGCCGTCCATAATTCCGCACGTATATCATCGCATCCTGCGAGTACTCGTGCATGTGCCTTGGGCTGCCAATGTATGTTGATGGCAAAATCGTGAGTCGGCCAAGGTTTGTCACATCGTCATCGCTATTGACCGCATCTCGCAAGTGAATATACTCTTCAGATCGAAGCTTGGTCTGATTGAAGCGAATAAAATTGAGTCGTTCTGTCTCCATCGTCACGTACACACCAACTGCATACTGTTGAAATAATCGGCGATATCTCAAGAGATGGTTGTCAATTCCTTCGCGAATTATCAATCGATAAGTGTAAAAGTTCATTGCATTGACTTTCTTATTTGTATTGACACCTAAAAGTTAACAAAAAATGAAGTTTGTTTTTCTTTTACTAACCATTGGCAGGATTGATCATGTTGTATCTCAAGTGATATCCATCTTCACCACGTCAGAACATAAGCGGATATTGTAGTGAGTCATACGATCGATGAGTTTCACTGATTCGCTCTAATGCATCTCCAGCTCGACGTTTAATAACAATATCACGGGATTCTAAATTATCGCGAACAACAACAATTGATATATCATCGGCCGTCGGTGCATTATATTGCCGTTCATGAGTGCCTGCTGGTCGTTTGTCCGCTTTTATGACGACTCAGTGATCATCAGATGGCATCCTTTCTAACGAAGTTTTGAATCATCGAATTAGTTCGTTGTGTTCATGCACCATATCTTGAAATTGCTGCACAATTTCTCTCTTCGTCGCATTGAAAATTGCACAACGTCGATTCACTTCTCCATTTGAATCTCCAAGAAAATATATTTGGAGATATTTGTGATCTTAATAATAATAATAATAATTTAGCTTTAGTAGTTTGCCCAATGGCCGACACTGCGACCTAAAAGATCTTTTGTGTCATACTACATTCGTCATTAATGATCCATGTCATCACAATTGTCCGATCTACTATGCCCTATAGGTTTAGTACCGGCGTTTCTTGCGTAATAGTGATGTCAAATCGTCAAAATAATTTTCAGGTTCTTTTCTACGTAGAATCCTTCTCTAGAGAAAGGAAGTAGCTGAAAGTCATGTTCTTTCATTATTTTTTCCGCTTTATGGATGAATTTGAGAATGTCCATAACAGGAACATTCTTTATTTCTTCCAGAGCCAGCTGGTCGCGGTGGAATATAGTCATTCTGATTCCTGCCAACGCAATGCAGTCGCACAGTACGTGTTCCGTGGTTTCCTCTTCTTCTAGACAGAGCCGGCACTCCGTATACTCAAGAATGTGGATTCTAGTCAGGTGATATCTCAGGTAATAATGACCTGATAGAAAACCTACTATTTTATCTATGTGTGCTTTGCACATATTGCGCAATTCTTTATTGTAGGTGAATGGCCTTACCAGTGTTTTGGCTTGGCGAAGCCCCTCTATCCCTTCCCAGTGTGACAGTCTGAGACTATGTTCCCAGTTATCTACCCTAGATTGTAGCCTCCGCACACATAGCTATCTGAATAGATAGCTATGTGTGCGCCCTTGATACCCGTTTTCAGATTTGTCCTCGCACAGATTGAGATTGCTTGAATTTCAGCCTGGAAGACGCTAGGCCACCTGCCCATTATCTCTGAGATTTTGGTATTTGGTCCATGGACCCATGCACCGACTCCGGTGTTTGTGTTTGAACCATCTGTGAACATTCTAGACTTCTAGGGCCGATTCAAGGTCCTCCTATGTTCCATTCATCACGGTCTGAGATAATAATCTCAAAATTGCGATCAAACTGTCGTTTTGGAATCATATAGTCCATTATTGAGCAGATTATATTTTGATCTGGTATGTTATTTAAAATATTGAAATCACCATAGTCATGAGGTTTTTGTCTAGACAAGATCTTCATCTTTAATGCGCTTCTAGCAGCACATTTTTTCACGAATGCGTGTAGTGGGGATAGTCCTATTATGGCCTCAATAGCAGCGTTTGGGCAGTTTCGCATGTCACCGGTGAGTGCCAGGCAAGCCTGCCTTTGAAATCTTGTAAGTATTTTCTTACCAGATTCTTGTGTTGTCTTGGGCCAACTCACAAGGGATGCATAGGTAATGATTGGTCTAACCATTATTACATACATCCAGTGTATAATTTTTGAGTCTAGACCTCATGTTCTACCAAAGAGACTTCGACATGCCCACATTGCTCTTGTGGCTTTGATTATCACCGAGTGTAGGTGAGAGTTCCAATTCAGTCGCTTATCCAGAACTACACCTAGATATTTGACCACATCGGAATATTCTATATTAATTCTGTTGAATAATTGTATATTTAAAGTTACATGGCAACCTTTTTATTGTCTTCTTTGGACCTTCTGTCTCAGTAAACTCAATCTTGTTCTTAATCTTGCTCTGCTAACAACATACATATATTGAATGCATTAAATTCTTATTAAAATTAGAAACACGCGTTTTTGTTTAATAGGTTATGGGCCCAGAATAACACGTGTTCTGCTGTGAAAATTAAGTGTTTTTAGTGCGATTTTTTGTTACTGCTTTTTATTCCTTCAAGTCGTTCAGTAAATAAAAGAAAAGAGTGGACTTTTATTTCATTTAATAATGGCATCAGGCGGTGATATAAAACTTGACAAGCTCTCCAAGATAGCTCGCAGTGGCTGACATGGAAATTCCAAATGATTCAAATTTTGGAAGCTGATGACATGTTCGATGTGGTCACAGGGGAGTAGGTGTTACCTAGTCAGGGAGAAAAGGAGCAAAAAACTTGGCGAAAAATTGATGCGAAAGCTCGACGAACAATTAGTATCGCATTAGGAAAGCAACCTTTGCTACAAATTCTGAACTGTGTTACTGCTAAAAGCATGTGGGACTCATTAAAAAGTGTTTACGAGCAGACATCAAAGTCAAACGTGTTGTTTTTAATGCAAAAGTACTACAGCTTTTCAAAAGATCCAGATGACGACATTACTACCTACCTGTCAAAGTTAATGGAGAATGTGCAGCATCTACGTGACCAAGGTGAAACCATATCAGATAAAATGATCATGACAAAAGTCTTGATGTCACTGCCACCAGAATATAATCACTTCTATAGTGCTTGGGAGTCACTACGGTCAGAGGGTCAGAGCTTAAACAACTTACGGGCAAGGCTAATGGCTGAAGAAATTCGTTTGGGTGCCCAAGAAAAAGCTAAGACCGAAGCTTTTATAGCAAGGGTGCGAAGTCGACAAGGTGGGAAAGAACAGCAAAGGAAAAGCGGTAAAACAATAAAAATAGGCGGATGTTTTAAATGCGGTGAAAAAGGCCATTTTAAACGGGATTGTCCGCAGTTGTGTAAATCGTTTAAGAATGAGACTCATGGTAAAAACGTTGAAGCGTTGGTATGTGGAGCGAATGTCAGCAGCAAATTGGAAACGTGGGTTCTCGATTCAGGCGCAACGGACCACATGAGTAATCAACGCGATTGGTTTGTTACCTTTACCAACTGTAATGAAATCGTCAGGGTAGGCGATGGACGTGCTATCAAGGCTGTAGGAAAAGGTGATATTGCGGTGGTAGTAAACGACGGTCGTGAATGGGTGCAGAAAGTGCTGACAAATGTGCTGTATGTACCGGACATCCACTACAATCTATTTTCTCAAACAAAGGCATTGGATAGAGGGTTTGAGTTTGAATCTGACAGCAGGAGCTGTAGATTCATAAGGACAGCTTTTCCAGATGCTAATAAAAACTCAAGAATATGGCAAGGCAAATATAGTGACAACAGAAAAGCTAACTCTGCGAACATGGCATGAAAGAATGGGGCATCAAAATGTGGGACATGTTAGGCAGTTCCTCAAGAGAGTCAATGTGGATTTCGTTGAGGAGGAATTTACATGTGAAGGATGCATTTTAGGCAAACAGCACAGAATCAGCTTTAAATCGCGCGAAGCAAGATCCTCAAGCTGTGGAGAGCTGTGTTTTGCAGATGTATGCGGCCCAATGCAAGTAAAATCAAATGGAGGTGCCAGGTATTTCTTGTTAATTAAAGATGACTACTCTCATTTTCGTTTTGTTTATTTTCTGAAAGAAAAATCTGGTGTAACAAATGCTATTAAAAATTTCTTGATGCAAGCTGAGAAAGTTGATCATCAGAAAATAAGGCGGATTCGTACAGACAATGGGCTTGAGTTTGTCAACGAAGGTGTGATAAAATTTTTTAATGAATTTGGAGTCAAGCATGAGCGTACGGTGCCGTATACTCCCCAACAAAATGGCGGTGCAGAACGACAAATGAGAACAGTGATGGAACTATCCCGAGCGATGTTGTATGCAAGAAGCATGGACAAAAAGTTTTGGGCAGAAGCTACAAACACAGCAGTATATGTTTTAAATCGAACTGGTACTAGCACAGTGGCACAAAAAACACCGCATGAGTTATGGTATGGACAACCGGCAAAATTTGATAATTTTCGAAGCTTCGGCGAAGAAGTCTATGTACACATACCGAAGGAAAAGCGAAGAAAATTGGATGCAAAGTCATGGAAAGGTGTATTTGTTGGGTATGCTGATAACAGCAGAGCTTTCAGGATTTGGAACCGGGATCAGCGAAAGATCGAAATTGCGTGTGACGTAAAATTTGTCCAGGAGCAGTGACTTTGAAGACACAAAGTCAAACGAATATCTTGGCAGAAGAAATTGCTGAAAATATTTCGGACAACACGGTAAACCATAAGGACCACACATATGATGTCAAGGTCGAGGACTCGGAAGATGGTGTGTTCTATGATAGTGTGAATGATATCGCTGAGGACGTAGATGACAAGGACAAAAGCTGTATTGCTCGTCGTTTACGTAGCACAACTACTTCAACACACTTGGCAGCTATAATGACATGCGAAGAACCTAAGTCTTATGCAGAAGCTTTAAAATCTAAAGATCGTAAAGAGTGGCAGCTAGCTATGGAGGATGAGTATCATTCATTGATTGAAAATAGTACGTGGGAAATGGTTGAACCGACTGTAAACCAAAAGCTTATTGACAATAGATGGATTTTCAAAATAAAGCGAGATGCCAAAGGAAATATTGATCGATACAAGGCGCGTTTAGTTGTCAGAGGTTTTAGTCAAGAATATGGAGTAGACTATGAAGAAACATTTAGTCCAGTAGCAAGATTTACGTCTATTCGGTGTATATTGGCTATGGCAGCAACACGAAAAATGCACATTCTGCAGTTCGATGTGAAAACAGCGTTTTTGTATGGCGATTTATCGCAAGACATTGATATGAAGCAACCATTGGGGTATGATGATGGAAGCGGTCGCATATGCAAATTGATGAAGAGTTTATACGGGCTTAAGCAAGCATCAAGGTGTTGGAACAAAAAGTTCAGTAAGTTTCTGGAGCTTTTTAATTTTGTATCCTCAAACCATGATTCGTGTGTCTTTACCCGTATCACTGAAAGTGGTTGCATCATTTTGGCTATCTACATTGATGATGGGCTAGTTGTGTCTACCTCGCGTGAGCTCATTTCGGACTTGATGGAACATCTACAAGCACAATTTAGAGTTACATTTTCCAAGGCGAAACTGTTTCTGGGACTTGAAATTCAGCGCAAAGCTGATGGTTCGATTTTTATTGGTCAAGAAAGTTACGCCAAAAAGGTAATTGTTAGGTTTAATATGCAAAGTTCCTCTTTTACAGCAACACCTGCAGATGGCTCCACCAATTTGTAGCGATTTTGTCGAGAAGACTGGTAATATTACCAACTTTCCATATAGAGAGGCAGTTGGAAGTCTTATGTATTTGGCAGTAGCCACAAGGTCAGATATAGCATTTGCAGTATCAAATGCAAGTCGGTATATGGAAAATCCTACGACAGCACATGTAAATGCAATAAAAAGAATCCTTAGATATGTCAACGGGACAACTAACGTGGGAATACACTACAACAGTGAACATCTGGTTTTGTTTTCATGGTTGGCGAGAGTGTTGTAAGTTGGTGCTCTGAACGGCAAAAATGTGTTTCTCATTCAACCACAGAGGCCGAGTATATTGCAGCTTCAAATGCAGTAAAGGAACTGGTTTGGCTCAAAAATTTCTGGACAGATCTTGGGAATCCAGAGATGGTGAAATTTTATGTTGACAACCAAAGCGCTATACGTCTTATAAAGAATCCTGAGTATCATAAAAGAACGAAACATATCGACGTTCGTTACCACTTTATAAGAGAGAAGTATGAAGACCAAGTATTTGAATTGGAATATGCTGCATCATCCGATCAACTGGCTGATGGTTTAACAAAGGCATTACCGAAGCAAAGTTTTTTAAAATTTAGGGATGAGATAGGGTTGAAACCTTTGTATTAGCATAGATTTGATTTAACTACAATTTGATTTTGAACTATTAATGTTTTGCAAAGTAATTAAAAAGCGGGAGTGTTGAATAATTGTATATTTAAAGTTACATGGCAACCTTTTTATTGCCTTCTTTTGACCTTCTGTCTCAGTAAACTCAGTCTTGTTCTTAACCTTGCTCTGCTAACAACATACATATATTGAATGCATTAAATTCTTATTAAAATTAGAAACACGCGTTTTTGTTTAATAAATTCCCTTAACAGCTATTGTACCAAGGTTCCATTTGAATCTGTTTGTAAAAGGAACGAGAATGGTTTTGCTAGGATTCATGCATAACCCCTCTGCGCGACACCATTCTGAGATGAAGGCTAGAGCCTGATTCATAATGTCGGATACTGTTCTTTCAAATTTGCCCCTAATAATGACAGGTAGATCGAAGCCTAACTTTTGTAGTTTGACTAAGAGATGGTTAATAACTAAAGGCCATAGAAAGGGTGACAACTCACCGCCTTGGGGACAGCCTTTCATTGCCTTGACTGATACGGTCTCGTCTACCAGAGAAGAGCTAATTTCTCTACTTTTTAATATCGTTGTAACCCACCCAACAGTCGGTTTATCGATATCTTTGCAGGGCATAGCCCCCTCTATAGAGCCGTAACCGGTATTTTATCAAAGGCGCCCTCGACATCTAAGAAGGCACATAAAGCAATTTCCTTGGAATATTGAACTTTCTCCATCTTTGTTACAAGGTAATGAAGCGCTCCCTCCGTGGATTTTCCCCTATTATATGCAAACTGAGATTGGTGCAGAGGTGTTCTGTCTAGCGTTTCTCTAATATATAGATCCACCAATCTTTCCATAGTTTTTAGAAGAAACGACGTGAGACTGATAGGTCTGTAAGATTTAGGCAGTTCACTGGACTTCTTGCCCAATCTTGGAATAAATACCACATTGACTTTACGCCATATGGATGGTATGTACTCCCTGCTGAAAATGTTCCTAAAAATATCAACAAGTGATTCAAGCATTATATCTAGTCCTCTTATCAAGAGGGCTGGAAAAATGTTATCCTCACCTGGTGTCTTGAATGGTTCAAAGGACCCAACAGCCCATTTAACCTTGTCTGGGGTAAATATTACTCCCGACAAACTCCAGGATCTTTTGTCTAATACGGCCCATTGGTCGCATGACGGCTGATCCAGTGTCATTGACACTCTAGTTGACCCCGGGAAGTGCACTTGAAGCAGGTATTCTAAAGTGTCCCTCCTCTTCATTGTATAAGACCCATCTGGTCTTCTTAAAGTTGCAACACCGTTCGAGTGTTCTTTGCGTAAAGCTTTATGGAGTATAGCGCTCTCTGGCGATTCGACTATGCTTTCGCAAAATTTTCTCCAAGACTCACGCTTGGATCTTCTTAGTTCTTTGTTGTAATTTGTCAGAGCGACCCTATAGTCGTACCACACCTTCGTGCGTTTACAACGATTGAACAGTTTTCTTATCTTTTTACGCATATCTGCAGCTTGTCATTCCACCATGGGACCTTGCGAGACACATTGTGAGTTTTGACCACAGTGCTTTCATGATATGCTGAGATTATTATATCGTTTAGTCGATACACCGCCTCCTCGAGTTCACCAGCAGAACTTATACTTGTAGGCAGAGAATCGGATCATGATTCTAATAATTCCCTATATAGTTTCCAATTTGTTTTTTTTTTATTGAAGACTTCATTTTTTAATTCAGATTTACCTGGTAAGTCGAATCTTATAGGCAAATGATCTGACAGAGAGGGCTCGTCAGATACATGCCAATTTCTGACAAAATTGGCGATGTAGTATGACACAAAAGATCTTTTAGGTCGCAGTGTCGGCCATTGGGCAAAATACTAAAGCTAAATTATTATTATTAAGGTCCATCCTCCCTCCACAGGTAACCGAGTACCATTGGAGCAGTTGATAGGATCTCCCTCAACCTGGACGTCTCATAGATATCTGCTACGTCACCGCAAAAGATTCTTCACGATTCTCTTTGTGCCTAAGCTTACTTTTGGAGGTTCTGAGTGCTGCCCAGTCTGCACAATCTCTAGACTTCTTTGCGTTGTTTTTTCTGAGTCCCCTAATTTCCTCCTCACTGAGTGTGGTTGTCCCTAGAGACTCACCAACCCCCCACAGTTGACAGTGTCACTGCGTTTCGGGTGCATGGCGAAGTCCTCAACAACAGTAGAATCAGAAGTTACCTCTAAAGGATTCACTCCCACTTGATCCATATCAGACGGTTGCCCGTCCTTTTTGTAGACCTTGAGGCTTGTGAATGAGAAGCCTCAGCCCCCGACCCAATTGGATTCAACCAGAGTTGCCAGAGATTCGGCGTTCACCACAAAAGTTACTGACCTGGAATTCCCTCTTGGTTCCTCTATCTTAGTCACCTTCCAATTTTTAGTCGGGAGCTGCTGGTTGCTCAATCTAAAAGTCTCCAAGATAGCCTCAGGGTCAGACGGTTTGGTTGGGATCCAAGCGCGCGCTCCAGGTCTATTAGGGATCTGCTCCCTAGGTACCGAGTTCGAGCCTTGCGTCTACTGCCATCCGGTTCATTACGATCTATGACCGCCATGCCCTGATGTCCTTTCAGCACTTGGCTGAAGGACGTCGTGGTAGGGTTCAGCGCTTTTTGAATTTTTTTGGGTCCGGGTGGATGGTTTCCTCTAGGGACCATTGACGTTTAGAAGCCTGCTGTGTTGGAGCTTGAGACTCCTTCACGACGTTCGTCGCCCACCTGAGGGAAGCCTTCTGCTTCACCGTCCTCTCCTTCTCTGGAATCCGTGACAAGCGTTCATCCGTCCGGAGAGCAGACCTTCTCTCTTTGTAGACCCTCTTGGGTCTCGGTTCCGCAACACTACCGCAGCAAGTGGCATTGCTTGTGCCAGGCTCGTCGGTCTTAGCCGCAATAGCCGCCGCAGAGTGAGCGGGGGATTTTGGATATACATCCGAAGTAGCGTTTAAAGACCGCGCGTCAGTTATTTTGATTTTAGTTTTTCCATCGGGTTCCTACGGCCACCCGATCGTCAGGTTCAAGCTAAGGCAGCCAAAAATTTGAAAGGGGAAGGGGTTGGTCAACTGTGGCAGTGCCCCGTACCACAGCAAGGCCATCGTTACTACCTGAGGTGGCCTGGTATCAGGAAGGGGAGCTCCGTTAAAATACAGCCTAATTTACCTCCTGGCTGCAGAACAACACGCAATGGGCACGATCCCAAGAGCACCCTGGATTAGGAGGGAGACACTTCTTAGTTGGATTACTTCGCAGTATTCAGTCCGGCTAGGGAGATTCCATAAGAGCCGAAGCTTCCGCATCCCAACCCATTGCATCATTGCAATCATTTAAGCCTTCGTACCCCGACAAGGTGACTACTCTTCACGTAAGCAAAATAAAACCGCAATCCTATATAGAATAGCTGACCTGCTGTCATCGCATGCGATAAGCTTTGCACTGCCCTGAAACCAGCCAGCGTCGTGACAGAAAGGAGGGGGTCCAGGGTTTTGCCCGAAGACCTGGAGGTAGACTTCGGCAATCGCTTGCTCCACCCACCTCCACTTCTCTTTGGGTATGACCCCTTCCTCCTCCTTCCGGTCTATGATGACTAGCATCTTGCCCCACCTTTGATAACTTCACTGTATTTCTGGCCGCCGAATTTTTGCCTTTCGGCGACCTCACCCGTCTCTTCTGTCGATCGTTGCCTCTTTGGGGCTACACCCGTCGGTTTACCTAAGCCGGATAGCACACCCCTTGCTCACTTTACCGATTTGGCCTGCTCCTCAGTGAGCTGGTCCATGGGTAGACCCTCATGTTTGGCCATGACTCATGGCCGCCTTCCTATCATAATAGGCCTGTTTAGAAGGACGGACATGTTTTGCCGGTCCCCCCTGGCCTACCCCAGCAACCTTCTTTGAGTTGCTGGGCCCCTCTACTGCCTTCTGCTGATTGATCCCCGGAGCAGCCACCCTCCCCCTGACTACAGTCAGCGTTTGGGTTTTAACTACCTCCCCAAGGTTTCTCCCTGCAACTCCCCTCTGTCCAAATCGAGAGATTGTTTTTCCCAGGCCTCCCCGTTCCCCCACTACCAGCACTTGTGCTGGGACCAACACCTAGGGCCCCCTCTGTCTCCTTATGTTATCGATTTGCCTACCACCCTTGTATTAGCGGTAGTCAGGATCGCCTCTGCCGGTGTTTTGGGAGGGCTCCTTTGGTTTTGAAATTTTTTTTAAAGTTGGATTATGGTCCCACGAGTATCGGATAAGAGAGGTCCGCTCGCGCAGAGGTCCGTGTGCGCGGCTAAGGCTAGATAGAACGAAAGGGCGCCAAGTATCTGGAGCACTTCGTTCGAGTGGACTAGTTTTTAATCTGGGTCCCCAGCCAGGTTGAGCATAGACACGGGTCGTATGACATCTTACTCCAACCCAGACATTTTTTATAGAGGTTATCTCCTCCGCACCCTGTATCCGTGGATGTGTTTATTGACTCCTCGGTCTAGATCCGTAGTATTCTGTTATGAATAGCAGGGTTACCTTGGGCAGGATGTGACTCTTCGCCACGCACTATCGGTCTAGATGGGCTAGAAGCTAATGTTCCTAGAACTATAGTCAGATATTCCCATCCTTCGAAACTTACGCTTCAACCCCAATATAAAGTAAATTTATACTTAAATGAACCAGACATTGATGAAAATAAATGGCTATAAAACAATAAAACCTGATAGTAGGAAAAAAGAATGTAAGATTAAAAACTTTTTAAATAATATTTATAAGTTCAAATTCGGATTCTTGATTCATGACGACAGCCAATAAAATAATCGTACATTTGCTAACAGTGGACGTAGATAATCGAAATCTTATAATAATATTAATAAATAAATTTAAACACTATTTGAGGATTTACCACAAACATTAAAAAATCCTGTACAGAAAAAGAAAAATCCCTCTATTCCGTAGAAACTATTAAAATCAAATTTTTGGAAAACCAAATTAAACAAATTCAATTCTATATTGAATCTGCAAAAAGCAATATTGTGCATGCTATTATTCTATATGTGAATATTAATATATTACTTTAAATTAAATTAATAAAAGTGGGAGTAATGTCCTATTGCGATACGGAATTTTTGCAATAAAAGATTGTAAAAATCCTTGGTTAAAGCTATTGGTAAAAACAGATGAGTTGATAGAAAAATTCTTTTGATCAAAATACAAGTAAAAATATTTTCAATATCTTAAGATAGAGCAGGTTTTGTTTATTTTTGATTAGTTATATATTAATTAATCCTATAAAACAAAAATGGAAATTCTAAATGATTATTGCATAACGATTAATAAATAATGCAGTCAATAAAAATGTTGTAACTATTTGTAACTTTGTATTGTTTGATTAATTTTTGCAATTGGGAAAAAGACAATCTCTGAGAAATGAAATAAGTTTATTTTTTTATTTCCCTTTATTTCGTACATCTGTCACCATTATATTGACACCTAGTACATGATTTGACAATTTGTTTGGAAATTAATATTAAAAACACATTTTTATTTACATTAATTATAGTAGTTCACTATAATTATATTATAACAATTTATCATCAATTATAATAAAATGTATGTTTATAATTATTATTTACTGTTACATTTATAATACTACTACTAATATGTGTAGGCTGGATTTCATTAGGCTAGTTAGTTCATTAGGTCGTTTTGGTCGAGTTCTCTTTAAACGGAGCATGGTGGTTTCTTCTAAATGTAGCAACTCGTTTATTTCTTCGTTATTATGCCCATGCAGTGTATCGTAATGTTTTGTGGATATCTTTTTGATCTCTTCGCCAATTCTTGTCATATTTAGTTTGCGGTGTATGTCTTCATTTGTAGTGTACCAACCAGACTTTATGATCACTCTTAATATTCTAGATTTTTGTCGTTGTATTTTTGCTATGTATGACCGCTTTGCCATTCCACATACTTGGAGTCCGTACGTCCAAATTGGCTTTATTATACACTTGTATAACAGCAACTTGTTGTTAATTGTGAGTTTAGATTGCTTACCCATTAACCAATATAGTTGCCTAAATTTTTCTTTTATTTGTTTCGTTTTTTGTTTGATGTGGTAGTGCCAATTTAGCTTTGAGTCCATGTGTATACCAAAGTATCTAGTAGTAGACCCTATTTGTATATCTTTATTGCTTATATTAATAGGTATTGGGTTAAATTTTGTTTTAGTTGTAAAAATTATTTGTACAGTCTTATCTTCATTAATTTTCAAGCACCATTTATCAATCCATCCCTTAACATTCTCTGTGTATATCTGCAGATTTGCGGTCGCAGTATTTAGATTTTTGTCAGATGTTAAAAGGATTGTGTCGTCAGCAAAGGTAGCAATTGTGGTATTCAGTTCTTTTGAAAGTGGTATATCAGAGGTAAATATGACATATAGCAGTGGTCCTAAAACACTCCCTTGAGGAACTCCAGCTGTTGTAAGATGAATAGACGAACACTCTTCATTATATTTGACGTAAAAGTAACGATCACTAAGATAACTTCAAAAAATCAAATAATAGTCAAGTGGTAGCATGGTCTTCAGTTAATGTAGCAGTCCTTTATGCCATAATTTGTCAAAAGCTTTTGCAACGTCCAAGAATACAGCAACGCAGTACCGCTTATATTCTGTCTGTTTCTATTTTGTTTGTTATACGGTGTATCTGTTGAATCGTTCAATGTCGTTTTCTGAAGCCGAATTGATGATTTGGTATAATGTTATTATTGTCAAGGATCTGTCTAAGTCTATCATGTAATAGTTTTTCAGCAACTTTAGAAAGTAGGGGAAGTAGGCTAATTGGTCTACACGACGAAGCAGTTGTAGCATCTTTTTCCTGCTTCGGTAGTGCAATGATTTCAGCAACTTTCCATAATATGGGAAAAAATTGTAGTCGGAACATTGAGTTGATAACATTCCTTAAGTAGTTATAACCTATAGTAGGTAGCTCAGCGAGTGTTTTGCCTGTCAACATATCGTATTCTGGTGCTTTTTTGTGGTTTATTCGTTTTTTAATGCAATTAATTATTTCTGTTGTGTTTGTTTTCTTTATTTTGGTTGCAATGTCTATATTTAAGTCATTGCATGTTTCAATATATTTATCTTCATCATTTGATAGGACTTTTTCAAAGTATTTAGCCAATGTTGTTGCTTTTTCTTCATTGGTAGTAGCCCATGAGTTGTCATCTTTCCTTAGTGGTGGCTGATACCTTATCTTAGTTTTTAATTTCTTTGTGCATTTCCATAACGAGTAGTTAGTATTCTGGGTAGGCGTCAAGTTTTTTAGGTAATTTTCAACTTCTATATTTTGTATTTTAGTTAATATTTTCTGGAGTTTATTGCAGGCTATATTTAAACTGTGTTTATCCTCAGGCGATCTAGTTAGCTGCCACCTCTTTCTCAGCTTTCTCTTCTCAATAATTTGCTTTCTTATGAAAATATCCGTTGTAGGTTTATTTCTTCTAAATTTATGCTGTTGGCTTGATTTGATTCCTGCGTCTAGGACCACATCATTGATGTGAATAATGGCACGTTCAATGTCTAATTGTGTTTTCAGTGTGATAGACATATTCAGTTGATTTTCAATATGCTGTCTGTATTCCAGTTTGTTTTGTGGTTAAAAATCTATGGGTTTGATATCAGTTATGTAGTCAAGTATTATCGGAGAGTGGTCTAAAGAAAGTTCAAAACAAGCTTTAATTTTTAATTGGTTACACTTTATGTTTTTTGTTATGCTGAAGTCGATTAGATCTTATCTTTTTCCTATCTGTTAGCCAGTATGTGGGTTCACCTGAGCTTAAACTTTGCAGTTATTTTTGTTTATAGCATTCAGATTTCGTCCTTTTTTATTGGTTAGCTCAGATCCCCAGTCAGTGTGTTTTTCATTCAGATCTCCAGCTGCAATGAATCTTACGCCAAGCGTTTTTATGTAGTCATCAATTGATCCGTCGTTATTAGGTGTCTGGGGGGACAGTAAACTGAGGAGATGAGTATTGTTCCACTTGTATCCTCAATTTGCACAGTAGTGGATTAAATATGAGGTGTTGCATATAGTTGCCGTTCAGTATGTTTTAATAGTGAATTTATTATGATAGCTGTCCCACCACGAGCTTTACCATCAGGATGATTTGTCACATAAATTTTATATCCAGGAAATACTAAATAGCTTTTGTTCGTAAAATGTGTTCCTGAAAGTAGAGCTATATCAATTTTCTTGCTATAACTCTAGATAATGTTTTGTTAGGCCATTTGCATTCAAGGCTACAATGATTAAACTATTACTTTCGTGCATTTAAGCTTGTTAGTAACATTGTAATGATATTCATCATATTAGTCATTTGAGTGATTAGGGCTTTCACCATGTCTTTAAGTTCATTAATATCACTATCGTTTGAATTTTTTGTATTTTCTTCAGTTTTATTTGGATTTGACGACCCTGCAATTTCGGCATAGCTTACGCCTGGTTTAACTACTGATCCATCCATATTTTTGGTCTGTAGTAATAATGGATCCTTTCTGTGTAAAGATGGAACCTTTGAATTTTGATGGCGTTGGTTTTTTTTTTTTTACATTCACTTGCTAGATGGTTTCCAGCGCATTTCTCACATACTGGATCCCTTGTACAGTAGTTTTTTGTATGTCCGTATTTTTGGCATTTAGGGCATTGCGCGACTTCTCTTTTATGATGAGGGGCCTCAAAAACTACTTTGCAATGCATTAATTTGCTAATGCTATAAATATCTTTATTGTTAGTATTTGTTTCTAGTTCTATGCTAAACAGTGGTAGCGGTTTTTTTGTTGTCCGTTGAGTTATGTTAGTTATGTTTAAAACTTTGTGACCGTTTTTACCAAGCTCATTTTTTATTTCTTCTTGGTCTGCGAAGGGGTGCATATTGCGAAGAATGACTTTGAAACCCCTTTCATTTTTGGGTTTAAATGTGTACAGCTTCGTACCTTTTTGCTTTAGCATTTGGAATATTTTTGTGTATGTTTCCGATTCATTCGATTGAACTCGTACTTCATTGTTTGTTAATATTTTAAATATAAAGTTACTGTCTGCAACAGCGGTTAGCGCATTTTATGCATTCTACGCCTTGTACGTATATAGGGGGTGGTTTGTTTAAACTTTTTTTTCGGACTAGTTGTTTTTTCTTTTTCGGACTCATTTTGATCAATTTGTCCACTGTGCGAGGGTTCAGCAAGTTCGTCATCAACAACGTTCAAAGCAGCAAATCTGTTTTTTCTTTCTGAAGTAGTATCGCTCAACCAGTAGTTTGATAACTTACTTTGGCTTGGGTTTTTTGCTATTTTTTGCTTTTTGTTAGTGTTTGGCGTTCTTTTCGCTTTATCTGTCGTGGGTGAGGTTCGTGTTCTCTTTGGTAGCGATTGCAGTTGACTTACCTGCACGCCTTTTGGTGGAATTTACACACAGGCAGAAGAACATGTTGATGTCGCAGTTGTAGTCGAGAATGTAGTTGTACCGTACGTAGAGAAGGCAGGTGTTGTTGTTGCTGACGAATTTGTTGTAGTTGTCGCACAATCCACTGCTATACTGGAGCAGGACATTATTGGAGGTTTGCCATGTGCACTCCACAAAGAGGGGAGTGACTCGCTCATAGATCTCGCTCTCTCCCACGGGGGAGAGAGCGCTGCACACTCATGGCTATTACCGACTATACTTTGTTTATTAGTTTTTTAAACATTTTATTTATTATTATTTTTGCTATAGTTTAATCTTATTTACGTATGTATGTAAAATATCACGAAAAACAATATTTTGGTGTGTTAGCTCTAATCACTTATTATGGCCAGAGTCCACTGTGGCAACACCACACACAACCGGGATTATTTTATTTGTTGTCTCTTTCAACTTTTAACTCATATGTATATGTACGTATATAACAGTTCCTTTGTTTGTTTGATTGTTTATTTATCACTTTTAATAAGTTTCAAATTAGTTATTATAAGTTTTTAGTTTATCTAAACAGAACTAGACACTTTCTTGAAAACTTGCACTTTCGTTTAAGCGTCTCTTTCGCGGGATTTGTAAAATTAGTTACTTGGTTTTAAACAACGATAAATGTCAGAAGGGCGGAGCTCCTGTGATGTTTCCACGATTTGTATATGTTTTGTTATATCGTTCGTGTATAACAAAACGTGAATTTCTTCCTGAACCTTTTTGCAACTGTTTACACAATGCATTCACGAAACCCAACACAGTCATATGTGCCAGCCGAGTATCAATAGTGACTCAGAACTATTCGCTCTCTGATTGACAATTGAGATTTTTATTGGGACAACCTCGATAGCAGTTCAGAGCGAAACAAAAAAGAACTGTTTGCAAACAGCTGAGGGTAAAGTCAGTGAAATTGAATAGAAATCGTGATTGTGTAGCGAGTTTTTGGTTTAAAATAAAAGCAAATTACAATTTTGTTCCAATTTCCAAAATCAAATACATTTGTTTGCAGCGTCCGACATTTTTTAATTTCTGTCTGTCCAACTTCATGAATCAGCTAATACAAAATATGTATATATAATTAACAAAATAAAATAATTGCTACATTACATTATTAAGTAATTCTGCGGAAGAAAAAAAGAAATTACATTTTAATAATAGAGATAATAATTATTAACTCTTGTTTTTAATTCAAAAATTATTTATTTATTTATTATTATATGTACAATAATTATTAATAATTAGAATACATAATAAAGGAGGAGGATTGTTTTTTGTTTTTTAACTAAACTAAGAAGAGTTTAAATATAAGTGAAGGAAACGAATTTTAAAAAAAATTAAACTGATCACAGTGAGTTCTGTGCCAAAGAAAATTAAACTTTAATCGTATAATCATTACACGTGATCGTTCGGCGGTCTCCGCCGCCGGTGCGAGCAGCCGCAACAAACGCTAGTGTTAGTGAAACACACACTAGACCCTCCCCGCTTGATGGGATAGTAGACTGTTAAACACCTGTAAACAGAAGCAGCGTATGTATGCAAACTGAATGAAACTATTAACGTGCAGCTCAATCACACAACCACTGACGAAGTATGTATTCCGCAAGATAATACAAAGTCTGAAAAGACAATAAACGAGTGAAGGCAACAACTGCGCATTTCCAACCGTAAGTTCAGTAAAACACAATAACACGATGACATCATTGCAAGCTGTAATTGAAAAAGTCTCTTGAAGCTCGCAATGCCCTTCACCCGCCCACTCTGATTCGACAGTAATAAACATTGAGGAAAATCAGTACTATTCCCATTAGCGAACCGGAACGGCGGGTAAACTCTTTTGCTAATATACTCAAAGGAAATCCTCTCCTAAACTAATCAAATGAGCAAAACCAATCGTTAGAAAAATCATTGCAAACTCATGGCATCTATGACAAAAATCATGCGTTCTATGCAAAATATAATTCAAGAAATGAAGCGAAACCAAAACATTATATTGCAACCTCTATTGTCAAAACCATAAACACCATAAAAATCGCACATTGTAACTCTAACGGTGTAATCCAGCACAAGTTTGAGCTCAAATATTTTCTAAATTTAAACTATTGAAATTATGTTAATTTCGGAAAACCCATCTCACTCAGAAAAATAGCTCCAATAAAGATGGATATACCATTTATGACACCAAACACCCAGTGGTAAAGCTCGTGGTGGGACAGCAATTTTAATTAAAAATAGAATAAATCATTTCCCAATGCAAAATTTCAGTACTGATTATATTCAAGCAATACGTATTAACTTGAAGAATATGTATGTGGACTAATAATATCAGCAATCTACTGCCCACCCAGACACAATATAGAGGAAGACCAATGTAAGAATTTTTTTGGTACTCTCGGTAATAAATTTATCGCCGCTGAAGATTTCAATGCCAAACATACGAATTGAGGCTCTCGCCTAGTAACTGCAAAGGGGAGAAGGCTATTATCAACGATAACTAAACTAAGGCTGGATATTTTAACTTGTGGCTGGCCATATATTGGCCTACAGATAAAGGTTAGATACCTGACCTTATAGACTTCTGACTTATAGACTTCTGAGCTAAAGGTATACACAACATTCACTCCTAAGTACAACCATCGCTATATCTGTCCTCGGATCATATTCCCACAATAACAACACTCAAATCCCAAACATTGCCTAAAAGAGACTACAAAAAGGACCTGGTTTCCAAACAAACGATTTGACTGAAATAAAAAATGTACATCAGCTCGCATCTCAATCTGTCTGTATCGCCAGAAACAGACCAAGAAATAAACTTAGCTGTGTCTGCATTCACAGAGTTGATATCCCAAGCGGTGAAGTTAGCTACCCCGCCTTATAAGCCTGTTACTCGGCAAGAATGTACTCCGAAAAATATACAAACAGTTTTATTAGAAAAACAATCAATCAGACGCGAATGGCAAAATAAGAGATCCTCAGCACTAAAAAGGCAATTACAACTTTGCACCAAAAAAGTTCCAAGGCTTCTGAAGGAAAAAGGGGAAAGTGTCTTCCAGCAATACTTTGAAAATATAACCCCTACAACAACAACCAATCATTCTATCTGGCGAGTAGGGAAAAATTAGCAAAGAGCAATAATTGCTGAGTTAACAATCCGTCTCCCAAATCGCGACTGGGCCTTAAGCAATACCGAAAAAGGAGGCGTTTTCGCCATCAATTTTAAGCAAGTGTTTACTCCAAACGGGATGCGAAACGCAAATCCATGAAAGACCACTGCGAATCTATTGAGTCACTGAAGGACTCTGCCAGGTTCGGAAAAATCCTCACCAAGGATCGCTCCAAAGAACCTTTGTAAATCGTACTGATGGAGTGTGGGCAGAATCTGCGACGGAGACATTGAAGCTTCTTGTGGATACTTATTTTCCAGACTGCACTGATCATTCGAGAACACGTACCAGCTGCGTTGCTAGGGAAAATTCTATCTGTGGACAAGATCGTCTGGGCAATGAACAGTTTTTCAGAATACAAATCCCGGGTCTGGACCGTATCATGCCTATAATGATGCAAAAGATACAGGGATCCATAATATCCGAATTACGGGAAATTTTCACTGCGTGTATTTTTCTAAATTATATACCTAATAAGTGAAGAAAAACCCGGGTGATTTTCATTCCGAAAGCGGGAAAAGGGGGCATGAATTGGCAAAAGATTTCAGACCGATTTGTCTTACTTCCTTCCTCCTGAAAGTCCTTGAGAGAGTCGTCGATCGTGACATTCGAGATCTCTTTGAGGAGCATCCACCGATCCGAACTGTAATTGGATCTCATCCCTGCTTGCAAACAGACAAATCATAGCAGAGTAAAGTAGTGCTAGAGTTACGAAAAATGTGTGCAGAGATAAACCCCATGGCGGTGTCCTTCCACCTCTGTTGTGGCCTGTAACTATAAATGAAAGTCTCGTTAAACTTGACTCTGAAGGAGTCAAAGTGGTCACGTATGCGGACGAGTTAGAGGTCTCTAGACCCTTTCCGACTGTGATGAGTGCCATCATGGGGGGTGCGTTGGGCACGCTTAGTAGATGAGCGAACAGGTTTGGCCTGGGGCTTAACTCCGATAAAACGGAACTGTTGCTCTTAACAAGAAAATATAACCCTCCGCCCTTCAAACTGCCAAGGCTAAATGGTCAGCGACTTCCTCTATCATCCAGGGTAAAATAACTTCTAGAGATACTGCTCCGTGGTTTCGTGGGAAGCTCTCAAGAAGGGCTACAAAATATCCATCGCACCTGTCCCGGGGTTGCTTTAAACGCGATTCTAAACCTCCTCCCTATTGAGTATATACTTATTGTATTTCCGCACAAAGTGCACTAAGACTCAGGGAATCCGGTAACTGGAGGGATACCCTGTATGATCATGGTAGCATATTGAAACAGCTGCCACCAGACATAGTATCCTCGAGAACCAACTTCTTTGTTCGCAATGTGGATTTTGCGAGCTGTGTTAACACAGTTCTACCAAGTAGGAATTGCTGGAAGAAGGGAAAGGGGGTACGTCAATTTTCACCGATGTTTCCAAGATGGAATCTTGGGTGGGTGCGCGAATATTTCAGAATCTCAATTTTCTACTCTCCTTCAAATTACCATCAACATCAAGTGTTTCAAGCAGAGGTCTTTGCAATTTGGCAGGCATGCAGGGGCGCAAACTAGCCAAAAATGTATCCATTTACTTTTACAGCCAGGCGGTAATAAGGCCTAAGGGCCTCCTTTTACCGGCTCTAAGTTGGTCGGCCTCTGCAAGGAGGAATTTAAATCATTAACAGAAAATAGAATTATATCCCTTGTCTGGGTTCAGGGACACAGGAACATTGAAGGCAACGAGAGGACTGATGAGCTGGCACGAAGAGGCTCATCGGAAACCGAACAAGTGTCCTCCTTTATGGACGTGGGTGTTCCTCTAACTGTTGTTAAGTTTATAATCACTTCCTCCTCAAGGAAAAACACTGCTCCATGTGCCATTTCAAGAATGATGTGGCCTGACTACAGTGCAAAAATAACTAAACCATATTCTTAAACTAAGAGACAAAGTTAGCAACCTTATGCGGGCCATAGACGATACATCATGATCATACTCATTCGTGTACGTATGGAATGAAGCTCCGCCGCATATTCATTTTTCATATTCGTCGTTGAGTGAGGTTGTCATGTCTCGGTCGGATGACGAAGTTTTGTGTGCGCTAGCGCTTGTACTGTGCCAGGAAAAATTGTAAAAAAAATAAAAAAACGATTTTGGATGAAAGAAAGGCACAAAAAAAAATAGTACAATAGCATTCAAGGGACTCCAACAGAAACACATTTTTATTATTTTTTATCCGCACACATCTTCACACATTGGTAGTCAAACCCAAATGAGCAAAATTTGCATGTAAATTGCCAACAAACGACGATCAACATCGTAATAAAATATCCCCTCAAAATCTAAATGATTTAGATTTTCGACGATCAGTCAGTGATCACAGCGTGATCATGTCTGTGTGACACATCCATGCATATTTTCTCTTTTTCACACATACTATTAAATATGAGTATGATCATGATGCATCGTCTATGGGCCGCATTACAGCTGTCTGCACGGGTCATTGGACTATCGGCACACACGCTGAAAAAATGGGCATTCCGTTCAATGCTCATTGCAGGATCTGTAAAGACCCACCGGAGAAAGAAACGGTCGTACACTTTCTTTGTTACTGCCCAGCTCTCACTTGAGACTCAATTATCTTGGAAGTCCTTTTCTGGGCAGTCTATGGCATTGCTCTAGTGTAGAACTTGCAGACCAATCCAAATTTGTGAACAACTCCGGTTGGTTGTTAATGTTCAAAAGTATATTATCTTTTTACTTAGGCTCGCGAGGACATGCAACAAAAAGGCATTACTGTTAATTGAGTTGACCCGAGGTCGCCAGCCATTTTACCCACCTACCTTACTCTAAACTTTGCTAGTCATGATTCCAAATTGCTACACGCCATCGATAACCCAAATATGCCAGATATAGAAATCAAAAGAAAACAATTGGTAGACGCTATTAACAAATTAGATATGAAAAAGCTCCAGGGTGTGACTTAACAGGACAGATGATAAAGGAATCTTCAATAGTAGCCAAAATACATATCTTGCATATTTTTAATGCGATAGTACGCCACTGGGTCCTTCCCCGGAAAATATCTCAAAAAGGAGATTCCCACGCCTGGCAAAGACCCGACAAAGGTAGAATCTTATAGACCTATAAGCTTATTATCAATTTTTTCAAAGCTTTTCGAAAAGTTGAAAACAAAGAGGATTAAAACTGCCATAAATGGAAAAAATGTAATACCAAATCACCAGTTTGGCTTCCGCGAAAAGCACGGTACAAGTTACGGTTGAACAAGTTCACCGTATTGTAAGCACCATCGAAAAACTAAAGAACGTAAAGAATATTGTTCTGCTGTGTTCCTCGACATTACCCAAGCATTCGACAAAGTTTGGCATAAAGGATTTTTACTAAAGCTAAAAAGCATACTGCATTAAATTTATATGATATTAAGCTACCTCTCGTGTAGAAAATTTGTTATAAAGCACAAAAGATTCATCCCAGCGGAATACCCCATTCAAGGAGGAGATCCCCAAGGCAGTTTGTCGGGTCCTCTGCTCTATACCTACATACTGCTGATATGCCAACCAATGAAATAACCGTCTCCACAACATTTGCTGATGACACTGCAATTTTATGTTCCCACTCGGACCGAAAAATTGCATCCAAGCTCCTCCAAGAGCACTTGAATATTCCTGCAGCACTGGATGGAATGTTGAAGAACCAAATTGAATGAATATAAGAGTCTGCATTTACCATTTATATAATGTAAAAAAAAACTTGAGGCCCAGTAAAGATAAACATGAAACTTATCTCTCAGTGTTCCCATACAAAATATTTAGGAATACACCTGAATCGCCGACAAACATAGTCAAAACACATCAACACAAAAATCATGCAGATCAAATTAAAAATAATTGAGCTGAACTGGCATTTTAACACGCAATCCAGACTTAAACTGGATTACAAGGTCTTACTCTATAAAGCCATAATAAACTCTATAAGGACTTACACTATCCAGTTGTGAAAAAATTGACACTTGTATTTTATCAGATGATTCATGAACGTGGACAGACTAAGCTTGGAATTCAAAAATGTCGGAAGCTGTGACAACAAATTCAAAAAGAAAATATTTATATTTGATTTTGAAAATTTGAACAAAATTGTAATTTTCTTTTATTTAAAACCAAAAACTCAGTGCAGTCACGATTTCTTTTCAATTTCACTGAATTTTTATTCCGCTGTGTCCCTGCTACTATCGATATCGAGGTTGTGTCAATAAAAATCTCAAGTGTCAGTTTTCGACGTGAATAGCTCTGAGCCTCTCTTTATACTCAGCTGGCACATGTCCCTGTGTTGACTTTTGTGACCAAAAGCATAGAGCAAAGAAAAAAAACCAATGAGTGTTCGAACTCACGGGCGATGTGTTAACACCTTTTTGTTACACGGTACCTGTTCGATTTCTATGAACACATTAGTAAATGTTACATTGGATAATAAAAAATATTGTTGTAAAGTAAATTGTTTTTGTTATCGCTCCCAAATTATCATTTTTTTTCCATAGAATTTCCTATTATTTCTTTTTAACACAGAATATACCGGACAGGTTTTGCTATTTGCTCGTGCCGATGTCTGTGAAGGAAATATTTCTCATGAATTTGTTGTTGCGCTCGCTGATTCGAATCAATTCCAGACTTGATTCATAAAATCTTGATTCGCAGAAAATCTTCGTTTTCGCAGTCGCAGAAAATCTTCGTTTTCGCAGTCGCAGAAAATCTTCGTTTTCGCAGTCGCAGAAAATCTTCGTTTTCGCAGTCGCAGAAAATCTTCGTTTTCGCAGTCGCAGAAAAAGTGACTCTGTGTGTTGTTTGCATGTATTGACTTTGTAGATTTAGTCCCTACACGCCGCTATAGACGTTAACACATCAATAAGAGTCACAATCTGAAATGTCATTCATTTTTCGTCATAGAAGGGATCGGTCGGGGGTAGTATCCAGAGTGGCGCTGCGATATGAAAATGAGAGCTATTGAGTAATTGGCGCTATTAGCAGCGTCACCATACAAAAATTTTGTTGTTCGAGAATGTGACTCTTATTTCTTTACTCTATTCTAAAACGCATATGCTTGCATGCACCTCTCAAGCGAAAACTTTAAATAAAAAAATGCTGAAGAAATTTCCTTGAGTAATTTTTTCTTAAGCTGCATATGCACCTCACAAGAAATTTGATTCGGTTTTTGCTACCTTTTTTATTGAAAAGTGAAAACAACACTGATTTTGCCGAGAAACATATATAAAGCCGTTTATTTCTTCAAGAAAAAGTGACAGTTGCCTCAACAAATGTAAATAAAGTGTGAACAAATTTTCTGTTCTATGTTTATTTAATATAAACGAATAAAATAATTACATGCCAATGCGGCCATGGTCTTTCAAATTTCAAATTTCCGAGACTACTACTTTTTCACGGACAAGAAATATATGCCCTTTTTTCTTGATCGTTTCCTAGAGAGCTGCATACAGGCCTTAAACAAGAATTGAGGGATTAAAATCGATGTGAGACTGTGTTGCAAAATGTGTTTCGGAAATTAGGCATATTGCACGTGGATTTTTTTATGTCTAACTTCACATGATAATCATAGTTTAGTGTTGAGATGTGATTTATTGTCTCAATTCTACTTGATTATTCAGTTTGTCTAGGATTTGAGCTAGAATGCTTTCATTACTTCAGTTTGTCTAGGATTTGAGCTAGAATGCTTTCATTACTTCATTTGGTCTTGGATTTCGTGCTTTTCAATTTCTTCTAAAAATATGAGAAATAGTTTCGTTGCCTTCGCCTCTAGTGCGATTGGTCGAGTGCTTTTTACATTATTGGTACTGTGAATCCCGCCGCATCTTGGCACTTTACTGCAATAGTTTTTTGTATGTCTAAATGCCTTACAGGACTTGAGATATGAAGTTTGAAGCTGGCAGGCTCAATAGCAACAATTATATGGAGAATATGTTAAATTTAGTACAAATTATGTTCATTAAGATAATTCGTAATTTTTGCTTTTATTTGCTAGAATAGATTTTCCAGTTAGCGATTTTTCTAGAGGCCTCGTCTTCTTGGACTCATTTTTTTTTTTTCTTCTTCTAACGATGTATTATGCAGAGTGATGAAGAACAGAAACAGCCCCATAAACAGAACCCAATGCTTTTGCAACAGGAACATAAAATAAAAGAATCAATAACAGAAAGCTACAGAATTTACCGACAGAAAACAAGCGCTTGACGACAGAACAGAAACAACTCTAATTATTTCTCTAATAGAAAACAACAGAGATAATAATTATTAGTGCGAGAGTCGTAAATGCATTTTATTGATTTCAAATTTGTAGCGCGTAATAATTATGATCTTTTAGTAATAAATTATTTTGCAATTAGTTAATTTGTTCAATATAATTAAAAAGCCGACTTCCCATTCAATGAGACACAATTGCTGAATCTGATTTGCAAAACTCAACTCTCCAGGAAAAAAGAATTTCCCAGCAGCAAATCGGAAATGGTTTCAGTAGCAACTTCACGTTCGCGTAAAATCGCAGCAAACTAAATACAATTTTACATAATTTTCTTGACCATTTTGTATCTACCTGTGTGTGTTTTAAGTAGCTGAACCTGAAACGAATAACCTACAGAAATTGGAATGTTCTGTGTTGTGAAATAATCACGAATGTGTATGTCATTATTGCACTATAGCCGAATATACTTTTCTCTATGGAGGAGAGCAATGAACTATCAATTTGAGGCTCGCAAAGGTTGGATCGAAATATACACATATATTCACACTACCCATTTTAAAATCATACCCCTCACACTTTACAATCAAACGGCGGTCAGACAATAACACTTGAAACCGTGGCTAGCTTAAGCAGCAAGGTCTCCCTGGCGGAAGGTCTGAGGGTCAAACTTAAGCGCCCCAATTTTTTTCATATCATAATTTCTTTATGATAACGACATTGTTGAACTATGTTGTGTATTTATTCAATTGATACATTTCTTTACTATTGATAAACAAAGAAATTCAATGTCTCATAAGTAAAACGTTAATTTCAAAGAAACATTTTTTTTTTTAAACTAGAAAATTTAACGGACGAAACTAAGCATTGTTCCATACAAGTGGCTGCGGCGCGATTTTAGATATCACGCCGATAGTAAATAAACCCAAAAGCCCCCCAACGGCGAGAAGTGTGTCAATACCACGAGCTGCACACGATCGGACGACCTTTGGTTGCGGCTCAAAAACAGAATATGATTTTGTGGCACTTGGCGACAGTTTTATATAGAGCGGACGAGAGTCGGACTGGGTATTTTTAATATTGCTTTGGTTTTGGGTATTTGTTGTGGATTTTTATTATGTTTACCATCGTGATATCCAAAACCACGCCGCATACGTGTCGTTCGAAACGAGATTAAATTCCCCCCCTATATTGTTTGAAAATTTTACTAGGCTACTGCGAATTTGCGGTACTCTCCACAAATGTGTATCAGAAGCTATTGCAGAAGAAGAACAATTTTATAGATTTCAAGCAAAAAAAGCAATTGTTTTGAACATTTTTGGTGTGATAAGAGCAATAGCGAGAAACAATTTGAATTTAAAATTATCAATGATCTTGTGGGAGATCGTTCATATGAAAATCAAGAAAGAAAATTCCATAAAAAGGAAGATCTATTTAAAACCTTACAAATAGCTTTGGAGCGGATATCGCAGGATATCATTAATAATTTAATATCCTCTATGCTTAAGAGATACGTCATCCAAAATCAAAGGTTCGCAACTAAATACTGATTTTAAGTTTTTATTTACCATTAAAAGGGGGTGCTTTAACTTTGTCCGTTAAATTTTCTGGTTTAAAATGTTTCTTTCAAATTAACTATTTATTTATAAGTCTCTGAATTTCTTAAGTTTTTGTTATCCCTAATAAAGGTATAAATAAATAGAAGAAATACACAACATAGTTCAATAACGTAATTTTCATAAAAAATTTATATGAAAATACGCACTTAGGAGGTGCTTAAGTTTTGGCCAACACAGTAGGTTCCAGTTAAGACGCAGAGTGGCATAGAACAGAAACGGCAACAAAAACAGACCACAATATTATTTTTTGTAGACAATCATGTTTCTGTTAGCGGTGCTCGTGCACTAATATAAAACAAATCAACACAGAAACAGAATTCACAAGCAAATTTTGTTAAATTTTATTTCGTTTGTAGAGATTTGTCGAACAATTTTTTATTTCGTTTGTAGAGATTTTCCAAACAATTTATTATTTCTTCTTCCTCCTCTAACGTGAATTTGGATTTGCTATTGGAAAATTCTATTGTGCTCGAATATGAGTTTTGCAAATCTGATTAAGCAATTAAATTATGTAGCTATTCTGTTACTGATTCTGTTTCTGTTGCAAATATATTTACTATAATCGTGTTCCTTTTCTATATCACTCTGCACCTTTAGTTGAATTTTTTATAAAATATTCATTTTTTAATATACAAAATGGCAATTGCGCAAAGACGATTCAAATTTATCGACAAAATACTATAAGGAGAACAAGAAATTATTTATTTTAATGATGACAATTTAAGGTGCAGAGTCACAAAGCACAAATCTCAACAGGAACAGAATACAGTACCTTTACAACAGCAATAACATCAACAGCCGAAATAGTAATAGAATAGCTACGACAGAAATACGAGATGTGATCAAAAATAACCGTTATTTTGTGATCAAAAAATAAAGTATTTATTTATTCATCAACAATTATCTTGTCCCCTTCGAAGTAATTCCCCTCAGATATAATACACTTATACCAGCGTTTTTTCCAATCCTCGAAACACTTCTGAAACGCTTTTTTTGGTATCGCCAACAGCTCCTGTTTCGATTTTTCTTTTATCTCCTCAATCATAGCAAAACGCTTTCCTTTCATCGGTGTCTCCAGTTTTGGAAAGAGGAAAAAGTCAACGGGGCCAAGTCCGGTGAATACGGTGGTTGAGGCATGATAACGGTTTTGTCTTTGGCCAAAAACAGCTCCTGAGCGATGTCCATGCGACGTTGTTTTTCTCAAAATTTAGCAATTTTGGAACAATCTTCGCTGCCGCACGTTTCATGCCTAAAACATCCGTAAAAATTGCTTGGCATGAGCTGAACGATATGCCAACATCATCAGCAACCTCTCTGATAGTGATTCGACGATTATCCAAAGTCATTTTCTTCACTGCGTCAATGTTTTCATCGGTTGTTGACGTGCTCGGGCTACCAGGACGAGCATCGTCATTGACATCTTCTCGGCCTTCCTTAAACCGGTTATACCACAATTGAACTTGTGTTCTGCTCATAGTAGACTCGCCAAAGGCCACAGTCAACATTTCAAATGTCCTTACGCATTTAATTTCATATTTTACACAAAACTGAATACAGTTTCTTTGATCCATTTTTTCGAATAGTACAAAATCGGAGAGCACACCAAAACACGACTAACCTTTTTATCTGTCAAAAACAAACTGACAATCCAAAATGGTTGGTATTGACAACATATATAACAGACATGTGTACCAACATAACAGAAAAAAAATGCGAACATCGAACATACGTAACTCACGAAAAGATGAAAATAACGGTTATTTTTTGATCACACCTCGTATTTACAAATTTTAGTACTGGTAGTTTAAGTCCCAACAATTTTCTTTTTCGTATAAACAATACCACAGTTGTCTTACTTGGATTAATAGTAAGTCGCTGGGAAGTGCACCACTCAACCATTTTGTCCAAAGCTGCGGTCCATATGCGCACTAAAGTAAAATTTCGTCCAAAAATATTGTATAGGTCGTAAGTTATAATAATATGTCAATAGTGCGCGTGGATGTATAAATAACACGGCCATTTTTTGTGTGGTGTTTAATGTTAGTACCTGCAACCTTCCTGCGCATTTTCGTTGCTACATCTTTAATAGGAGCCTAGTTATTATTTTTGGCTAATTGTGGGCGTGGCAGTAGTATTATGATCTCCATATTCTGCACACACACTGTTTGCACAGAAAACCTTTTGTTGGAAAAATCACAAATTTAAGTTGAGGTGGACTTGTTTCGTTTAATGTTTCTTTTCGACTACTACTTACAAAAATGCAAAATTATTTTGAAGTCGCTGGACCACCAAATCACAACGAGCGACAGTTATTCTAATGCTGAAACCAAAAGGAACAACAATAACAATACAGTGGCTGAATGGAAGAACTGAAGTAAATAATTGCGACAGCGCTGTTGTTGTTATTGCTATTCTGTTTTGCATCGACGTCGTAACAACATGCATAGTGGTAAAAGCATATTGGCAAACAACAGTATGTGTGCATGTTATTGTTGACTGTAATAAGATTTCAAATATTCTATTAGGGTGGTCCGCAATTATTTGACCTATACAAATTATGATACAAAGCAAAAATAAACAAAATATGAAAATATGTAGAGTTAATTACTCGAGCCAAAATATATTGTTGCGGTGGGGTGTTGTCCTCGTGAACAAGCCATTTCGCAATACAATATTTGCGTCTTCCACGTCGACCAACGAATCGCTTGAGACACTATACTAAATTGTTCGTAGATAGGTCGGAAACAAGCTCTAAGTGTGTTGCCTTTGAGCCAAAACACACGACGACAGCAATGTAAGTTTTGTGTGGAACGTTACCAGGAATGTGAAACGATGTCAGAAATGGGCCACAAAAATCGACACCAGCTACTAAGAACGGACGTTGAGCTCTAAGGCGATCAGCTGGCAAGTTACCCATTATTTGCTTCATTAGTTTGGGATTGTATCGAAAACAGTGAATATAATTACGAACCACTTTTCGTACGACATCTCTGGCGTTGATAATCCATATCTTCTGACGCAGGATGCCCAGTAAGACCTTCGGACCAGCGTGTAAATGAACTCGATGAAGATATTCGATATACAGCTTGACGAAACAATGAGTTTTGGGCAACAAGGCGGGAAATCGAGCGTTGTATGGTATAGGTGCATTTGACAATCGGCCACCAACTCTACGTATACTTACGGAGCCATTGCCAACGGTCGTATCGTGTAAAAATGGCGTTAACTTCTACAATGATGGTTTTTTTTTTTTGTCGGAAAAAATCTAGTAAGCGCAGCACTCAGACAGAGTATATATCCATTGTACTGCATAAGGTTCCCTTTTTACTCTGCTTTAAATCTACCCGACCTCCGAAGAAATAGAAGTGGGTTAGGTTAGGTTAATGTGGCAGCCAGTTCAAGGACCAGCTCACTCAGACCACCATGGGTCCATTGTGATACCACCGCGCCACAACGCACCTCCGATTCACTCGTCGAACCATTTTGAAGCCCTAATAAAGCGCAGGATTTGTTTGATCTTCGCGCTAGACACCTCTGTAAGAGAGCTAAAAGCGTATTTGCCTAAAGAGCCCGCTCTGCTTCTGGCCAGAGCGGGGCAACAACAGAAGAGATGTTCCACAGTCTCCTCCTCCTCCTCATCCCCACAGCTTCTGCAGTATTCATGAGAGAATACTCCCAGCCTGAGAGCATGTCTGCGGAAAAGCCAGTGACCAGTTATACATGCCACGACCTTAGAGATATTCTCTCTCGGCAGGGCAAGCAAGTCTCTAGTTTTCCTACTATTAAGTTCCGGCTCATTAGCCTATTTGGTCTCACGCACGACCCTATCCTTCAGCATCACTTTACAGGTGGCAATAGGTATTCCAATTTCACATCTGTCCATGCCTAAAGGAAGATTGGTACCCCGTCTGGCTAAGTCATCAGCCCTACAGTTTCCCGCAATATCTCTATGCCCCGGAACCCATATAAGGCGTACCTTGAAAGCGGTACTGATATCATTTAGGGCTGCTCGGCAGTCCTGAGCAACCTTTGATTTCAGTGCCACCGAATTCATTGACAAGATGGCCGCCTGGCTATCCGAGTAGATATTTATAATATTTCTTGTTACGGCATGTCTATTTAATTCTTGTGAGAAAACTCCAAAACCGACTCTATCGTCAAGTTTGGATCCGTCAGTGTAGAAATTAAGTTCCCCCCTTCTCCATGGCATTGGTGTTTGCCACTCTCTTCTAGCCGGAATATATGTCTGGAAGTGCCTATCGAAGTTGAGATTAGGTATAGAGTGGTCAATGTGTTGGATAGAACTACTCCAGGTATGCGCAATAGTCGAGTGACCAATCTGCCGATCATGCCATAACGCCGCACATTTCAGCCTTAGTGCTGATGTGGCGGCCACTTGTTTCCCTACCAGCTCTAATGTAGGTAGGTTGAGTATTACTTCTAAAGCTTTAGTAGGCGTGGTCCTTAAGGCACCAGAGATACATAAAAAAGCCGTTCTTTGGACCTTGCTCAGAAGCTTCAAATAGCTTTGTTTCTGAGTGGCTGGCCACCATACCAGTATTCCATATAGCAATATGGGTCTGACCACCGAAATGTATAGCCAGTGCATAATTCGTGGGGATAGCCCCCACCTGATTCCGACCGCTTTTTTACATGTGTACAAAGCAATATTGGCCTTCCTGACTCTTTCTTCAATATTGGGTTTCCAGGTAAGTTTTCTATCTAGTACTAGTCCCAAATATCTAACTGTTTCCTTCATCGGAATTTCCACACCTTTGTATGTTAGCGGGAAGACCTCAGGAGATCTATTTTTCTTAGAAAAGAGGATTAATTCCATTTTCTCAGGGTTTAACCCTAATCCCCTTCTTCCCGTCCAACCAGTAAGCGTGGCCATGCTAGAGCGCAAAATATCCATAAGAGTGTTTGGATATTTCCCTCTGATCACAATTGCCAAGTCATCAGCGTAGGCGACGACATGGCAACCCTCCCTCTATAAGGCTAGCAGTAATGAATTTACCGCCAAATTCCAGAGCAGGGGGAGAGGACTCCTCCCTGAGGAGTGCCTCTGCCGACCTGTCTGCTTAAGGTGTGGGAACCTAAGCTGGCAGTTACCCTTCTACTGACGAGTATCATTTCTACCATCGCTACCATATTAGGATCGACGCCCAGAGCTTCTAACGCTCCCGTAATGGAGTTCGCATTTATGTTGTTGAAAGCGCCTTCTATGTCAATGAATGCCGCTAGTGCGAAATCTTTCTGCTGGATGGCTTTTTCCACTATACCAATAAGTACGTGTAACGCCGTCTCTGTCGATTTGCCCTTCGTGTATGCATGTTGTGCCGAGGAGATTCTACCAGTTGGTATAGCTTCCCGTAAGTGTGCATTCATCACTCTCTCCAGTGTTTTTAGGAGGAAAGACGTGAGACTTATTGGTCTGAAGTCTTTAGGATTTACATGAGAGGACCTGCCTGCCTTGGGTATGAAGGAAACCTTCGTTTCTCTCCATCTCAGCGGAATATAGCCCACAATTTATATGGACCAAAGGTGTTAATGGCCCACTGAACTTTCTCGACTGTAACTATCGCATTCCCTATCTCAGACTGCCTGCCCCTAGGTGTCGGGTTATCACCCTCCACTGTGCTACTGCCTGGAAAATGCGTATCTAAGAGAAGAGTCAAAGATTCCTCACTCGATTCACTCCACACATCACCCGGACCTTTAAGGTAGCCCAGGTTGTGTGGTGTCCTCGCTAGGATTCTTCTTAGTCTAGCTGCTTCCGATGTTTCTTCCACATCCCAACAATATTTTTGCCAGGACTGTCGCTGCGCAATTCTGATTGCTTTCTTGTATATTTTTAGCTCAGCCTTGTAGGCTTCCCAGTCCGCGGGCAGACCCGAAGTTTTAGCCCTGTTAAATAGCCGCCTGTTGGACTTCCGGAGAAGGCCTAGATCCATTGACCACCAAGGTGGTTTGTCCTTGCCTCTCAGTTTTACAACCGGGCACCCGGCTGTCAGTGAACTATTCAGGGCCGTGGTTACCTGATTGATCAGCCCGTCTAATTCCACAGGGTCTGTGGGATCAGACGGGGGATTTATTGGCAGCGAGGCCCTGAGAGTTTTCCTATACTTCCCCCAGTCCGTTCTCCGTATATTTCTAAAGGTCTTAACTGGAGCTCGTGGGAAATTCACTTCGTATTCTATATAGCGATGGTCAGAGTAGGAATTTTCATTCGACACTCTCCGTCTTTTTAAATTGTTAGCGAAGTTATCGAAGGTCAGGGTAATATCTAACACTTCCCTTCTATTTTGTGTTATAAACGTCGGCTCTGAGCCTAAATTTACCTCACTAAGCTTATTCTCTATAATGAAGTCTAAAACTGACTCACCTCTTGCGTTAGTGTTTGAACTTCCCCACAAAGTGTTGTGTGCGTTTACGTCACTGGAGACAACCAAGTTCCTTTTGGCTGCGGCTGCCTCCATGACCAATGTCCGAACCTCCTCTGGTGGAGCGACCTTGTCGTGAGGCATATATGCGGAGGCTACCCAGAGACTGCTATTTTGCAGCTCAATGCTTGCCGCCACCGTATCGCCGTTACTTAACTGTGGGAGCAAAAAATGTTAATGTTATCCTTTGCAACTATACAAGCACGAGGCTTACCTGTGCTCTGAGCGGCTATCATCTTGAAGCCTCTCATCTTCAAACCGGAGATTTTGTTGCCGCATATCCACGGCTCTTGGATGAGGGCCACGTCAAAACCACCGGAACCCAGGCGGACCATCAAGTTCGCAGAGGCGAGTTTACAATGGTGGAGGTTGATTTGGATCAGCTTCATAAGAATCTGTCCTTCTTACCTCCACCATCGTAACGTCCGCGTCCTCCTCTTCTTCGGTGTAGTCAAGCAGGTCGTCCTCCTCAAAGAGCTGCCCGATCCCGGTCAGCTGCTCTGAGTCGGTCGACCTTTGGCTGCTGGACAACCCTTCTTCACCACCGCCAGCCTCGCTAGCCTTGTCACCCTCTATCTCCTACGGCTCCAAAACTTGCTCGTCGCTGCGGTAGATCCGGACGGTCGCGTCAACGAACCCGAACCTGACTACCCCGTTTCTCTCTGCCAGTGGGGCAAGGGACTCAGCGTTGAGTATCAGCAACACCTGCCTCCTTCATTCCACTGGCTCCTCGAGCTTCGCTACCTTCCAGTTATGGGTTGGCAGCTCCCTGTTGCACGATCTAAAGATCGCCTCTATTCTCTCCGGTTCAGCTGGCTTAGCCGGGATCCAGACCCGGGCTCTGGGTCTGCTGGGAACTTCTTCCCTGCTGACGGCTTCTAGCTTGGCTCCTTGGCTCTCGCCAACCTTGCTTACCGCGATCTTGTAAAGGTTGGCTGACCTGCTGTCATCGCATGCGATAAGTTTGGCCCTGCCCTGATACCAGCCCGCATCATGACAGAAAGGGGGGTCCAGGGTTTTCCTCTAAGACTTGGAGGTAGACTTCGGCAATCGCTTGCTCCACCCACCTCCACTTCTCTTTGGGTATGACCCCTTCCACCTCCTTCCGGTCAAAGATGGCCAGCATCTCGCCCCCACCCTTGACAACGTCGCTGTAGGATGGGTATTTCTGGCCGACGACTTTTTGTCTTTTAGCGACCTCACCCGCCTCTTCAGCCGAGCGTTGTCTCTTTGGGGCTGAACCCGCCGATTTGCCCCAGCCGGATAGCACCCCCCTTGCCCACTCTACCGATTTGGCCTGCTCCTCAGTGAGCTGGTCTGTGGGTAGAGCCTCATGTTTGGCCATGACCCTCATGGCCGCCTTCCTATCATAATAGGCCTGCTTAGACGGACGAACGGGTTTAAAAGCCCCCCCCCCCCCCCTGGCCTACCCCAGCAACCTTCTTTGAGCTGCTGGGCCCCTCTACTATCTGCTGCCGAAAGATACCCGGGGTATCCCCCCGCCCCCTGACCGCAGTCAGCGTTTGGGTTTTTACCACCTCCTCCGGGTTTCTTCCTTCAGCACCCCTTTGAAAGAGACGAGAGACCGGTTTTCCCAAGCCTCCCCGTCCCCTACTACCAGCCCTAACGCTTAAGCCCCTTCTGCCTCCTGCTGTTATCGATCTGTCTGCCACCCTTATATTAGCGGTAGACAGGATCGCCCCTGTCGGTTTTTTGGGAGGACCGCCCTCCTTTGGATTTGGATTTGGTTTTAAATTTAAAGACATATGTGGTCCCACGAGTATCGGACAAGAGAGGTCCGCTCGCGCAGAGGTCCGTGTGCGCGAGTAAGGCTAGATAGAACCGAAGTATCCGGAGCACTCCGTTAGAGACTGGGCTATTTTTTTTTTACCTGGGTCCCCAGCCAGGCTGAGCATCGACACGGGTCGTATGACATCTTACTCCAACCCAGAGGTTTTTATAGAGGTTTGCTCCTCCACACCCTGTATCCGGGGAGGTGTTTATTGACTCCTCAGTCTAGATCCGTAGTGTTCTGTTATAAATAGCAGGGTTACCTCGGGCAGGATGTGACTCTTCACCACGCACTATCGGTCTAGATGGAATAGAGGCTAATGTTCCTAGAACTATAATCCCATCCTGCGAAAATTTACGCTTCAACGAAAACTGACGCTTCAACCCCCCCATGCCCTCCGTAAGGCGAGTCGTTATATTCTGCGATTAGTTTATACATAATTACATTATCTACTATTCTGTGGGGACTCCTATATATCAATATATTCAACTTTGAGCATTCATTCTATACTTTATTCTTCTGTTGCGATTTATTATATTTCCTCTTTTAATTTTTCTTTTGGTACGACCTAAATATATCATCTTTCTCATCTAGCGCTAGTTCTTTTATATTTGACTTGTTTATTCCTTATTGATAGTAGTTTTTTCAATAGATAACCTGGGTTCGATTGATTATCACGACTTATCACTAGTATCTCATCTTTATTTATTTTATTATGGGTACCCTTCTTATGGCCAATAAATACAAATTTTATTTTTCTTACATGCCTGACGTCAGATATGGACGTGCAGTCCCAAATGTTAAGTCGATCACACTTCCAATAAGAACTCCATTTTTCCAGATTTATGTCTGTGCTCTTTTTAGCAGACATGCCCCTTGTAATAACTAATGCTTTGCTAACGGATTCATCGTTTTCTTTCGGAAGCATTGATTTTAGTGTGTCAGAATAGATTTTAATTCTTGACAATGCATCCCCATTGCTGTTTATTTTTCCTCTTTTATATATAATGTCGAAATCATAGTCGGACAAATCAAACCTATTAACTAGAATATAATTTTGAAGATGGGTTTTTATGTGTAAACAATGCGACTAACAGTCTGTGGTCTCTTACCACTGTGAATTTCCGTCCATAGAGGTAAGGCTAGAAAAAATGTATGCTGTGAGAAACTTGTCAAAGTTGTGTGAATTTGTGATATAGATTTAATGCTCTTGCATCGTTCCAATAAGTAATTTAATTTTAAAATATTTTGTTTGTACTTGTTTTTTTTTTATATCTAAAACGTCTAACATAGTATAATGATTTGTACAACTACAAGCTATTTAATGTTGCAAATATATATAGTCAGTTTTGGCTTAACTGCTAATTTTTATAAAATTGATTAAGAGTTCATTGTATCTCTATTGAGAACGCTTGCTGGCGCCTCCAGTTGTTAACTGCGAATCCGATACTTCGAAATTTGTTTGCATGAAAACCTACTATAGCATGCACTGTTCCATTAGCTTGTACATATGGGGGAGGTGGAGGAGGTACCTACCGTCATCGTTCAGATCGGCGTCATCGTAGTCAGCTACGTCGAGTGTTTTGTGGGCAAAACTTTCATTGGAAGCCGAAGGAAAATGATATTCGCCAGTGGCTTTAATGCGTTTGGGTACGCTCATTTTGTCGTTGACCTCAATCGCCTCTTCGATGTTTGCCATCATATCTAAAATCGGAAAAATTAAAAAGTTTCCCAGACAGAAAATATACGTTAGGCAGGATCCGACACTTTATCAGAAAATCTACAGGAACGTGTTTGGCAGGATCGCCATGTGGTGTACGTATTTTGTGCAAGACTATATATATATATATCTATATATGAGTTCGGCCATAAATCAATTGCTTGCAAACGCGAGAGACATGGCGCCAAGACAAGTGGCGGCATTAATGTGATGGAATGCAAAAATTCTTACAAAGCTGTTAATATTAACGGGATAGAAATGGAAGCATTAATAGATAGCGGCAGCCAAATTTCAACGATTCGGAAAGATGTATTTCACTCACATATGCATATTCAGCAACGGGTATGGTGGTGTGTGGTGTCGGTTTAACACACACAAAGGCAATCGGAGTATTCAATGTTACAGTGAGAGCAGACGAATGCGAGTTGATCGGTCAGTGCCATATCATGCCAAACGATAGTATGAATGTAGATATGATAATCGGCACAAATTTAACAAAGCAAGCAACTGTTGGTTTTTTGGCGACGGAGTATGGATGACAGACGCAATAAAATCTACCACCGATGTAACGACTGTAGAAATGATTTAACAAGCGAAATGTGTGTTTATTTCAGACGAAGAAAATATGCAGCCAGACATTACACACATACGATGCAATTCAATTCAAGCAGAAGTAAAGCAACTGATAGACGAATATAAACCACGATCAATTAAAGAAGCGCCAGTGAGTTTGAAAATTGTGTTGACAGACGTGATTCCAGTGGCGCAACGAGTACGACGATTGCCACAATCTGAAAAATTTGAAGTGGAAAAACAAACAAATGAATGGTTAGCGGATGGAATTATTCGTCCAAGTCTTTCTGAATACCAAGTCCAATTGTTCTGGTAAAGAAAAAAGACGGGTCAAAGAGATTGTGTGTTGACTATCGGCTGCTCAATAAGAAAGTTGTGAAGGACAAATACCCTATGCCGATAATAGAAGAACAAATCGACTTGCTACAGAAGAGTAAAGTGTTCAGTACACTCGACTTGGCAAATGGGTTTTTCCATGTGTCGGACGATGAAAGCAGCCGAAAGTATACATCGTTTGTTACACCAGCTGGCCAATTCGAATTTCTTAAAGTACCATTTGGGTTTGTGCGTTAGCTTCCTTCCAGCGATTTATTAACACGATATTGAAGCCGTTGATGCTCAAAGGCATTCTATTAATTTACATGGACGATTTGATCATCATTGCAGACAACGAAGAGGAAGTGGTGCGCCGATTACGAATAGTTCTAAATGTCGCGGCTGAATACAATTTGAATATCAAATGGAAGAAGTGCCAATTACTACAAAAGAAAATCGATTTCTTGGGATACGAAGTAGAGAATGGCCACATCAAACCATCACCGTTGAAGACGAAAGACGTTCGGCAGTTTCCAGAGCCGAAAACAGGGAAGCAAGTACAGCGATTTCTCGGCTTAGCTGGATACTTCCGTAAATTTATCCAGAATTTTGCAATGATAGCGCGACCATTGAGTGATTTGTTGCGAAAGAATGCCAAATCCGAGTTCGGTGAAACACAGCGTCGTGCATTCCAAACTCTTAAAGATTGTATTTCAGAACGACCAGTATTGACAATCTTTCGGCACGGCGCTGAAACCGAATTACATACAGACGCATCCAAAAATCGAAGCAATACTGCTGCAGCGTGGTTATGATGATGGGAAACTGCATCCAGTTCGATATATCAGCATTAAAACAACAGAACCGAACAAAATTATCACAGCTATGAATTGGAAGTGCTCGCGGTAATCTGGGCAGTACAAAAGTTGCGCGTGTATCTGCTCGGGCGTCAATTCAAAATTAGACTGACTGCAAGGCCTTTGAAGCGACGATGAAAAAGAAAGATGTGCCGAAAATTTCTCGTTGGGCACTAGCACTGCAGGAATATGATTGTGAGGTGGTACATCGTGCAGGCGACAGGATGAAACATGTAGATGCATTGAGTCGAATCATTTAATACAAGAAGCGAGCATGCTTAGCAGAATCAAAACCGCTCAAGCAAACGACAAATACATACGGGCCATTATCGATGTGCTGCGTGAACGAAGTTATGACAATTATGTTATGCAAAACGGGTTGCTCTGTAAGGAGTTTAATGGTAATGTCGCCATCGTGATACCCGCAGCAATGCAGCACGAAATTGTCAGTACAGCGCATGAGCAGGGACATTTCAAGCATAAAAAGCTGGAAGACGTGATCAAAAAGGAGTTTTACGTCACAAATCTGAAAACAATGATAAACAGTGTTGTGCACAATTGTGTACCATGCATACTAACCGAGAGAAAAGCTGGTAAAAAAGAGGGATTTCTTCATCCGATACCAAAAGGAGACGCGCCGTTGGACACATGGCATATAGATCATGTAGGACCAATGCCATCAACAAATAAAAATTACAAATATCTGTTGACAATAGTGGATTCGTTCACTAATTTTGTTTTTGGATTTTTCCAACTAAATCTACTGCCGCATTGGAAACAGTTGGTAAATTGAGAATAGTAACAAATATTTTCGGAAATCCGAGGCGTATCATTTCAGATAGAGGAACGGCATTCACGGCAGACGCATTTCAAGAACATTGCAGATCCGAAAACATCGATTCAGTTTTAACGACAACAGGGGTTCCGAGAGGAAATGGGCAAGTCGAACGTGTCCACAGAACCATAATTTCGGTTCTTTCAAAATTGTCCATAGACGATCCGGAGAAATGGTATCAGTATATCAGCGCAGTTCAACAGTACTTAAATAAAACAACTCAGCGATCAATAAATACTTCGCCTTTGAATTGATGGTTGGTGTACCGATGAAGACGAAAGATGACATGGTCATTGCCGAAATTATTGACGCTGAGGTAGCAGCTGAATTCAATCGCGACCGAGAAGAATTACGAAGCAAAGCAAAACAGCAAATCACATCCGTCCAAAATGAGAACAAAAGAACATTCGATGCGAAGCGGAAAGCGCCAAAGCAATATAAAGTAGGCGATCTTGTGTGCATCGCTCATACGCAATTTGGCGTTGGAATGAAATTGCGACCAAAGTACCATGGACCTTATGAAATTATTGCATATAAGGGCAATGATAGATAATAGGTGAAGAAGGTTGGCGAACACGACGGACCAGGAAAAACATCTACGAGTGCAGATCACATGAAGCCATGGATTATATAAGCCGTACTCCAGATGAGAGACACATCCGGGTCGGATGTTATGAAGGATGGCCGAGTGTAGTAATGCGAGTGATAGCGACTGGCATCACCATTAGGCGATACAACCGCACCAAACACACTACAATCAATAAGCCTGCGCAGTCGTTTAGTTGATGTTCAAGCGGGCAGACGTGTGTTATTGGTGTGAGCATTAACATGTTAAATTAACGCATTATTAAATATTTATCTTAATCTTACTTGCTGTGTTTTATTTCGTGGTATCAAATCCCACATATATATATATATATATATATATATATATATATATATATATATATATATATATATATATATATATATATATGTATATATATATATATATATATATATATATATGCATATATATATATATATATATATATATATATATATATATATATATATATATATATATATATATATATGTATATATATATATATATATATATATATATATATATATATATATATATATATATATATATATATATACGAGGAGTACTATTTATATTTCGGGAATAGCAAATAATAACAAACATTTTTAAATGAAAATGGTTTTATTGTTTTTCAAAATATTCCCTTGATGATCTATACACTTTTGCATTCGTTCAAACCATTTTTCATAGCAGTTTTGCCATTCCTCTTGAGACACCTCCAAAACATGGTTTTTGAACGCTTCAACATGGTTTTTGAACGCTTCGTCTTTGGCGATTAGTTTTACGAATTTCTCCGAAGACTTCCGGCAAACATACCACTCATAATTGACCGTCCTGCGTTGCTCAAGCGGAACAGTGGCCACATGACCCATTCAGTCGAAGAAACAGGAGACCATTTGCTCCGCTGTTCTTCTTCCACGAACAAATTTTGTTGGATTTAGCTCGTCTTGGAAAACCCACACGGTCGATTGTTGTTTTGTTTCCGGCTCATACGCATACGGTCTTTTGAAGTACCACGGTCGAACTTTTTTATCATTTCCTTACACCAATTTACACGAGCCTTTTTTTGAGCGATTGTCAAATTATGTGAGATCCAATGCGTACAAATCTTTTTTACAGCCAAGTGTTCATGCAATATTTAATGTATGGAAGTGGAAGTAATACCCAAGTTGTCCTCTATCTCACGATATGTCACTTTTTTTATTTTATTATTATATATATGTTATTTTCATATATATTATTGATTGAATCTTTCTTAGAATATAAGATACTCACAATAAGTTTTTCAAATCTTAAGAACTAATTTAAAATTAATATGTTCTTTGCCAATTGTCCGAACATAACATGAATTAGCATAGGATTACAATAGGTACACATAACATTATACAGTACAGTTGAGATTATATATACATAGTTAATTTCTATTGTAGTAGGTTAATGGTATCTTTCCTTTTTTATAACTTAACTTCTCCAGCATTTTTTTATTTCTCCTTTTATTGTAGATACGTTTAAATCTCTGTGGATATTCTCATTTTTTAAGTACCAGGGTGCACCTTTAATTGTCCAAAGGCATTTTGATTGGATACGTTGGAGTTTAACAATATTAGATGGCGATGCGGTTCCCCACAGCTGGATTCCGTAGGTCCATATTGGCTTTACAACGGCTTTGTATAGTAGTATTTTATAAGATAGGGATAGTTTTGACTTTTTGCTTACAAGCCAGTGAAGTTGATTGATTTTTAGTTTTATTTGAGTTTTTTTAGCTTCTATATGTTTACCCCATGTGAGCCTACCGACTTTGTAACTGTTTGCTGATTTACGTTTTTTGTCGAACTGTTTGTTATTCTCGCTTTAAATTTTCTGGATTTCCAGCTCGTTTTGTAATATTGTTTTTAAACTCTCCCAACTCGACACGTCGCTCTCTGCTTCAACTGCTAGTTTTGCTGCCCCGACCAGCAGCTGTCTACCGTACAAAAATTTCTGGACATCGTTCCAACGACAAACCGAAGCAACATTTTCGATTTCGTTTAACCACTCTCTAATATTCCTACTTGATTCGCCATCAAACCTTTCCAGCGCCTCCTGCACATCTCGTAGTTGGATGTTGGTTTGCACTATATTGTTGTTACCTACAGGGTATTTTGCTTCCTCGCTTGTCATTGTTATTTGTGTTGATCTTGTTGTTGTTTTATCTCCGCTCAGCCTGTAGTTTACAGCAAAGTCGTCTATGGCTGATGGTCTCTTTTTGCTTATTTGCTCGACGCTGTTGTTGGTTTCTTGGTGCTTCTGCAATCGTACGATTAAGTCCCGTTTTAGCTGGTAACCGTATGGCAAACTACTCTTTTTCAGAAATTCTTGTAACTGTTTTGTTGTCAATGCTGAAAGGTCATTAGTAGACATAAGTAAATTTTAATTATTTAATTTGTCCTCTCCTTCTTGTAAACTTTTTGGGTCGATTTATTATTTTAAAACTTTTTTGGGCTGATTTTTATTTTAAAACACTTCTGACACCATGTGGAAATGAATAAACATAGATTATCAATTTAAAATTAACCAAGTTTATTACAATTCAATATTTAGTTTAAAAAAATAGCAAAATTAGGATAATAATTCAAGTTTTATACACAAAAATATCATTCGATTAAATTTCATTTACACTTTCTTTTTATACAGCCTCTTAATGTCCGCTTGGCGAATTACAACTTAACACACGCTTTCCGACTTATCCTCTCGACATTCGCTTTACGACTGAGACAGAAAATTATGCACGCTAATATTTGCGCTCGCTTAGACTAATTTGCATTGTATTAGATTTTTATATATGCTGGTAAACATATCTGTAATTCCTACATTCGGCCATTCTGAATGTCGGATGTCTCAGACAACTCTGCATCACTCTCGTCTTCATAGTGCTTCCATCGTTTCATAAAATCTGCAGCGGTTGAGGTGTGCTTCGGTCCATCCTGCCCGCCAACTTTACGCACCTCATATCGATCATTTTGCTTCACCTTTGTAATCTCGTACGGTCCAAGGTACTTAGGAACTAGTTTAAGCCCAACTCCAAATTGGGTACGCCGAATAGCGACTATGTCACCGACTTTGTAAGTGTTTGCTGATTTACGTCTTTTGTCGAACTGCTTCTTATTCTCGGCTTAAATTTTCTGGATTTCCTGCTTCGCATTGTCGCGCATTTCTTGTCTCTCTTGCTCGAAGTCTTTAATAACCGCTTCCTCAAATTGACGACTTAGCTCTCGGTCCTCAGGAGTAAACATTTTTGTGCCAAACAGCAGCTCATATGGTGTTCGTTTTGTGCTCCTGGAAGTAGAATAGTTAATAATTTTTTGCAATCGACTGGCATGTTGGAACCATCTCGGCGAGTAATCGATAGACAATTTTGTTAACATTTCTATAATAATTTTGTTCATTCGCTCCACCTGTCCATTTCCTCTGGGAACCCCTGTGGTTGTAGCGTGATGACAGATGTTATGAACGTTGCAATATGCTGCGCAATCGCCTGCTGTGAATGCTGCCCCCTTGTCGGTTATAATACGGCAGGGATTTCCAAATATTTCACTTATCTTTTCCAGCTTGCTTAGCACCTCTGCCGTAGTAGTAGACTTTACTGGAAAAATCCATGTAAATTTCGTAAATGCATCGATGATTACGAACAAATACTTGTAAGACTTCGCTGTTGAGGGCAATGGCCCGATATGATCCATGTGAAAAGTGTGTAATGGTACGTCGATTTTCTCGATTGGATTAAGAAATCCTTCCTGCTTGCCAGCTTTTCAATTTGCCAATATACAAACAATGCAATTCGAAATAGTTCTCTCAATATACTTCCTAGCATTCGGTACATAATATTCTTGTTTGACTATCGCCTCTACCTTGTTGGTACTTAAATGTCCTCTTTCGTGTAATTTTGTGATCAGTTCATTTCTCATTGACTTTGGTATGACCAGAAGGTAAGCACCTTCTACAAATTTACAGAGCACACCGCATCGCATTTGGAAATTCTCATACTCCCCACTCTCTTTATAATAACCTGGGACATCTCATCTGTAGCTTCAGAGCCGATGCGTGCCATCCTTCTTACGCGCCAGTACTATGGGACTCGTGAAATTCGATGAACTTGGCTGTATTATGGCTCCAACCATTCTTCTATTTGTGAGTTGACAATCTTCTTCTCTTTGGGTGCAAGCCTTCGTGGTTTTTGAAAAATTGGCTTGTCATCTTCTAGATAGATCCGCATCTTCACACATGAGGTACCTATTTTCTTTGGATTGTATGCTAAAAGTAAATGCACGAATATACTGTAACCCATCTAGCTCTTCAGTTGTCTCAGAATATCTAATGAGATTTACTTGCGCTAGCATCAATTTGTCAACACTAGTATTTCTTTATAGGTCGTAAGTCTCCCATTTTCGATCAGAATCGATGCATACTGTAAGATGTTTTTGCCTAATATTATATCTTCACTAATCCAACTGTCGGGTACAATATCATAATTTAGCTCCTACGATTCACCCTCTATTTCTGTGCCAAGCTTAACGAAACCAAGTGTCAATTTGCTTGTGCCGCCATAAGCTACTACTCCCGTACCAGGACCATCGAAATGTCTTAACTCCAAACTCATTCGTTACACTCTGTCTTATGATGCTAATATCGCTTCCAGTATCCAACATCGCTCTTGACTTGACACCGTGTATTTTCACTTCTATAGACACATCTGGAATTTTCACCCTATTAACCCGCGCATAATTCTGGTGTTCACTGGATTTTGTTCTCTGTTTTGGACAATTAGGTGCAATGTGACCAAATTCACTGCATTTGAAACAACGGGCCCCCTTTTCTTTGTTTTGACATTAACGTGCCCAATGCGATTTTGCCCCACAGTTATTACATCGCTTATTTACATTGGTAGCAAATTTGTCGTTGCTTTTGAGGCTTAGGTCGCCCTTACCGCTCATACTTCCACTAGTACCCTGACTGTCGTAGCGTTTGTTTTTGTTTCTTTCTTCATTTTGCTCTGCCTTTAATTTTTCGTATGCTTTAAAGCTACTTTTAAGCTCTGCAATACTACGCGATTGGTATAGAATCGTTTTGTTCGCTGCCTCATCCTGTATACCTGCAATAATATAACCGATAAGGTGGTGTGGCTCTACCTTTCCGCCTGATGCAATTTTTTTCATTTTATATAAGTATTCTAAAAGTGTTTCTTCTGTTCTCTTGCCAGTACTCTCGAGCATTTTGTGTACATTATCGCTCTCACGGGATCCAAACTCGTTTTGTAATATTGTTTTTAAACTCTCCCAACTCGACACGCCGCTCTCTGCTTCAGCTGCTAGTTTTGCTGCCCCGACCAGCAGCTGTCTACCGTACAAAAATTTCTGGACATCGTTCCAACGACAAACCGAAGCAACATTTTCGATTTCGTTTAACCACTCTCTAATATTCCTACTTGATTCGCCATCAAACCTTTCCAGCGCCTCCTGCACATCTCGTAGTTGGATGTTGTTTTGCACTATATTGTTGTTACCTACAGGGTATTTTGCTTCCTCGCTTGTCATTGTTATTTGTGTTGATCTTGTTGTTGTTTTATCTCCGCTCAGCCTGTAGTTTACAGCAAAGTCGTCTATGGCTGATGGTCTCTTTTTGCTTATTTGCTCGACGCTGTTGTTGGTTTCTTGGTGCTTCTGCAATCGTACGATTAAGTCCCGTTTTAGCTGGTAACCGTATGGCAAACCACTCTTTTTCAGAAGTTCTTGTAACTGTTTTGTTGTCAATGCTGAAAGGTCATTAGTAGACATAAGTAAATTTTAATTATTTAATTTGTCCTCTCCTTCTTGTAAACTTTTTGGGTCGATTTATTATTTTAAAACTTTTTTGGGCTGATTTTTATTTTAAAACACTTCTGACACCATGTGGAAATGAATAAACATAGATTATCAATTTAAAATTAACCAAGTTTATTACAATTCAATATTTAGTTTAAAAAAATAGCAAAATTAGGATAATAATTCAAGTTTTATACACAAAAATATCATTCGATTAAATTTCATTTACACTTTCTTTTTATACAGCCTCTTAATGTCCGCTTGGCGAATTACAACTTAACACACGCTTTCCGACTTATCCTCTCGACATTCGCTTTACGACTGAGACAGAAAATTATGCACGCTAATATTTGCGCTCGCTTAGACTAATTTGCATTGTATTAGATTTTTATATATGCTGGTAAACATATCTATAATTCCTACATTCGGCCATTCTGAATGTCGGATGTCTCAGACAACTCTGCATCACTCTCGTCTTCATAGTGCTTCCATCGTTTCAGAAAATCTGCAGCGGTTGAGGTGTGCTTCGGTCCATCTTGCCCGCCAACTTTACGCACCTCATATCGATCATTTTGCTTCACCTTTGTAATCTCGTACGGTCCAAGGTACTTAGGAACTAGTTTAAGCCCAACTCCAAATTGGGTACGCCGAATAGCGACTATGTCACCGACTTTGTAAGTGTTTGCTGATTTACGTCTTTTGTCGAACTGCTTCTTATTCTCGGCTTAAATTTTCTGGATTTCCTGCTTCGCATTGTCGCGCATTTCTTGTCTCTCTTGCTCGAAGTCTTTAATAACCGCTTCCTCAAATTGACGACTTAGCTCTCGGTCCTCAGGAGTAAACATTTTTGTGCCAAACAGCAGCTCATATGGTGTTCGTTTTGTGCTCCTGGAAGTAGAATAGTTAATAATTTTTTGCAATCGACTTGCATGTTGGAACCATCTCGGCGAGTAATCGATAGACAATTTTGTTAACATTTCTATAATAATTTTGTTCATTCGCTCCACCTGTCCATTTCCTCTGGGAACCCCTGTGGTTGTAGCGTGATGACAGATGTTATGAACGTTGCAATATGCTGCGCAATCGCCTGCTGTGAATGCTGCCCCTTTATGGGTTATAATACGGCAGGGGTTTGCAAACATTTCACTTATCTTTTCCAGCTTGCTTAGCACCTCTGCCGTAGTAGTAGACTTTACTGGAAAAATCCATGTAAATTTCGAAAATGCATCGATGATTACGAACAAATACTTGTAAGACTTCGCAGTTGAGGGCAATGGCCCGATATGATCCATGTGAAAAGTGTGTAATGATACGTCGATTTTTTCGATTGGATTAAGAAATCCTTCCTGCTTCCCAGCTTTTCGATTTGCCAATATACAAACAATGTAGTTCGAAATAGTTCTCTCAATATACTTCCTAGCATTCGGTACATAATATTCTTGTTTGACTATCGCCTCTACCTTGTTGGTACTTAAATGTCCTCTTTCGTGTAATTTTGTGATCAGTTCATTTCTCATTGACTTTGGTATGACCAGAAGGTAAGCACCTTCTACAAATGTACAGAGCACACCGCATCGCATTTGGAAATTCTCATACTCCCCACTCTCTTTATAATAACCTGGGACATCTCATCTGTAGCTTCAGAGCCGATGCGTGCCATCCTTCTTACGCGCCAGTACTATGGGACTCGTGAAATTCGATGAACTTGGCTGTATTATGGCTCCAACCATTCTTCTATTTGTGAGTTGACAATCTTCTTCTCTTTGGGTGCAAGCCTTCGTGGTTTTTGAAAAATTGGCTTGTCATCTTCTAGATAGATCCGCATCTTCACACATGAGGTACCTATTTTCTTTGGATTGTATGCTAAAAGTAAATGCACGAATATACTGTAACCCATCTAGCTCTTCAGTTGTCTCAGAATATCTAATGAGATTTACTTGCGCTAGCATCAATTTGTCAACACTAGTATTTTCTTTATAGGTCGTAAGTTTCCCATTTTCGATCAGAATCGATGCATACTGTAAGATGTTTTTGCCTAATATTATATCTTCACTAATCCAACTGTCGGGTACAATATCATAATTTAGCTCCTACGATTCACCCTCTATTTCTGTGCCAAGCTTAACGAAACCAAGTGTCAATTTGCTTGTGCCGCCATAAGCTACTACTCCCGTACCAGGACCATCGAAATGTCTTAACTCCAAACTCATTCGTTACACTCTGTCTTATGATGCTAATATCGCTTCCAGTATCCAACATCGCTCTTGACTTGACACCGTGTATTTTCACTTCTATAGACACATCTGGAATTTTCACCCTATTAACCCGCGCATAATTCTGGTGTTCACTGGATTTTGTTCTCTGTTTTGGACAATTAGGTGCAATGTGACCAAATTCACTGCATTTGAAACAACGGGCCCCCTTTTCTTTGTTTTGACATTAACGTGCCCAATGCGATTTTGCCCCACAGTTATTACATCGCTTATTTACATTGGTAGCAAATTTGTCGTTGCTTTTGAGGCTTAGGTCGCCCTTACCGCTCATACTTCCACTAGTACCCTGACTGTCGTAGCGTTTGTTTTTGTTTCTTTCTTCATTTTGCTCTGCCTTAAATTTTTCGTATGTTTTAAAGCTACTTTTAAGCTCTGCAATACTACACGATTGGTATAGAATCGTTTTGTTCGCTGCCTCATCCTGTATACCTGCAATAATATAACCGATAAGGTGGTGTGGCTCTACCTTTCCGCCTGATGCAATTTTTTTCATTTTATATAAGTATTCTAAAAGTGTTTCTTCTGTTCTCTTGCCAGTACTCTCGAGCATTTTGTGTACATTATCGCTCTCACGGGATCCAAACTCGTTTTGTAATATTGTTTTTAAACTCTCCCAACTCGACACGCCGCTCTCTGCTTCAACTGCTAGTTTTGCTGCCCCGACCAGCAGCTGTCTACCGTACAAAAATTTGTGGACATCGTTCCAACGACAAACCGAAGCAACATTTTCGATTTCGTTTAACCACTCTCTAATATTCCTACTTGATTCGCCATCAAACCTTTCCAGCGCCTCCTGCACATCTCGTAGTTGGATGTTGTTTTGCACTATATTGTTGTTACCTACAGGGTATTTTGCTTTCTCGCTTGTCATTGTTATTTGTGTTGATCTTGTTGTTGTTTTATCTCCGCTCAGCCTGTAGTTTACAGCAAAGTCGTCTATGGCTGATGGTCTCTTTTTGCTTATTTGCTCGACGCTGTTGTTGGTTTCTTGGTGCTTCTGCAATCGTACGATTAAGTCCCGTTTTAGCTGGTAACCGTATGGCAAACCACTCTTTTTCAGAAGTTCTTGTAACTGTTTTGTTGTCAATGCTGAAAGGTCATTAGTAGACATAAGTAAATTTTAATTATTTAATTTGTCCTCTCCTTCTTGTAAACTTTTTGGGTCGATTTATTATTTTAAAACTTTTTTGGGCTGATTTTTATTTTAAAACACTTCTGACACCATGTGGAAATGAATAAACATAGATTATCAATTTAAAATTAACCAAGTTTATTACAATTCAATATTTAGTTTAAAAAAATAGCAAAATTAGGATAATAATTCAAGTTTTATACACAAAAATATCATTCGATTAAATTTCATTTACACTTTCTTTTTATACAGCCTCTTAATGTCCGCTTGGCGAATTACAACTTAACACACGCTTTCCGACTTATCCTCTCGACATTCGCTTTACGACTGAGACAGAAAATTATGCACGCTAATATTTGCGCTCGCTTAGACTAATTTGCATTGTATTAGATTTTTATATATGCTGGTAAACATATCTATAATTCCTACATTCGGCCATTCTGAATGTCGGATGTCTCAGACAACTCTGCATCACTCTCGTCTTCATAGTGCTTCCATCGTTTCATAAAATCTGCAGCGGTTGAGGTGTGCTTCGGTCCATCTTGCCCGCCAACTTTACGCACCTCATATCGATCATTTTGCTTCACCTTTGTAATCTCGTACGGTCCAAGGTACTTAGGAACTAGTTTAAGCCCAACTCCAAATTGGGTACGCCGAATAGCGACTATGTCACCGACTTTGTAAGTGTTTGCTGATTTACGTCTTTTGTCGAACTGCTTCTTATTCTCGGCTTAAATTTTCTGGATTTCCTGCTTCGCATTGTCGCGCATTTCTTGTCTCTCTTGCTCGAAGTCTTTAATAACCGCTTCCTCAAATTGACGACTTAGCTCTCGGTCCTCAGGAGTAAACATTTTTGTGCCAAACAGCAGCTCATATGGTGTTCGTTTTGTGCTCCTGGAAGTAGAATAGTTAATAATTTTTTGCAATCGACTTGCATGTTGGAACCATCTCGGCGAGTAATCGATAGACAATTTTGTTAACATTTCTATAATAATTTTGTTCATTCGCTCCACCTGTCCATTTCCTCTGGGAACCCCTGTGGTTGTAGCGTGATGACAGATGTTATGAACGTTGCAATATGCTGCGCAATCGCCTGCTGTGAATGCTGCCCCTTTATGGGTTATAATACGGCAGGGATTTGCAAACATTTCACTTATCTTTTCCAGCTTGCTTAGCACCTCTGCCGTAGTAGTAGACTTTACTGGAAAAATCCATGTAAATTTCGAAAATGCATCGATGATTACGAACAAATACTTGTAAGACTTCGCAGTTGAGGGCAATGGCCCGATATGATCCATGTGAAAAGTGTGTAATGATACGTCGATTTTTTCGATTGGATTAAGAAATCCTTCCTGCTTCCCAGCTTTTCGATTTGCCAATATACAAACAATGTAGTTCGAAATAGTTCTCTCAATATACTTCCTAGCATTCGGTACATAATATTCTTGTTTGACTATCGCCTCTACCTTGTTGGTACTTAAATGTCCTCTTTCGTGTAATTTTGTGATCAGTTCATTTCTCATTGACTTTGGTATGACCAGAAGGTAAGCACCTTCTACAAATGTACAGAGCACACCGCATCGCATTTGGAAATTCTCATACTCCCCACTCTCTTTATAATAACCTGGGACATCTCATCTGTAGCTTCAGAGCCGATGCGTGCCATCCTTCTTACGCGCCAGTACTATGGGACTCGTGAAATTCGATGAACTTGGCTGTATTATGGCTCCAACCATTCTTCTATTTGTGAGTTGACAATCTTCTTCTCTTTGGGTGCAAGCCTTCGTGGTTTTTGAAAAATTGGCTTGTCATCTTCTAGATAGATCCGCATCTTCACACATGAGGTACCTATTTTCTTTGGATTGTATGCTAAAAGTAAATGCACGAATATACTGTAACCCATCTAGCTCTTCAGTTGTCTCAGAATATCTAATGAGATTTACTTGCGCTAGCATCAATTTGTCAACACTAGTATTTTCTTTATAGGTCGTAAGTTTCCCATTTTCGATCAGAATCGATGCATACTGTAAGATGTTTTTGCCTAATATTATATCTTCACTAATCCAACTGTCGGGTACAATATCATAATTTAGCTCCTACGATTCACCCTCTATTTCTGTGCCAAGCTTAACGAAACCAAGTGTCAATTTGCTTGTGCCGCCATAAGCTACTACTCCCGTACCAGGACCATCGAAATGTCTTAACTCCAAACTCATTCGTTACACTCTGTCTTATGATGCTAATATCGCTTCCAGTATCCAACATCGCTCTTGACTTGACACCGTGTATTTTCACTTCTATAGACACATCTGGAATTTTCACCCTATTAACCCGCGCATAATTCTGGTGTTCACTGGATTTTGTTCTCTGTTTTGGACAATTAGGTGCAATGTGACCAAATTCACTGCATTTGAAACAACGGGCCCCCTTTTCTTTGTTTTGACATTAACGTGCCCAATGCGATTTTGCCCCACAGTTATTACATCGCTTATTTACATTGGTAGCAAATTTGTCGTTGCTTTTGAGGCTTAGGTCGCCCTTACCGCTCATACTTCCACTAGTACCCTGACTGTCGTAGCGTTTGTTTTTGTTTCTTTCTTCATTTTGCTCTGCCTTAAATTTTTCGTATGTTTTAAAGCTACTTTTAAGCTCTGCAATACTACACGATTGGTATAGAATCGTTTTGTTCGCTGCCTCATCCTGTATACCTGCAATAATATAACCGATAAGGTGGTGTGGCTCTACCTTTCCGCCTGATGCAATTTTTTTCATTTTATATAAGTATTCTAAAAGTGTTTCTTCTGTTCTCTTGCCAGTACTCTCGAGCATTTTGTGTACATTATCGCTCTCACGGGATCCAAACTCGTTTTGTAATATTGTTTTTAAACTCTCCCAACTCGACACGCCGCTCTCTGCTTCAACTGCTAGTTTTGCTGCCCCGACCAGCAGCTGTCTACCGTACAAAAATTTGTGGACATCGTTCCAACGACAAACCGAAGCAACATTTTCGATTTCGTTTAACCACTCTCTAATATTCCTACTTGATTCGCCATCAAACCTTTCCAGCGCCTCCTGCACATCTCGTAGTTGGATGTTGTTTTGCACTATATTGTTGTTACCTACAGGGTATTTTGCTTTCTCGCTTGTCATTGTTATTTGTGTTGATCTTGTTGTTGTTTTATCTCCGCTCAGCCTGTAGTTTACAGCAAAGTCGTCTATGGCTGATGGTCTCTTTTTGCTTATTTGCTCGACGCTGTTGTTGGTTTCTTGGTGCTTCTGCAATCGTACGATTAAGTCCCGTTTTAGCTGGTAACCGTATGGCAAACCACTCTTTTTCAGAAGTTCTTGTAACTGTTTTGTTGTCAATGCTGAAAGGTCATTAGTAGACATAAGTAAATTTTAATTATTTAATTTGTCCTCTCCTTCTTGTAAACTTTTTGGGTCGATTTATTATTTTAAAACTTTTTTGGGCTGATTTTTATTTTAAAACACTTCTGACACCATGTGGAAATGAATAAACATAGATTATCAATTTAAAATTAACCAAGTTTATTACAATTCAATATTTAGTTTAAAAAAATAGCAAAATTAGGATAATAATTCAAGTTTTATACACAAAAATATCATTCGATTAAATTTCATTTACACTTTCTTTTTATACAGCCTCTTAATGTCCGCTTGGCGAATTACAACTTAACACACGCTTTCCGACTTATCCTCTCGACATTCGCTTTACGACTGAGACAGAAAATTATGCACGCTAATATTTGCGCTCGCTTAGACTAATTTGCATTGTATTAGATTTTTATATATGCTGGTAAACATATCTATAATTCCTACATTCGGCCATTCTGAATGTCGGATGTCTCAGACAACTCTGCATCACTCTCGTCTTCATAGTGCTTCCATCGTTTCATAAAATCTGCAGCGGTTGAGGTGTGCTTCGGTCCATCTTGCCCGCCAACTTTACGCACCTCATATCGATCATTTTGCTTCACCTTTGTAATCTCGTACGGTCCAAGGTACTTAGGAACTAGTTTAAGCCCAACTCCAAATTGGGTACGCCGAATAGCGACTATGTCACCGACTTTGTAAGTGTTTGCTGATTTACGTCTTTTGTCGAACTGCTTCTTATTCTCGGCTTAAATTTTCTGGATTTCCTGCTTCGCATTGTCGCGCATTTCTTGTCTCTCTTGCTCGAAGTCTTTAATAACCGCTTCCTCAAATTGACGACTTAGCTCTAGGTCCTCAGGAGTAAACATTTTTGTGCCAAACAGCAGCTCAAATGGCGTTCGTTTTGTACTCCTGGAAGTAGAAGAGTTAATAATTTTTTGCAATCGACTTACATGTTTGAACCATCTCTGCGTGTCATCGAGAGACAATTTTGTTAACATTTCTATAATAATTTTGTTCATTCGCTCCACCTGTCCATTTCCTCTCGGAACCCCTGTGGTTGTAGCGTGATGACTGATGTTATGAACGTTGCAATTTTCTGCGAAATCGCCTGCTGTGAATGCTGCCCCCTTGTCGGTTATAATACGGCAGGGATTCCCAAATATTTCACTTATCTTTTCCAGCTTGCTTAGCACCTCTGCCGTAGTAGTAGACTTTACTGGAAAAATCCATGTAAATTTCGTAAATGCATCGATGATTACGAACAAATACTTGTAAGACTTCGCTGTTGAGGGCAATGGCCCGATATGATCCATGTGAAAAGTGTGTAATGGTACGTCGATTTTCTCGATTGGATTAAGAAATCCTTCCTGCTTGCCAGCTTTTCAATTTGCCAATATACAAACAATGCAATTCGAAATAGCTCTCTCAATATACTTCCTAGCATTCGGTACATAATATTCTTGTTTGACTATCGCCTCTACCTTGCTGGTACTTAAATGTCCACTTTCGTGTAATTTTGTGATCAGTTCATTTCTCATTGACTTTGGTATGACCAGAAGGTAAGCACCTTCTACAAATGTACAGAGCACACCGCATCGCATTTGGAAATTCTCATACTCCCCACTCTCTTTATAATAACCTGGGACATCTCATCTGTAGCTTCAGAGCCGATGCGTGCCATCCTTCTTACGCGCCAGTACTATGGGACTCGTGAAATTCGATGAACTTGGCTGTATTATGGCTCCAACCATTCTTCTATTTGTGAGTTGACAATCTTCTTCTCTTTGGGTGCAAGCCTTCGTGGTTTTTGAAAAATTGGCTTGTCATCTTCTAGATAGATCCGCATCTTCACACATGAGGTACCTATTTTCTTTGGATTGTATGCTAAAAGTAAATGCACGAATATACTGTAACCCATCTAGCTCTTCAGTTGTCTCAGAATATCTAATGAGATTTACTTGCGCTAGCATCAATTTGTCAACACTAGTATTTTCTTTATAGGTCGTAAGTTTCCCATTTTCGATCAGAATCGATGCATACTGTAAGATGTTTTTGCCTAATATTATATCTTCACTAATCCAACTGTCGGGTACAATATCATAATTTAGCTCCTACGATTCACCCTCTATTTCTGTGCCAAGCTTAACGAAACCAAGTGTCAATTTGCTTGTGCCGCCATAAGCTACTACTCCCGTACCAGGACCATCGAAATGTCTTAACTCCAAACTCATTCGTTACACTCTGTCTTATGATGCTAATATCGCTTCCAGTATCCAACATCGCTCTTGACTTGACACCGTGTATTTTCACTTCTATAGACACATCTGGAATTTTCACCCTATTAACCCGCGCATAATTCTGGTGTTCACTGGATTTTGTTCTCTGTTTTGGACAATTAGGTGCAATGTGACCAAATTCACTGCATTTGAAACAACGGGCCCCCTTTTCTTTGTTTTGACATTAACGTGCCCAATGCGATTTTGCCCCACAGTTATTACATCGCTTATTTACATTGGTAGCAAATTTGTCGTTGCTTTTGAGGCTTAGGTCGCCCTTACCGCTCATACTTCCACTAGTACCCTGACTGTCGTAGCGTTTGTTTTTGTTTCTTTCTTCATTTTGCTCTGCCTTAAATTTTTCGTATGTTTTAAAGCTACTTTTAAGCTCTGCAATACTACACGATTGGTATAGAATCGTTTTGTTCGCTGCCTCATCCTGTATACCTGCAATAATATAACCGATAAGGTGGTGTGGCTCTACCTTTCCGCCTGATGCAATTTTTTTCATTTTATATAAGTATTCTAAAAGTGTTTCTTCTGTTCTCTTGCCAGTACTCTCGAGCATTTTGTGTACATTATCGCTCTCACGGGATCCAAACTCGTTTTGTAATATTGTTTTTAAACTCTCCCAACTCGACACGCCGCTCTCTGCTTCAACTGCTAGTTTTGCTGCCCCGACCAGCAGCTGTCTACCGTACAAAAATTTCTGGACATCGTTCCAACGACAAACCGAAGCAACATTTTCGATTTCGTTTAACCACTCTCTAATATTCCTACTTGATTCGCCATCAAACCTTTCCAGCGCCTCCTGCACATCTCGTAGTTGGATGTTGTTTTGCACTATATTGTTGTTACCTACAGGGTATTTTGCTTTCTCGCTTGTCATTGTTATTTGTGTTGATCTTGTTGTTGTTTTATCTCCGCTCAGCCTGTAGTTTACAGCAAAGTCGTCTATGGCTGATGGTCTCTTTTTGCTTATTTGCTCGACGCTGTTGTTGGTTTCTTGGTGCTTCTGCAATCGTACGATTAAGTCCCGTTTTAGCTGGTAACCGTATGGCAAACCACTCTTTTTCAGAAGTTCTTGTAACTGTTTTGTTGTCAATGCTGAAAGGTCATTAGTAGACATAAGTAAATTTTAATTATTTAATTTGTCCTCTCCTTCTTGTAAACTTTTTGGGTCGATTTATTATTTTAAAACTTTTTTGGGCTGATTTTTATTTTAAAACACTTCTGACACCATGTGGAAATGAATAAACATAGATTATCAATTTAAAATTAACCAAGTTTATTACAATTCAATATTTAGTTTAAAAAAATAGCAAAATTAGGATAATAATTCAAGTTTTATACACAAAAATATCATTCGATTAAATTTCATTTACACTTTCTTTTTATACAGCCTCTTAATGTCCGCTTGGCGAATTACAACTTAACACACGCTTTCCGACTTATCCTCTCGACATTCGCTTTACGACTGAGACAGAAAATTATGCACGCTAATATTTGCGCTCGCTTAGACTAATTTGCATTGTATTAGATTTTTATATATGCTGGTAAACATATCTATAATTCCTACATTCGGCCATTCTGAATGTCGGATGTCTCAGACAACTCTGCATCACTCTCGTCTTCATAGTGCTTCCATCGTTTCATAAAATCTGCAGCGGTTGAGGTGTGCTTCGGTCCATCTTGCCCGCCAACTTTACGCACCTCATATCGATCATTTTGCTTCACCTTTGTAATCTCGTACGGTCCAAGGTACTTAGGAACTAGTTTAAGCCCAACTCCAAATTGGGTACGCCGAATAGCGACTATGTCACCGACTTTGTAAGTGTTTGCTGATTTACGTCTTTTGTCGAACTGCTTCTTATTCTCGGCTTAAATTTTCTGGATTTCCTGCTTCGCATTGTCGCGCATTTCTTGTCTCTCTTGCTCGAAGTCTTTAATAACCGCTTCCTCAAATTGACGACTTAGCTCTAGGTCCTCAGGAGTAAACATTTTTGTGCCAAACAGCAGCTCAAATGGCGTTCGTTTTGTACTCCTGGAAGTAGAAGAGTTAATAATTTTTTGCAATCGACTTACATGTTTGAACCATCTCTGCGTGTCATCGAGAGACAATTTTGTTAACATTTCTATAATAATTTTGTTCATTCGCTCCACCTGTCCATTTCCTCTCGGAACCCCTGTGGTTGTAGCGTGATGACTGATGTTATGAACGTTGCAATTTTCTGCGAAATCGCCTGCTGTGAATGCTGCCCCCTTGTCGGTTATAATACGGCAGGGATTCCCAAATATTTCACTTATCTTTTCCAGCTTGCTTAGCACCTCTGCCGTAGTAGTAGACTTTACTGGAAAAATCCATGTAAATTTCGTAAATGCATCGATGATTACGAACAAATACTTGTAAGACTTCGCTGTTGAGGGCAATGGCCCGATATGATCCATGTGAAAAGTGTGTAATGGTACGTCGATTTTCTCGATTGGATTAAGAAATCCTTCCTGCTTGCCAGCTTTTCAATTTGCCAATATACAAACAATGCAATTCGAAATAGCTCTCTCAATATACTTCCTAGCATTCGGTACATAATATTCTTGTTTGACTATCGCCTCTACCTTGCTGGTACTTAAATGTCCACTTTCGTGTAATTTTGTGATCAGTTCATTTCTCATTGACTTTGGTATGACCAGAAGGTAAGCACCTTCTACAAATGTACAGAGCACACCGCATCGCATTTGGAAATTCTCATACTCCCCACTCTCTTTATAATAACCTGGGACATCTCATCTGTAGCTTCAGAGCCGATGCGTGCCATCCTTCTTACGCGCCAGTACTATGGGACTCGTGAAATTCGATGAACTTGGCTGTATTATGGCTCCAACCATTCTTCTATTTGTGAGTTGACAATCTTCTTCTCTTTGGGTGCAAGCCTTCGTGGTTTTTGAAAAATTGGCTTGTCATCTTCTAGATAGATCCGCATCTTCACACATGAGGTACCTATTTTCTTTGGATTGTATGCTAAAAGTAAATGCACGAATATACTGTAACCCATCTAGCTCTTCAGTTGTCTCAGAATATCTAATGAGATTTACTTGCGCTAGCATCAATTTGTCAACACTAGTATTTTCTTTATAGGTCGTAAGTTTCCCATTTTCGATCAGAATCGATGCATACTGTAAGATGTTTTTGCCTAATATTATATCTTCACTAATCCAACTGTCGGGTACAATATCATAATTTAGCTCCTACGATTCACCCTCTATTTCTGTGCCAAGCTTAACGAAACCAAGTGTCAATTTGCTTGTGCCGCCATAAGCTACTACTCCCGTACCAGGACCATCGAAATGTCTTAACTCCAAACTCATTCGTTACACTCTGTCTTATGATGCTAATATCGCTTCCAGTATCCAACATCGCTCTTGACTTGACACCGTGTATTTTCACTTCTATAGACACATCTGGAATTTTCACCCTATTAACCCGCGCATAATTCTGGTGTTCACTGGATTTTGTTCTCTGTTTTGGACAATTAGGTGCAATGTGACCAAATTCACTGCATTTGAAACAACGGGCCCCCTTTTCTTTGTTTTGACATTAACGTGCCCAATGCGATTTTGCCCCACAGTTATTACATCGCTTATTTACATTGGTAGCAAATTTGTCGTTGCTTTTGAGGCTTAGGTCGCCCTTACCGCTCATACTTCCACTAGTACCCTGACTGTCGTAGCGTTTGTTTTTGTTTCTTTCTTCATTTTGCTCTGCCTTAAATTTTTCGTATGTTTTAAAGCTACTTTTAAGCTCTGCAATACTACACGATTGGTATAGAATCGTTTTGTTCGCTGCCTCATCCTGTATACCTGCAATAATATAACCGATAAGGTGGTGTGGCTCTACCTTTCCGCCTGATGCAATTTTTTTCATTTTATATAAGTATTCTAAAAGTGTTTCTTCTGTTCTCTTGCCAGTACTCTCGAGCATTTTGTGTACATTATCGCTCTCACGGGATCCAAACTCGTTTTGTAATATTGTTTTTAAACTCTCCCAACTCGACACGCCGCTCTCTGCTTCAACTGCTAGTTTTGCTGCCCCGACCAGCAGCTGTCTACCGTACAAAAATTTCTGGACATCGTTCCAACGACAAACCGAAGCAACATTTTCGATTTCGTTTAACCACTCTCTAATATTCCTACTTGATTCGCCATCAAACCTTTCCAGCGCCTCCTGCACATCTCGTAGTTGGATGTTGTTTTGCACTATATTGTTGTTACCTACAGGGTATTTTGCTTTCTCGCTTGTCATTGTTATTTGTGTTGATCTTGTTGTTGTTTTATCTCCGCTCAGCCTGTAGTTTACAGCAAAGTCGTCTATGGCTGATGGTCTCTTTTTGCTTATTTGCTCGACGCTGTTGTTGGTTTCTTGGTGCTTCTGCAATCGTACGATTAAGTCCCGTTTTAGCTGGTAACCGTATGGCAAACCACTCTTTTTCAGAAGTTCTTGTAACTGTTTTGTTGTCAATGCTGAAAGGTCATTAGTAGACATAAGTAAATTTTAATTATTTAATTTGTCCTCTCCTTCTTGTAAACTTTTTGGGTCGATTTATTATTTTAAAACTTTTTTGGGCTGATTTTTATTTTAAAACACTTCTGTCACCATGTGGAAATGAATAAACATAGATTATCAATATAAACTTAATCAAGTTTATTACAATCCAATATTTAGTTTAAAAAAAAAATAGCAAAATTAGGATAATAATTCAAGTTTTATACACAAAAATATCATTCGATTAAATTTCATTTACACTTTCTTTTTATACAGCCTCTTAATGTCCGCTTGGCGAATTACAACTTAACACACGCTTTCCGACTTATCCTCTCGACATTCGCTTTACGACTGAGACAGAAAATTATGCACGCTAATATTTGCGCTCGCTTAGACTAATTTGCATTGTATTAGATTTTTATATATGCTGGTAAACATATCTATAATTCCTACATTCGGCCATTCTGAATGTCGGATGTCTCAGACAACTCTGCATCACTCTCGTCTTCATAGTGCTTCCATCGTTTCATAAAATCTGCAGCGGTTGAGGTGTGCTTCGGTCCATCTTGCCCGCCAACTTTACGCACCTCATATCGATCATTTTGCTTCACCTTTGTAATCTCGTACGGTCCAAGGTACTTAGGAACTAGTTTAAGCCCAACTCCAAATTGGGTACGCCGAATAGCGACTATGTCACCGACTTTGTAAGTGTTTGCTGATTTACGTCTTTTGTCGAACTGCTTCTTATTCTCGGCTTAAATTTTCTGGATTTCCTGCTTCGCATTGTCGCGCATTTCTTGTCTCTCTTGCTCGAAGTCTTTAATAACCGCTTCCTCAAATTGACGACTTAGCTCTAGGTCCTCAGGAGTAAACATTTTTGTGCCAAACAGCAGCTCAAATGGCGTTCGTTTTGTACTCCTGGAAGTAGAAGAGTTAATAATTTTTTGCAATCGACTTACATGTTTGAACCATCTCTGCGTGTCATCGAGAGACAATTTTGTTAACATTTCTATAATAATTTTGTTCATTCGCTCCACCTGTCCATTTCCTCTCGGAACCCCTGTGGTTGTAGCGTGATGACTGATGTTATGAACGTTGCAATTTTCTGCGAAATCGCCTGCTGTGAATGCTGCCCCCTTGTCGGTTATAATACGGCAGGGATTCCCAAATATTTCACTTATCTTTTCCAGCTTGCTTAGCACCTCTGCCGTAGTAGTAGACTTTACTGGAAAAATCCATGTAAATTTCGTAAATGCATCGATGATTACGAACAAATACTTGTAAGACTTCGCTGTTGAGGGCAATGGCCCGATATGATCCATGTGAAAAGTGTGTAATGGTACGTCGATTTTCTCGATTGGATTAAGAAATCCTTCCTGCTTGCCAGCTTTTCAATTTGCCAATATACAAACAATGCAATTCGAAATAGCTCTCTCAATATACTTCCTAGCATTCGGTACGTAATATTCTTGTTTGACTATCGCCTCTACCTTGCTGGTACTTAAATGTCCACTTTCGTGTAATTTTGTGATCAGTTCATTTCTCATTGACTTTGGTATGACCAGAAGGTAAGCACCTTCTATAAATTTACAGAGCACATCGCATCGCATTTGGAAATTCTCATACTCCCCACTCTCTAGTAGCTTTATAATAACCTGGCACATCTCATCTGTAGCTTGTGATTTTTTGATGGAATGAAGGATAGCATCTTCAACTCTTAGTACGACAAGGTGTCGACTTAATGCATCCACGTGACGCATGCAGCTGCCTGATCGATGTTTTACGGTGCAATCAAATTCCTGAATCTGCATAGCCCAATGTGCTACCCTGCTATTAAGTGCCTTCTTCGACATTGCCAGCTGAAATGCCTTGCAATCTGTATAGATATCAAAATGTAAACCCAACAAATAAATTCTAAGTCGTTTCAATGCTTTTATGATCGTCAAAACTTCTAGGTCGTGGCTGGGATAATTTCTTTCTGCAGCTGTCGTTTTGTAGCTTAAATAAAAAACTGGGTGATAATCGTCAACACGTCGTCCACATAAAGGTATTCACGAAGTACCTGCGTGCCGAGGGGAAACGAGGCACCAATTTTTTTTTGCAATGAAAAACAAACTGTGAATTGCTAAAAATGGAGCAGATGACAAACCATAAGTGACAGTATTCAGCTGGAACACATTTAGCTCTTCTACTTTATGGCTTCCCCACAATATGAGTTGGTATTTTCGATCTCTCTCATCGATTCGAAATTGGCGATACATTTTAGAGATATCAGCAGTGAGAGCAAACTTATTTAACCGAAACGAAAATTGGGTGGTGATGAAGTCCTTCTGGATCGTCGGGCCTACCATGAGTATATCATTTAATGAATGACTTGATGGACTTTTAGTCGATGCATGAAAAACTACACGAATTTTTGTTGTAGTACTTTGTGGTCTGAGGACACAATGATGTGGTATAATGTAATTCGGACCACTCAACGAACAATTGTAGGGTGACATAGGTTCTAATGACAGTAATTCCTCCATGAACTGCGCATACATGGACTTCAGGGCTGTATCGCGCTCCGACCATCTTTCGAGCGACAAAAAAACGTTTTCGAACCACTTCAAAAGTGTCTCCTCAGACATCAGGTGATTTTTTGAATGGTAAACGAACTTGAATTATGTTATCTTGGTCGACGCAAACGTTTCGTACAAAGTGCCGTTCACATTCTTCTTCTTTTGTGTATTTGTATGGATTGGAATACTCCTCTATTTCCCAAAATTGTTTCAAAATTGAGTCAAGAGTACAAGAGGCGGAACTAGTGGCGAGGTTACATGTGGGCAACGATGATGGTGTGGCCAACTGCAACGTACCGCCCACTATCCAACCAAAAACTGTATTGGTGAGACGCGGCATACCATCTCCCAACTAAATACGACCATCGAGCAACAAATCGAAAAATACTTCGGTACTAATGAGCAAGTCAATACGCTGCGGCTTGTAGAATAGGGGGTCGGCCAACTCTACCGATCGTGGTCTACACCAATGAGATGTTTGAATTTATTCACCAGGTTGTTGGTTTGATATTGGCGAAAGTCGAGGACCAGTGGAACGAACTAACTCTAGATTTCACTGTGGCAGCGACGGATGACCTTATATTTGTGCGAACTTCACCAATTCCGGATACTTCTTGATTATATAGCTGGAACTTTAACTGGAGCCTCTTTGCAGTTTCCTCTGAAATGAAATTTATTTCGGAACACGAATCAAGAAGAGCTCTTACCGGATGAAATGCACCACAAGAATCTTTTAGAAGGATCACCACTATTGGAATTATTGCTATTTGAATGAGCGAACTACCAATCATTGATGTAGGGTTACCATAATTATTTGACGAGGTTTGAGGCTGATCTTGATGCACTGTTGAAGGACCAGTTTGCTCGGGAACACTAAATTTATGCAGCGTATGGTGAGAAGACTGGCAAATTCAACAGCCAGATTTCGATGGGCATTTCGAAACTAGATGACCCTTACGAACACAATTTATACAACGGCCATTATGCGAAGTTAAATCGTTCTAAAACCACGAGCGACGAAAATGATGAACATTGTGTTCCGACGAATTATAGTATGAGCAATTGGAAGTTGAGTTCACAAATGTTTGAGAAGGCCGATTAAAATTTGATTTTGGTTTTGCACTTTTTGCCTTTTTCCCATGACTCCAAAAATTGACAGAGGTGGCTTAAGATGTCATAGCATGTGTTCCACGAAGGAAGCGATTTGCAATCCTGCTTCTCGTCGTAATTCTCCTTGGTATCAGAGTCCAATTTTGTGAGCACAATATGAATTAAAAGTCAATTTAAAACATCCAACTCTGACCCGAGCGACAAAAGCGAACCACGAATTGTCGATACAGTATCGATGATTTGCCTTAAAGAGACATTATAACCCTTGGACATCATAGCAACGTATTAATATGTTCCAAAAATATAAGCACATTTTGGCCGTACACAGTGACACAATTGCTTGAAGTATGACTCCAGAATTTGTTTGCGGTATTCCAAAATGGTGGCATCAACCTTGTTGCCATCTTCGTCCGTCTTTTTCTGCATATTAGAGATGTTTCTCTTCATGTTACTGCGTTGCTTCAAAATTAAATATGTATTTCCCTTTATGGCACTGTCGAAATTTATTTCGATGATTATATACGAGCAACAAATAACGATAACCCTTAAATTTTCTGTTAAAGAAAACAACAAATGATTTCTCCGATTAATAATTCTTTGTACATCCGCAACATTGTGATGTCCAAATAAATTTGTACGAACAGCAGCGATGTGTACCACGATTCCAGCAACAAATTTGCGATGACGATGATCCAACTACGAGAATTCCAAAAATCTGTAGCGCCAAAAGTGGCTCGAAATAAATTGCTGCTCCCCGAAACACTTAACTCAAATTACATTAATCAGTGTATTATGGACGATCGGTCCTGCCACGGTCGTCAAATATTTGCACAAAAAACCTTTTGTTGGAGAAATCACAAATTTAAGTTGAGGTGGACTAGTTTCGTTTAATGTTTCTTTTCGACTACTACTTACAAAAATGCAAAATTGTTTTAAAGTCGCTGGACCACCAAATCACAACGAGCGACAGTTATTCTAATGCTGAAACCAAAAGGAACAACAATAACAATACAGTGGCTGAATGGAAGAACTGAAGTAAATAACTGCGACAGCGCTGTTGTTGTTATTGCTATTCTGTTTTGCATCGACATCGTAACCAAGTAGCGTCAACAACATGCATAGTGGTAAAAGCATATTGGCAAACAACAGTATGTATGCATGTTATTGTTGCTGTAATAAGATTTCAAATATTCAATTAGGGTGGTCCGCAATTATTTGACTATGCAAATTATGACACAAAGCAAAAATAAACAAAATATAATTAATTTTGGCGATCTCATCCGACACACACTGTTATCGACCCCATGTATATTTCTGCAAATTTTTATTCCGATGGCATCAATACGAGCATAGGTAGTATAATTTTAATTTTAGAACCGAAAGTTACTTACATCAAAAGTGGTCGTCCATAAATCTCTACCAGATCTTTAGTTATGAACATTTTTTAGTAGTGGCCGTGGCAGTTAATATATACCACCCACTATTTTATAGTGTACCTACTAGAAAGATATCAAGATGACTTTCCGTGTTTATTGCAAATCAACGACTGGCTCTTCTCTCAGCAAAGAAAGTACAAAATAAAAAATGAACCCAAATAAATACATGAATAAAGTATAAAGAATAAAGAATATGAGACGCAATATATCATGAACAAGCGGAGTTGCCATAGGGAGCAACTGTGTGGTGATAGATCGGCCTCTCCTGACATCAACTCTTCCCGAGTTATCTTGGATCTAAGTCATCTTCAACACCATCATCGTCGTCTACTTCGGGGAACAAGACACATTACGGTTTCATCTAATTATCAACCGTGGCGATTGTATTTTCGCTGAGAACGTTGCGCGCCGTCTACATCTTCGATAACGTATCGATCGAATCTTAGCGCCTTCACGATGTATGGGCCCGTGTACTTGGGTTGTAGTTTCCTGGACTCGCCTGCGCTTGTGGGTGGTGCTTCTAATAGAACCAGTGACCCCTCTTCATATTGCACTGGTTTACTGTAGCGGGCATCGAACTTGGTCTTCCATTTGGCCCTTGCTGCCTCAATTTTTCGAATAGCTTCCCCTCGCCGTCCATTCATATATTGTTGCTCGTCATCATATTGCAGCGCTGCTAACCTCTTATTTCCACTCAAGTCGCGAATTGGGAAGTCGTAGATCAGGTCGATCGGTGGAAACTTTGTTGCCGCATTCACCTTAGTATTCAATGACCACTGTAACAGGCGAATATGTGTATCCCAATCTTTCGCATCGTTAGACGATGTCCGCAAGAACGCCAAAACAGCCTGGTTTATTCGCTCTGCTAAACCATTTGAACGAGATGTTCGCACTGCTACTTTTATATTCTGAATGCTATTTGATTCGCAGTAGGTACTAAGCAGCTGACGTGAACGCTGTTCCGCGGTCCGTCACTAAGCGTTGAGACAGCCCAAAACTAACAGTCAACTGTTTTAGTGCATCTACTACCGGTTTAGTTTTCGTTCATCGAGTTGGTACCACCACGGTATACCTTGTGAGCGCGTCCACAATGACAAAAACGTATTCGTAACCACATCGATTTTTGACAAATGGCCCCAGATGATCTGCATGCAGCGTTTGAAATGGAAACTGTGGGATGTCCATCCCGTAAAGCTCACACTCCTTACGCCTCGGTTCTCGATTATAACAGCACTCGATGCAGGATTTAATGAAACCCTTAACAAAGTTTCTTAAACGTGGGAACCAAAGTTGAACAGTTCCATCGACCCCAGGATGACCTACATCATCATGGCATAGCTAAGTATACGCCATCGCATACCTAAGTATACGCCATCGCATACCTAAGTATACGCCATCGCATATTTTTCGGAATGACTAACAATCGACGATAGTTTTCACCTTTTCGAAATAATCGATTATTCTTCAAATATTCGGAGCTGATTTCGGTTCGCCGTCCAGTGTCGCCGCTGCTTAGCAAATTGTTTACAATTTCTTTTATTTTATTGTCCTGTAGTTGTATTGATCCTATCCAGTCATCTTCAACTTGCTCTGTCCCTTCAACCGGGGCGCGACTCATGGCGTCGACATGGCCCATCGATAACCCAGCACGATGGACTATGGTGTTGTCATACTCCAACAATCTAAGAAGCCAACACGCTACCCTTGGAACCATTGATTTTTACATCTTCGCCGTGGTTATTGCTTGACAATCGGTAACGATGGTAAAACTCTTACCCATCAGAAACATTTTAAAACGTTCTCATGCTTCAACGACAGCAAGCACTTCCAGCTCGTATGCATGGTAATTCTTCTCCTGTGGCGTACATGCTCGACTATAGTACGCAATTGGTTGCAGGTATGTTACCTCTCTTTGCGACAGAATTGCAGCTATACCTACGCTTGATGCGTCAGTGTGCAGTTCATGTTCATTCGACACATCGTAAATTGCCAGAACTGGAGCATTAGTAATAATTTTGATCAACTGCTGGTATGCTTCCTCTGCGTTTTTCTTCGTCAGCAGAGTGAGTTGTTTAGATATTAATGCATATCCGGGAACGAACTTGCGGAAGTACCCAGTCAACCCCAAGAAACGTCTGATCTCTAGCTGATTCCGTGGCGTCGGATATTTCTCTATGGTTACTGTTTTAAAAACTCCTGGTTGTATTCCATTTGTGTCCACCTGATGCCCTCAGAATGTTACATTACGCCTTAAAAACGTTCACTTAGATAATCTTAACGTCAACCCCTCTTTTTGGATTATTTTCAAAAATTTTTCCAAAAAAAATAAATTGTCCTCCTCAGTATCTGTCGCTATAACCACTTCATTTACATAGCTAATTACGACTTCATTCAAGGGTGCCACTAATTGCGACATCATCATATGAAAGGCGCATGGAGCGTTACGCAGACCAAATGGCATCCTATTGAACTCAAAGTGTTCATTGTGCGTAACAAATGCGGTAAACTCTTTCGCCTCTTCCTCTAATTCAAGTTTATAATAACTCGACTTAAGGTCTAGCGTAGTGAAGTACCTTTTAGCTGATAATGTTGCTAAAACACCATCAACTGTGGGCATCAGCCACGGCTGCTTCTGTTATAGCGTTAAGTTCTCGGAAATCAACGCATAGCCTGTCTTCACCATTTTGTTTTCGTACAAGAACGACAGGAGATGCATATAAAGATGTTGATCTTCGAATAATTCCTAACTGCAGCAGCTCTTCAACTATTTCTTCCACAACTCGTTGCTTCGGGATTGGAATGCTGTACGGTTTCTTTGCTATTGATCTCTGTGACGTTAACCTTATATCCATCTTAAACCGCCTTGACATTCCCAGCTCAGGTAACTTTTCACCAAAACAAATTGCATATCTGTTCACTAAATCAACTAGCGTTCCCTTGACATCATTTCGTAGCTCACTGCCGATGTCTAACTCACGACTGCTAATTGCCATTACCCTGCATGTGCCACCTTCAATGACTACTTTACCTTTTGAGAGCACGTCAATTCCGACAAGTGCGTCGTGTCGCATCCCACAATCGTCTAAAATCACTAATTCAACCACACGTACAACTTCGTCAGATCTTATAGGCACTATTACCTTTCCGTTGCAAATAATTTCACCACCATCAAATCCAATTAACTTCTCTTTGCATGAGATGACACACAAACCACACTTTGTTGCAATTGCCCGCTTCACCAAAGATCTGCTACTACCCGAATCGATGAGTGCTTTAGACTCAATTTCCTTCGCACCCAAGATCGTAATTTGTTTACACAGTTCCTTGCAAATATTTTTATATTCAATCTTCTTTACTGTCGTTTCAGTGTCTACACTTTATTCACCCTCATTGCTAGCTACTTGATATACCCGATAACTTTGTTTTACTTCGGGTTTCCTCTTGGGTTTTTCACAGCTCTTCGCAATGTGCCCTGCAATTAAAACAAATTAAGCCGGCTGAACTCTTTTTCGCATCAACTGTAACCTTTGATACCTGCTGAACACTTCTTTGATGCACTTCATTTAATCTGCTATATTTATTCTCATAATTCGTCGATATATTTATCAATGATTGTAACAAATCACCACATTTTGCAAATTTCATTGCACTTCAAGTCTTACGCAAATTATCGTCGGCCAACCCATTCACAATATACCAAATTATTGACCTATCATCGATATTGTCCCTCCGGCCTATTGCCAACATTTTATAATAAAATTCAATAAGTTTCTCTCCTTTACCTATTTTAGTATTCATCATACGAATGTGACAATCAGCAGAGTTTCTTACATATGGAAAGTCTGTCAAAAATGCTACAACGAAGTCGTTCCATTCCCGGAATGCTGGCTGAGCATCCGCCCGTTGCTTTGTCACTCCTCTCAGCCTACTAAGAACCGCAAACGAACGTATCTTCCCAATGCTACATTGTTCTCAACTGCTCAACTCTTTCAACGAACTGCATTGATGAATACGTGCTGTCAATCGGGTTGAATTCAGGCAGAATTGCTGCTACTTCACTTGGTGTATGTGTATATTTACTTCTAGCTATATTTGTACATCTGTATCCGTTGCTTGCATAGTTGTTTGTGTAGACGGCATACCCTGAATCATATATTAAAAAGCATTTTGATGCTGCGCTGCTTGCTGAGCGGTACGTGGTGACGATGGTTGTAACATAGCATCGACGAAAGCGACGGCTGCGAAGTCGGTAGCGCACACGCATACGACTGCAAAACGAGTGAAAAATTCCGTTGCGCCGAAATCGAATACGAAGTATGTGACGCATGTGTCTTCGGTTGACCATTCCATGGTGCTTGTGGCGAGCTTACTACTGGCGCTTGTGTGATTGCGGCCTGTGACGAAATATGTCGCATCCACTGATGCGTTGTGACGGCTGCAGGCTATACATGGTTCTGGAACATTCGGACCCATTGGACGTAGAATACAATCTATATATCACGCGTCGTTTTCTCATTCTTAATTATTTATTAAACCTATCTACAAAACTAAAAATTTTAATTTATTTACTGTTTTTTTAAATTTCAATCTATTTGTATTACTCCATACACTATGTGTTTGCCGTCGAAAAGCGTGAAAAGTTGAAAGTTGCCCAACTTTTAACGGCATACGCGTTTGACGCTTTTCGACGGCAAGTGTTGGAGGTTGCTTCATATAAATGCATGTATTCAACTTTTCGCGTGAAACGCGGCAAACGCGTTGTCGTCAAAAAGCATGATATGTAGTTGCGCCTTAAGATCCCTTCTGCAAATATTTAGCGGCATGCTCCGCCATTCGGCTTAAGGCGAGCTCACAATGGAAAGCTGTTCCGTATGGACATGCGACCATATTAGAATCCTATACGGACAATAATATTGAATACCTTCCTTCTTCCCTCTGTTTCCAAAGAAATTTTTGGGTTAGGATTCCTTCCAGAGAGGAATGGCTCGAGAAGGATCCATCACCCGATACTCCCATCAAGATATACACAGACGGATCAAAAATGAATTCCGGTGTAGGATCAGGACTTTATTGCGAAATGCCCTCAATCCGTGAATCCATCAAACTAATGGATCACTGCAGTGTTTTTCAAGCGGAAATGACCACTATTCACGAAGCCTTGAATTGGTTGAGGATAAACGAGGTAACCGTCAAGGAAATCTGTATTTTTATCAGATAGCCAAGCTGCACTAAGGGCTTTGAATACATTCCAAATAACATCAAGGAGTGTCTTAGACTGCCGATCTCTAAATAAGATGGCTAAACAATTCCATATCCATTTGTGCTGGGTGCCAGGACATAGGGATATACGAGGGAACTACAGGGCTGGCACTTGTATGCCAAATGTCAGTAGGCATATGGGTGTACCTCTCGCGACTTGTAAGTTTCTCACACAGGAGACACTAATTAATTCTACCAATCAAAGATGGATCTGTGCCACTACCTGTGAAATCGCCAGGCAAACATGGCCGAGGCTAAATCCGCGTCTATCTAGGAATATCATTAGACTCAATATACTACAAATTAGGACTTTAATAGGAGCCCTCACGGGACATTGTCTAATAGGAAATCATGCAAGAAGAATGGGAGCTTATACACATGATTTCTGTCGCAGCTGCAGGATCGAGGAGGAACTGGAAACGATCCAGCATCTCTTCTGTATATGTGCAGCTTTTGCTAGAAATAGGGAACGTTTACTAGGATCCCACTTCTTAGCAAATATAGATTATCTATGCCAGTCAGGTGTTAACAACCGTATTCGCTTTGTAAAAGGCTCAGGTTGGTTCAATCTGGAGGGGGCAGCGTAGCCATGCCTCGCATCCCCGACTCACAACGGACCCAACTGGTGGTCTAAGTGTGTGAGGACTAAAATCTTTTGTGGAAATTTTGGCCCACAGTACAGGTGACAGAGTCGCTACGCAACTATATCCACACACACATCACGAATAATAGACCCGAACCGAAGCAACTGCATTAGAAATTTAACAGAAAACTACTTACGTTGTAACCAATCAGCGCAGCAGTGGCGGAAGCACAGACCACCAGCAGCATATTATACCAGTTGGAATAATAACAATTACATCAAAAGCAACCTCACGCGCCAACCAGCGACACGCTTGCGAAGAGAGAAAAAACACAGCTACGAAGAATGCAACAAATACACGCACGACAAGAGAAGGTGAGTGCACGAACTCAAGCGGTGGAATTTGGCGAGTGCGCCCGCTCGGTAAATTTTACACTAACAACACGCAGACACGAGAGCAAAGCACAAGAGGGACTACGACAGAGCGACCACCACGCCAATGGCCAACAAGAACATAGCAGAAAGAGGAATGAGAACGAATATGTTACCTCCAAGTTAAATTGAAATATAATAATATTTAACAACAACACTACAAGATTTCGGACAGCGCTGCTTGCAGCCAATACTGCAGGCCAACCAGAGGCCGCTGGAGTGAGGTGGCTGACTGACAGTAGTTGAAGGTGGCCCAAAGGCAAAATGCTACAATAACAACAAGCCTGACCTCAACAACAACAAGCGTGACGAGTAGCAGAAAGCGAGGCCGGCCAACGGAAGGGAAATTACACAACGGTGGCTGGCCAACAACAACATGCACCAGCCACTATGACCAATTGGGCTATATAAGCCATATGGCCCAAACAACAGCCTCTTCTTCAGGGAATAACGTCCGAGCCGACAACAGCCTTCACGAGAACCATACGTCGTCGAGACTTAGTAGGACCATCAGGTTTCCAATCGGTTTCTTCCTAAGTCACGTACACAACCAGGACATAGCAACTCAGTAAGAACATCAGGTTTCCAATCGGTTTCTTACTGGGGTACCTATGTTACTGAGACACATACGTTACTAAGACCAACACGATACAGAGCCGTCGCGACTTAGTGGGAACATCAGGTTTCCAATCGATTTCTATTAAGTCACGTACACAACCAGAACATAGCAACTCTGTAAAAATATCAGGTTTCCAATCGGTTTCTTACTGGGGTACCTGTGTCAGTGAGCCATGTACTTGCCGAGACAGATAGACTGACAACACGTACGCATTGTATAAGTCTACTGTATAGGAATAGAATTAAGGAAGTAGTTTTGTTTGATTTTGAATTTAAATAAACACACTAAAAATCTAACTCGACGGATTATTATATTTTCTGCATACGACCCCTGGAGCCGCTGAGTTTAGCCCGGCTAGAGAAAAGAGTCGTTACAAGTGGCATCACTGGTTTATTGGTTATGCGGCTGCCCAACCTACATACCTAGTATCGAGCTTCTGCAACTGACCATAAATGCGGTTCGAGTCTTGGTGGTCAGTCAGTTCAGTATTTATCCGCTAGCGTCTATTAGTGACCTGCGGATTTTTTTTTCTTCAGAAACCGTCTTATTATTGCTCCTAGTTCCTGTTTTGAAGCATCGCATCTACGCCTTAGCTCAGTACCACTAGCCGCTGCATGTTTCTCACATAATTTTCTGGTTATGTCCTGCATGTCTTCCACTTGCTTCAGAATAATCCCCAACTCTGTTCGTGGCAACTCAGTCACAATCACCAATAGTCCTTGGCGAACCACACTTCCCCTTTTGTCTCCAATAATATAACAGTGTTGAGTAATTTGTCCAACACCACTTCTGCAAAAGTTCTGTTGATCCCCGCCAGTATCATCAGTAATGTGATCTAGAACCGTCCATATTAAAAACGATTTTTACGCTAAACTTATGCTTATTTCTAAATACTAAGAAATGTACTTTTATAGTGTGCTTTTTTATAGTTGAATGCTATACCATTCTACTTATGTCCACTCGACTTTCCCCCCTTACATTACGGCATTTGTTACTATATCTCAGAAGAAAAGAGGACCGGACTATTTATTGTCATCGCTATATAGTGTTCCAACTTTACTTTATTTAACTCTGGGCAAGAATATTTATCCTTTACGATCCTATACTCCCTAAAAATTACCATGAATAGCTTAACTATACACTCTCGTACCACGTACGCGGCGATTGGCCTATACTTTCTAACCTTATTAAAACCTAACCTAAGTACTAGAATCATCATAGTTACCCATATCAAAACGCAATCAAAAATTTTTCCCGGAGAGACTCTTGCTCCTCCGTATCTTGAACCATAGTTCTTACATTACTCGGTACGTGGTATTGGAGAGCCTCTTCCTCCTCCTGCACCTGGACTGTAGTTTCTACATTACTACTCACACGTACTTCTGGCCTAATTCTTTCTTCCTTTCTTTTGGCTTTCCAGTCTACTGGCCTCGACTGGGTCGCTGGAAGTTTCACTGGTCCCTTTGCTGGGATTGTTTTTCCTTGCATTCCGCTGCCCGATGTCCTATTCGTCCACATGAGAAGCATCTCAACCCCTGTATGGTGTTGCTCATCCTCGCTTCACTTCCGGAATTAAAATTTGGTCGCTGCTGACCACTCCCAGTGTTGAAGGGATTTCTTCCTTGATGAATTCCTTCTGTTGAAGTAACTCGGGGACTACTAAAGTTACCCCTGCTGTCCCTCCTGGGTGGATCCGGACTCGTCGTGGCTGGCTGGCTCCTAATCTGATCCCATTCTGTGACCCCTAGGTACTGCAGTCTTGCTTCATGACCATATGCTTGGCATTTCATACAATATAGCGTGTTTTTTATTGTAATGCACTCATCCCTTGTACCTAAACGACCACTAATAACAGAATGACACAAAACGGCATAAAATCAAAGAAACCAAAAATGATCCTACCGAAAAATACACACACACTTCATAGCAAAGTAGCAATAGTAGAATGCATGGCAATACTTTCATAAAATGAAAGAGAGAAATGACCTTTTACTAAATAAAATTCAAGTATCCCAGAAGTACCATCAATATATTCTTGAAATAAACACTAACGTATATAAAAGTTCATATGTGACATATTTACTTTGTCATTTAAAAATTTACGCAAGCTACATACATTATTACAAATGTTTGCAATAAGAAACCAAATACCTAAACAACGGGTAGAAAATAATATCTGAAACAGATTCACATCAACTGTTGTTGATTCGCACACAATGCGACAAACGAGATTCACAGAATTCGGTCGCTACCGAAACTACGCTTCCAACGCTACCAGAGGCAACTAAAATTTTGAAGCCCGACAGCATGGTGCCGCCGCCAGCTACAAAATACTATGTGTAAATGGCTACATTTGATTACGTGGAAACTTTCTCGAAGCGACATTTTTTTTCCGCCTGGCGTTTTGCTGTCTGGCGTTTTTACGCTATATGTAAATCGGCTTTAATTCAATACGTTGTAGGTTCGTCCAAATATACGGTAAATCAAATTGAAGTGAAGTTTAGCGGAGTGAGACATATTGTCGGTCCTTTTAATTTTCATATTTAAAGGAATCGGGTGATTTAATAATTCAGAAATTGGGCACAAGGAAGGAAGTAATTAGGAACTTGAGAGACACGAGTTACAGTGCTTCAAATGGCACTGCAATATCTGGTAAAAAGGAGGAAATAAATTTTTAATATCGATATTAATTATCCTAAATTTTGTGAGGGAAATTCCACGAAATCTTGTAGAATATGTCATGCTCCACAGAAACAGTTTTCAACATTTGCTGCAGCTTCTTATGATGACATCAAGGAGATGTATGACTTGGGATTGTCTCATCTACATGCAAGATTAGGTTTTTTTCTACATATTGCGTTCGATTTCAAATTTCAGAATTGTGTGCGTGGATCGGACGAAGTCGAAGGCCTTACAAGAAAAAAGATATTGAAAAATGGCATCAGGGCTGAAAAGAAGCGCAAGATTCATACCGAGTTCAAAGAAAGGACTGGACTTTCCAGGATTTGGCAACAGTAATGATGGCAACACTGCTCGGCGCATTTTCGGCGATATTAAGTCAACAGCTGAAATAACAGAGCAGGACGAAACTATCTTTCGGCACTTTCAAAAGCTATTAATGGCCATTAATTGTCGGCAACATATAGACGCGGAGAAATTTCGCATGTATGTTATGGAAACTCATGCCCTATACAAGTGTCTTTATGGTTCCTGGAAGCCCATGTCACCAACTCTTCATAAAATGCTAGCACATGGAAAAAATTCATTAACTACCGCGTTTTTCCTATAGGAGAGTTGACAGAGGAAGCCAAAGAACCCAAAAATAAAGAGCATAGCAATTTAAGGCTAAGTCATACGAGAAAGAACGGCAGAGAAACTCAAAACTTGGATTTAATTACAATTCTTATGGCTTCTTCGGATCCCTTTATTATTTCGTTAAGAAGAAAACACTATACAAATCACTTATATGAATACCTATTATAGTTGACCTCTTAATAAAATAGTTATATAAATACAAGTTTTTGAACCTAATTTTAATTTTTTCATTTTTGAAACCACTCAGCAAGGACACCCTGTAATATATATATTCTACTTTTACAGATTTTAAACGTTCCATTAATTATCTATCATTTATAAAAAACTTATTAAAAAATATGCATCCGTCCGAAAGTTACAATCGGACACGTCGCGACAGAATCGAAACTGCACTTACTCCATAAGTACAAAAAACACAAAGTTACTCACTTCCAACAACTACTAAAACCAAAAATCAATATATTTTGCTGAAATTTTGGCAGTCACTGTTTAGACAGATGGCACTAAAGGATAATATACAGATTTATCAGTAGTAGCGATTTCTAATGACCAACAACGGACACTTCTCAATTACTCTCCGTACAAAATTTACAATGTTACACAAAATAAAATCAATAGCAGATATATATTAGGACTTAATAATTAAATGTGAGATTAATTTGAATTTTCACTGAACTAACTCTCATGTTCATTTTTTAAATTAATCAACATACTCTAACACATGCACATGAGGGTATTCACTCGAACACATAAGCATACTCTTAACACAATAATAATAATAATGGTAGTGGTATGGTTGGAACTAGTGGGACTGTTGGATCAGCGACGGTTGGAACGGAAGGATACAGAATCCCAACCATCCACAAAAAATGTGTATAAATGTTGCATGTGTGCTGTGCATGTGTCTATAAGCGGATATGTACTATTGTTGGGATGACGATTGCTGGACTGCAATAGTCCTTGCTATTAAAGATGACCGAAGAAGGCGCAGCGATGGTAGGTCCGTACGTTCCACTCAACACATTCCTTTAATATATATACGAAAACTTATATTATTGTTTAATTTAATTTTACCTTTTCGGTAATACATACTTTATACTTTAGTAGATACACTTAAAGTTAAAATAATCGCCTCTATAATATAACTAATTTACAACTCTATTTTCTCAATTAATATTTACAGTGAAACATATGGAACATGCTTAATATTGGACGGCATCATCCAATGTACATCCAGAGACGAATTTTCGTATCAAGAAATGATATCCTTTCTTCCTTTGTGCTGCCACCCAAATCCTAAAAAAGTACTCATAGTAGGGGGAGGTGATGGTGGAGTCGCACGAGAAGTAGTTAAACATCCAGCAGTTGAAGAAGTTCACCAAGTTGAAATAGATAAACGTGTCGTAGAACTCTCTAAACAATTTTTACCGAACATGGCATGTGGCTTTCAAAATCCAAAATTAAGACTAACCATTGGTGACGGATTTGAATATATGAAGCAGCACAAACATATGTTTGATGTTATAATTACAGATAGTTCAGACCCTATTGGTCCAGCAGTGACTCTATTTCAGGAAAGCTATTATGAACTTATGAAGAGTGCTTTACGCGAAGGTGGTGTTGTGTGTTCTCAAGGAGGAAGCTTTTGGTTGGATTACGATTATGTTAAAAAAACTATGGCCGGTTGTAGGCTACATTTTCCGAAAGTTGCATATGCTGTAACTTCGGTTCCATCATATCCATGTGGCCATATTGGCTTTGTAATTGGAAGTCTGGACACTATGATAAATTTGAAAGATCCTGTTAAAAAATTTAATTCTTCAGATATAGATAACATGTGTTTAAAGTACTATTCTAGTGATGTCCATTCTGCAGCCTTTGCGCTTCCACGTTGGATTGAAAAACATTTCTACGAAAATTAATTTTAGTATAGTTACAAAATGTATAAATATAAAATCGTTTTGCAAATTTTTGTTTTTAAGATAGTTTCAATATATAAAGTACATAGGCATAGTGCGGCGATGCATAACAACAAACATTCAGTTATCACGAGTAATAACTAATTTATATATATTAGATACAGTTAGTACAGGAGTAAATAAGGTCAATATTTAAAAAATATAATAAATATTTACAAAAATGGAGTAATTGAATATAGTCGGATATGTAACCTAAATTAATCTAGAAATTTCTGCTGATTAAATACTTTGTGTGACAGTTGACTCAAATAATGTATACTAAATGTTCGTTAAATTGAACTTCGAGTTTTATTTTGCACGTTAAGTGAATTAAAAAATCCAAAAATTACATTTATTTTAGTGCTAAATTTGGAGCAATTTTGTAGTTTATAGAGCAACGGTGATAATTTAATAAAATTGGGAAAATAATACGACTCGATCTTGCAGCAATAAATGGATGGTGGTAACCTCAAATAACCTTGTAACCGAATGTTTTTGCGATATGCGTTTTTTATTGGAATTATATTCTAACGGCAATTTTTTGTCTAGCTGAAAAGAAAATTTACCGTTTAGAACATTTTTTTTCCCCATCAAATACACTTTAAAGTGAACAGTCACTGGAACAACATTGTAAATGATGGATATAATGGCAAAAAATGTCAACTCAAACTTAAGTCTTGCTGAATTCTGTCAAGAAATATTTTGAACTCTGACTTTGATTTGCGTTTTGGAACTCCCAGGTCCGATACATGTAAAACATGTGACAAATATTTTATTAAAACGGCATCTTCAAATACAATCAGAAAATAGAAAAGGAAGGAGAACTTCACCACCTCAAAGCAGAATATGCTTATTTATGTCTTAGGCAGGATACAAATTTAGCAAAAAATAAGACTAATATTATAGTAATATGTGTAGACTTACAAGTAATTTTTACTCCAAACCTGACACATTCGGACGTATATTATCAACGCCAATACTCCAATTACAATTTTGCTATACACGATCTAGGGAAGAATACGGCTAATATGTTTACATGGCATAAAGAGAGGAGCTTCAGAAATTGCTTCCTGTATTATCAAAGATATATTAACCAATCACCATGTAATTCCAAAAGGAGCAGAAAGAAAATTTATAATTTGGTCTGATCGATGTGTGGGAGAAAATATTCTCTGGACAATGGTAGCTCTGTGTAAATTCCTTATCAAACTCAAATGCTTTCCTGAAGTAAATCAGAAGTTTTAATGTCTGGGCACAGCTTCATACCGTGTGACCGGGATTTTGCGCTTATAGAGAAAAAATAACTACGTTCCTGATGATGTTAATTTAATAAAATCATCAAGACCATCAAACCCCTTTTTGGTTCATAGAATGTGCCAAGTGAATTTTAAATATGAATTCACTCACGGAAGCTTTTAAGAAAAATCCGAACTGCAAGATTGCAGAAGCGAGATGGATACAGTTTTCTGCAGATCATGTTGAGGTTTTAAAATTAAGGAAAATTCATTCCACTTTAGCAGCCTGGCTTATTTTCAACCTGCACCAGAAGACAAAAAACAAAAGGCGCTTTCAAAACCGACATTTTTGTGGCAATAGGAAGTGCTCCGAAATGAGCCTGTAACTATTAGTCTCGAAAAGAAAAAAGACCTGCTATCGATGGCATCATTTTTGTCAAGCGAATATGTACAATTTTATATTGAAATTTGTGAAGAGTAAAGCTTACGGCCTATATATATACGAGGTGTGATCAGAAAATAACCGTTATGTTCATCTTTTCGTGAGTTACGTATGTTCGATGTTCGCATTTTTTTTCTGTTATGTTGGTACACATGTCTGTTATATATGTTGTCAATACCAACCATTTTGGATTGTCAGTTTGTTTTTGACAGATAAAAAGGTTAGTCGTGTTTTGGTGTGCTCTTCGATTTTGTACTATTCGAAAAAATGGATCAAAGAAACTGTATTCAGTTTTGTGTAAAATATGAAATTAAATGCGTAAGGACATTTGAAATGTTGACTGTGGCCTTTGGCGAGTCTACTATGAGCAGAACACAAGTTCAATTGTGGTATAACCGGTTTAAGGAAGGCCGAGAAGATGTCAATGACGATGCTCGTCCTGGTAGCCCGAGCACGTCAACAACCGATGAAAACATTGACGCAGTGAAGAAAATGACTTTGGATAATCGTCGAATCACTATCAGAGAGGTTGCTGATGATGTTGGCATATCGTTCAGCTCATGCCAAGCAATTTTTACGGATGTTTTAGGCATGAAACGTGCGGCAGCGAAGATTGTTCCAAAATTGCTAAATTTTGAGAAAAACAACGTCGCATGGACATCGCTCAGGAGCTGTTTTTGGCCAAAGACAAAACCGTTATCATGCCTCAACCACCGTATTCACCGGACTTGGCCCCGTTGACTTTTTCCTCTTTCCAAAACTGGAGACACCGATGAAAGGAAAGCGTTTTGCTATGATTGAGGAGATAAAAGAAAAATCGAAACAGGAGCTGTTGGCGATACCAAAAAAAGCGTTTCAGAAGTGTTTCGAGGATTGGAAAAAACGCTGGCATAAGTGTATTATATCTGAGGGGAATTACTTTGGAGGGGACAAGATAGTTGTTGATGAATAAATAAATACTTTATTTTTTGATCACACAATAACGGTTATTTTTTGATCACACCTCGTATATATACTTAGTTTGAATGAGGTTTAATGTAATGTGTAATTACAAGGACTCGAAATTGGCTTTTTATTTTTTTTATTTCCTGTAGTAAATTGTTAATGAAGAAATGAATGAAAATACATGAAATATACCTTTTTTATTAGAAATAATGCTGCTTGCAGTGAAACACCGTTGTATCATTCATTTTACAGGATCCATGTCTAATAAGTGTTAATTTAATAAAATTCAAAATATATAAAAGAAATTTCGAATCTGGCAATTTTAAACCGATTTTCCTATACTGAACGTTTTTAATTTTGTCTGTTCCCATGTTATTTGAGGCGACTATTTAAATGGTTACTAGATAATTATTATTATTATTAATTCAATATTTATTATAATTGAAATTATAACGAAATATATAAAAACACTTGCTGCCAGGGCATCATTAGTAAATATTTTTACTTGCAATGCACAATCCTTTTACTACCATGAGTATATCATTTAATGAATGAGTTGATGGACTTTTAGTCGATGCATGAAAAACTACACGAATTTTTGTTGTAGTACTTTGTGGTCTGAGGATACAATGATGTGGTATAATGTAATTCGGACCACTCAACGAACAATTGTAGGGTGACATAGGTTCTAATGACAGTAATTCCTCCATGAACTGCGCATACATGGACTTCAGGGCTGTATCGCGCTCCGACCATCTTTCGAGCGACAAAAAAACGTTTTCGAACCACTTCAAAAGTGTCTCCTCAGACATCAGGTGATTTTTTGAATGGTAAACGAACTTGAATTTTGTTATCTTGGTCGACGCAAACGTTTTGTACAAAGTGCCGTTCACATTCTTCTTCTTTTGTGTATTTGTATGGATTGGAATACTCCTCTATTTCCCAAAATTGTTTCAAAATTGAGTCAAGAGTACAAGAGGCGGAACTAGTGGCGAGGTTACATGTGGGCAACGATGATGGTGTGGCCAACTGCAACGTACCGCCCACTATCCAACCAAAAACTGTATTGGTGAGACGCGGCATACCATCTCCCAACTAAATACGACCATCGAGCAACAAATCGAAAAATACTTCGGTACTAATGAGCAAGTCAATACGCTGCGGCTTGTAGAATAGGGGGTCGGCCAACTCTACCGATCGTGGTCTACACCAATGAGATGTTTGAATTTATTCACCAGGTTGTTGGTTTGATATTGGCGAAAGTCGAGGACCAGTGGAACGAACTAACTCTAGATTTCACTGTGGCAGCGACGGATGACCTTATATTTGTGCGAACTTCACCAATTCCGGATACTTCTTGATTATATAGCTGGAACTTTAACTGGAGCCTCTTTGCAGTTTCCTCTGAAATGAAATTTATTTCGGATCACGAATCAAGAAGAGCTCTTACCGGATGAAATGCACCACAAGAATCTTTTAGAAGGATCACCACTATTGGAATTATTGCTATTTGAATGAGCGAACTACCAATCATTGATGTAGGGTTACCATAATTATTTGACGAGGTTTGAGGCTGATCTTGATGCACTGTTGAAGGACCAGTTTGCTCGGGAACACTAAATTTATGCAGCGCATGGTGAGAAGACTGGCAAATTCAACAGCCAGATTTCGATGGGCATTTCGAAACTAGATGACCCTTACGAACACAATTTATACAACGGCCATTATGCGAAGTTAAATCGTTCTAAAACCACGAGCTACGAAAATGATGAACATGTCGATATATTGTGTTCCGACGAATTATAGTATGAGCAATTGGAAGTTGAGTTCACAAATGTTTGAGAAGGCCGATTAAAATTTGATTTTGGTTTTCCACTTTTTGCCTTTTTCCCATGACTCCAAAAATTGACAGAGGTGGCGTAAGATGTCATAGCATGTGTTCCACGAAGGAAGCGATTTGCAATCCTGCTTCTCGTCGTAATTCTCCTTGGTATCAGAGTCCAATTTTGTGAGCACAATATGAATTAAAAGTCAATTTAAAACATCCAACTCTGACCCGAGCGACAAAAGCGAACCACGAATTGTCGATACAGTATCGATGATTTGCCTTAAAGAGACATTATAACCCTTGGACATCATAGCAACGTATTAATATGTTCCAAAAATATAAGCACATTTTGGTCGTACACAGTGACACAATTGCTTGAAGTATGACTCCAGAATTTGTTTGCGGTATTCCAAAATGGTGGCATCAACCTTGTTGCCATCTTCGTCCGTCTTTTTCTGCATATTAGAGATGTTTCTCTTCATGTTACTGCGTTGCTTCAAAATTAAATATGTATTTCCCTTTATGGCATTGTCGAAATTTCTTTCGATGATTATATACGAGCAACAAATAACGATAACCCTTAAATTTTCTGTTAAAGAAAACAACAAATGATTTCTCCGATTAATAATTCTTTGTACATCCGCAACATTGTGATGTCCAAATAAATTTGTACGAACAGCAGCGATGTGTACCACGATTCCAGCAACAAATTTGCGATGACGATGATCCAACTACGAGAATTCCAAAAATCTGTAGCGCCAAAAGTGGCTCGAAATAAATTGCTGCTCCCCGAAACACTTAACTCAAATTACATTAATCAGTGTATTATGGACGATCGGTCCTGCCACGGTCGTCAAATATTTGCACAAAAAACCTTTTGTTGGAGAAATCACAAATTTAAGTTGAGGTGGACTAGTTTCGTTTAATGTTTCTTTTCGACTACTACTTACAAAAATGCAAAATTGTTTTAAAGTCGCTGGACCACCAAATCACAACGAGCGACAGTTATTCTAATGCTGAAACCAAAAGGAACAACAATAACAATACAGTGGCTGAATGGAAGAACTGAAGTAAATAACTGCGACAGCGCTGTTGTTGTTATTGCTATTCTGTTTTGCATCGACATCGTAACCAAGTAGCGTCAACAACATGCATAGTGGTAAAAGCATATTGGCAAACAACAGTATGTATGCATGTTATTGTTGCTGTAATAAGATTTCAAATATTCAATTAGGGTGGTCCGCAATTATTTGACTATGCAAATTATGACACAAAGCAAAAATAAACAAAATATAATTAATTTTGGCGATCTCATCCGACACACACTGTTATCGACCCCATGTATATTTCTGCAAATTTTTATTCCGATGGCATCAATACGAGCATAGGTAGTATAATTTTAATTTTAGAACCGAAAGTTACTTACATCAAAAGTGGTCGTCCATAAATCTCTACCAGATCTTTAGTTATGAACATTTTTTAGTAGTGGCCGTGGCAGTTAATATATACCACCCACTATTTTATAGTGTACCTACTAGAAAGATATCAAGATGACTTTCCGTGTTTATTGCAAATCAACGACTGGCTCTTCTCTCAGCAAAGAAAGTACAAAATAAAAAATGAACCCAAATAAATACATGAATAAAGTATAAAGAATAAAGAATATGAGACGCAATATATCATGAACAAGCGGAGTTGCCATAGGGAGCAACTGTGTGGTGATAGATCGGCCTCTCCTGACATCAACTCTTCCCGAGTTATCTTGGATCTAAGTCATCTTCAACACCATCATCGTCGTCTACTTCGGGGAACAAGACACATTACGGTTTCATCTAATTATCAACCGTGGCGATTGTATTTTCGCTGAGAACGTTGCGCGCCGTCTACATCTTCGATAACGTATCGATCGAATCTTAGCGCCTTCACGATGTATGGGCCCGTGTACTTGGGTTGTAGTTTCCTGGACTCGCCTGCGCTTGTGGGTGGTGCTTCTAATAGAACCAGTGACCCCTCTTCATATTGCACTGGTTTACTGTAGCGGGCATCGAACTTGGTCTTCCATTTGGCCCTTGCTGCCTCAATTTTTCGAATAGCTTCCCCTCGCCGTCCATTCATATATTGTTGCTCGTCATCATATTGCAGCGCTGCTAACCTCTTATTTCCACTCAAGTCGCGAATTGGGAAGTCGTAGATCAGGTCGATCGGTGGAAACTTTGTTGCCGCATTCACCTTAGTATTCAATGACCACTGTAACAGGCGAATATGTGTATCCCAATCTTTCGCATCGTTAGACGATGTCCGCAAGAACGCCAAAACAGCCTGGTTTATTCGGTCTGCTAAACCATTTGAACGAGATGTTCGCACTGCTACTTTTATATTCTGAATGCTATTTGATTCGCAGTAGGTACTAAGCAGCTGACGTGAACGCTGTTCCGCGGTCCGTCACTAAGCGTTGAGACAGCCCAAAACTAACAGTCAACTGTTTTAGTGCATCTACTACCGGTTTAGTTTTCGTTCATCGAGTTGGTACCACCACGGTATACCTTGTGAGCGCGTCCACAATGACAAAAACGTATTTGTAACCACATCGATTTTTGACAAATGGCCCCAGATGATCTGCATGCAGCGTTTGAAATGGAAACTGTGGGATGTCCATCCCGTAAAGCTCACACTCCTTACGCCTCGGTTCTCGATTATAACAGCACTCGATGCAGGATTTAATGAAACCCTTAACAAAGTTTCTTAAACGTGGGAACCAAAAGTTGAACAGTTCCATCGACCCCAGGATGACCTACATCATCATGGCATAGCTAAGTATACGCCATCGCATACCTAAGTATACGCCATCGCATATTTTTCGGAATGACTAACAATCGACGATAGTTTTCACCTTTTCGAAATAATCGATTATTCTTCAAATATTCGGAGCTGATTTCGGTTCGCCGTCCAGTGTCGCCGCTGCTTTGCAAATTGTTTACAATTTCTTTTATTTTATTGTCCTGTAGTTGTATTGATCCTATCCAGTCATCTTCAACTTGCTCTGTCCCTTCAACCGGGGCGCGACTCATGGCGTCGACATGGCCCATCGATAACCCAGCACGATGGACTATGGTGTTGTCATACTCCAACAATCTAAGAAGCCAACACGCTACCCTTGGAACCATTGATTTTTACATCTTCGCCGTGGTTATTGCTTGACAATCGGTAACGATGGTAAAACTCTTACCCATCAGAAACATTTTAAAACGTTCTCATGCTTCAACGACAGCAAGCACTTCCAGCTCGTATGCATGGTAATTCTTCTCCTGTGGCGTACATGCTCGACTATAGTATGCAATTGGTTGCAGGTATGTTACCTCTCTTTGCGACAGAATTGCAGCTATACCTACGCTTGATGCGTCAGTGTGCAGTTCATGTTCATTCGACACATCGTAAATTGCCAGAACTGGAGCATTAGTAATAATTTTGATCAACTGCTGGTATGCTTCCTCTGCGTTTTTCTTCGTCAGCAGAGTGAGTTGTTTAGATATTAATGCATATCCGGGAACGAACTTGCGGAAGTACCCAGTCAACCCCAAGAAACGTCTGATCTCTAGCTGATTCCGTGGCGTCGGATATTTCTCTATGGTTACTGTTTTAAAAACTCCTGGTTGTATTCCATTTGTGTCCACCTGATGCCCTAAGAATGTTACATTACGCCTTAAAAACGTACACTTAGATAATCTTAACGTCAACCCCTCTTTTTGGATTATTTTCAAAAATTTTTCCAAAAAAAATAAATTGTCCTCCTCAGTATCTGTCGCTATAACCACTTCATTTACATAGCTAATTACGACTTCATTCAAGGGTGCCACTAATTGCGACATCATCATATGAAAGGCGCATGGAGCGTTACGCAGACCAAATGGCATCCTATTGAACTCAAAGTGTTCATTGTGCGTAACAAATGCGGTAAACTCTTTCGCCTCTTCCTCTAATTCAAGTTGATAATAACTCGACTTAAGGTCTAGCGTAGTGAAGTACCTTTTAGCTGATAATGTTGCTAAAACACCATCAACTGTGGGCATCAGCCACGGCTGCTTCTGTTATAGCGTTAAGTTCTCGGAAATCAACGCATAGCCTGTCTTCACCATTTTGTTTTCGTACAAGAACGACAGGAGATGCATATAAAGATGTTGATCTTCGAATAATTCCTAACTGCAGCAGCTCTTCAACTATTTCTTCCACAACTCGTTGCTTCGGGATTGGAATGCTGTACGGTTTCTTTGCTATTGATCTCTGTGACGTTAACCTTATATCCATCTTAAACCGCCTTGACATTCCCAGCTCAGGTAACTTTTCACCAAAACAAATTGCATATCTGTTCACTAAATCAACTAGCGTTCCCTTGACATCATTTCGTAGCTCACTGCCGATGTCTAACTCACGACTGCTAATTGCCATTACCCTGCATGTGCCACCTTCAATGACTACTTTACCTTTTGAGAGCACGTCAATTCCGACAAGTGCGTCGTGTCGCATCCCACAATCGTCTAAAATCACTAATTCAACCACACGTACAACTTCGTCAGATCTTATAGGCACTATTACCTTTCCGTTGCAAATAATTTCACCACCATCAAATCCAATTAACTTCTCTTTGCATGAGATGACACACAAACCACACTTTGTTGCAATTGCCCGCTTCACCAAAGATCTGCTACTACCCGAATCGATGAGTGCTTTAGACTCAATTTCCTTCGCACCCAAGATCGTAATTTGTTTACACAGTTCCTTGCAAATATTTTTATATTCAATCTTCTTTACTGTCGTTTCAGTGTCTACACTTTATTCACCCTCATTGCTAGCTACTTGATATACCCGATAACTTTGTTTTACTTCGGGTTTCCTCTTGGGTTTTTCACAGCTCTTCGCAATGTGCCCTGCAATTAAAACAAATTAAGCCGGCTGAACTCTTTTTCGCATCAACTGTAACCTTTGATACCTGCTGAACACTTCTTTGATGCACTTCATTTAATCTGCTATATTTATTCTCATAATTCGTCGATATATTTATCAATGATTGTAACAAATCACCACATTTTGCAAATTTCATTGCACTTCAAGTCTTACGCAAATTATCGTCGGCCAACCCATTCACAATATACCAAATTATTGACCTATCATCGATATTGTCCCTCCGGCCTATTGGCAACATTTTATAATAAAATTCAATAAGTTTCTCTCCTTTACCTATTTTAGTATTCATCATACGAATGTGACAATCAGCAGAGTTTCTTACATATGGAAAGTCTGTCAAAAATGCTACAACGAAGTCGTTCCATTCCCGGAATGCTGGCTGAGCATCCGCCCGTTGCTTTGTCACTCCTCTCAGCCTACTAAGAACCGCAAACGAACGTATCTTCCCAATGCTACATTGTTCTCAACTGCTCAACTCTTTCAACGAACTGCATTGATGAATACGTGCTGTCAATCGGGTTGAATTCAGGCAGAATTGCTGCTACTTCACTTGGTGTATGTGTATATTTACTTCTAGCTATATTTGTACATCTGTATCCGTTGCTTGCATAGTTGTTTGTGTAGACGGCATACCCTGAATCATATATTAAAAAGCATTTTGATGCTGCGCTGCTTGCTGAGCGGTACGTGGTGACGATGGTTGTAACATAGCATCGACGAAAGCGACGGCTGCGAAGTCGGTAGCGCACACGCATACGACTGCAAAACGAGTGAAAAATTCCGTTGCGCCGAAATCGAATACGAAGTATGTGACGCATGTGTCTTCGGTTGACCATTCCATGGTGCTTGTGGCGAGCTTACTACTGGCGCTTGTGTGATTGCGGCCTGTGACGAAATATGTCGCATCCACTGATGCGTTGTGACGGCTGCAGGCTATACATGGTTCTGGAACATTCGGACCCATTGGACGTAGAATACAATCTATATATCACGCGTCGTTTTCTCATTCTTAATTATTTATTAAACCTATCTACAAAACTAAAAATTTTAATTTATTTACTGTTTTTTTAAATTTCAATCTATTTGTATTACTCCATACACTATGTGTTTGCCGTCGAAAAGCGTGAAAAGTTGAAAGTTGCCCAACTTTTAACGGCATACGCGTTTGACGCTTTTCGACGGCAAGTGTTGGAGGTTGCTTCATATAAATGCATGTATTCAACTTTTCGCGTGAAACGCGGCAAACGCGTTGTCGTCAAAAAGCATGATATGTAGTTGCGCCTTAAGATCCCTTCTGCAAATATTTAGCGGCATGCTCCGCCATTCGGCTTAAGGCGAGCTCACAATGGAAAGCTGTTCCGTATGGACATGCGACCATATTAGAATCCTATACGGACAATAATATTGAATACCTTCCTTCTTCCCTCTGTTTCCAAAGAAATTTTTGGGTTAGGATTCCTTCCAGAGAGGAATGGCTCGAGAAGGATCCATCACCCGATACTCCCATCAAGATATACACAGACGGATCAAAAATGAATTCCGGTGTAGGATCAGGACTTTATTGCGAAATGCCCTCAATCCGTGAATCCATCAAACTAATGGATCACTGCAGTGTTTTTCAAGCGGAAATGACCACTATTCACGAAGCCTTGAATTGGTTGAGGATAAACGAGGTAACCGTCAAGGAAATCTGTATTTTTATCAGATAGCCAAGCTGCACTAAGGGCTTTGAATACATTCCAAATAACATCAAGGAGTGTCTTAGACTGCCGATCTCTAAATAAGATGGCTAAACAATTCCATATCCATTTGTGCTGGGTGCCAGGACATAGGGATATACGAGGGAACTACAGGGCTGGCACTTGTATGCCAAATGTCAGTAGGCATATGGGTGTACCTCTCGCGACTTGTAAGTTTCTCACACAGGAGACACAAATTAATTCTACCAATCAAAGATGGATCTGTGCCACTACCTGTGAAATCGCCAGGCAAACATGGCCGAGGCTAAATCCGCGTCTATCTAGGAATATCATTAGACTCAATATACTACAAATTAGGACTTTAATAGGAGCCCTCACGGGACATTGTCTAATAGGAAATCATGCAAGAAGAATGGGAGCTTATACACATGATTTCTGTCGCAGCTGCAGGATCGAGGAGGAACTGGAAACGATCCAGCATCTCTTCTGTATATGTGCAGCTTTTGCTAGAAATAGGGAACGTTTACTAGGATCCCACTTCTTAGCAAATATAGATTATCTATGCCAGTCAGGTGTTAACAACCGTATTCGCTTTGTAAAAGGCTCAGGTTGGTTCAATCTGGAGGGGGCAGCGTAGCCATGCCTCGCATCCCCGACTCACAACGGACCCAACTGGTGGTCTAAGTGTGTGAGGACTAAAATCTTTTGTGGAAATTTTGGCCCACAGTACAGGTGACAGAGTCGCTACGCAACTATATCCACACACACATCACGAATAATAGACCCGAACCGAAGCAACTGCATTAGAAATTTAACAGAAAACTACTTACGTTGTAACCAATCAGCGCAGCAGTGGCGGAAGCACAGACCACCAGCAGCATATTATACCAGTTGGAATAATAACAATTACATCAAAAGCAACCTCACGCGCCAACCAGCGACACGCTTGCGAAGAGAGAAAAAACACAGCTACGAAGAATGCAACAAATACACGCACGACAAGAGAAGGTGAGTGCACGAACTCAAGCGGTGGAATTTGGCGAGTGCGCCCGCTCGGTAAATTTTACACTAACAACACGCAGACACGAGAGCAAAGCACAAGAGGGACTACGACAGAGCGACCACCACGCCAATGGCCAACAAGAACATAGCAGAAAGAGGAATGAGAACGAATATGTTACCTCCAAGTTAAATTGAAATATAATAATATTTAACAACAACACTACAAGATTTCGGACAGCGCTGCTTGCAGCCAATACTGCAGGCCAACCAGAGGCCGCTGGAGTGAGGTGGCTGACTGACAGTAGTTGAAGGTGGCCCAAAGGCAAAATGCTACAATAACAACAAGCCTGACCTCAACAACAACAAGCGTGACGAGTAGCAGAAAGCGAGGCCGGCCAACGGAAGGGAAATTACACAACGGTGGCTGGCCAACAACAACATGCACCAGCCACTATGACCAATTGGGCTATATAAGCCATATGGCCCAAACAACAGCCTCTTCTTCAGGGAATAACGTCCGAGCCGACAACAGCCTTCACGAGAACCATACGTCGTCGAGACTTAGTAGGACCATCAGGTTTCCAATCGGTTTCTTCCTAAGTCACGTACACAACCAGGACATAGCAACTCAGTAAGAACATCAGGTTTCCAATCGGTTTCTTACTGGGGTACCTATGTTACTGAGACACATACGTTACTAAGACCAACACGATACAGAGCCGTCGCGACTTAGTGGGAACATCAGGTTTCCAATCGATTTCTATTAAGTCACGTACACAACCAGAACATAGCAACTCTGTAAAAATATCAGGTTTCCAATCGGTTTCTTACTGGGGTACCTGTGTCAGTGAGCCATGTACTTGCCGAGACAGATAGACTGACAACACGTACGCATTGTATAAGTCTACTGTATAGGAATAGAATTAAGGAAGTAGTTTTGTTTGATTTTGAATTTAAATAAACACACTAAAAATCTAACTCGACGGATTATTATATTTTCTGCATACGACCCCTGGAGCCGCTGAGTTTAGCCCGGCTAGAGAAAAGAGTCGTTACAAGTGGCATCACTGGTTTATTGGTGATGCGGCTGCCCAACCTACATACCTAGTATCGAGCTTCTGCAACTGACCATAAATGCGGTTCGAGTCTTGGTGGTCAGTCAGTTCAGTATTTATCCGCTAGCGTCTATTAGTGACCTGCGGATTTTTTTTTCTTCAGAAACCATCTTATTATTGCTCCTAGTTCCTGTTTTGAAGCATCGCATCTACGCCTTAGCTCAGTACCACTAGCCGCTGCATGTTTCTCACATAATTTTCTGGTTATGTCCTGCATGTCTTCCACTTGCTTCAGAATAATCCCCAACTCTGTTCGTGGCAACTCAGTCACAATCACCAATAGTCCTTGGCGAACCACACTTCCCCTTTTGTCTCCAATAATATAACAGTGTTGAGTAATTTGTCCAACACCACTTCTGCAAAAGTTCTGTTGATCCCCGCCAGTATCATCAGTAATGTGATCTAGAACCGTCCATATTAAAAACGATTTTTACGCTAAACTTATGCTTATTTCTAAATACTAAGAAATGTACTTTTATAGTGTGCTTTTTTTATAGTTGAATGCTATACCATTCTACTTATGTCCACTCGACTTTCCCCCCTTACATTACGGCATTTGTTACTATATCTCAGAAGAAAAGAGGACCGGACTATTTATTGTCATCGCTATATAGTGTTCCAACTTTACTTTATTTAACTCTGGGCAAGAATATTTATCCTTTACGATCCTATACTCCCTAAAAATTACCATGAATAGCTTAACTATACACTCTCGTACCACGTACGCGGCGATTGGCCTATACTTTCTAACCTTATTAAAACCTAACCTAAGTACTAGAATCATCATAGTTACCCATATCAAAACGCAATCAAAAATTTTTCCCGGAGAGACTCTTGCTCCTCCGTATCTTGAACCATAGTTCTTACATTACTCGGTACGTGGTATTGGAGAGCCTCTTCCTCCTCCTGCACCTGGACTGTAGTTTCTACATTACTACTCACACGTACTTCTGGCCTAATTCTTTCTTCCTTTCTTTTGGCTTTCCAGTCTACTGGCCTCGACTGGGTCGCTGGAAGTTTCACTGGTCCCTTTGCTGGGATTGTTTTTCCTTGCATTCCGCTGCCCGATGTCCTATTCGTCCACATGAGAAGCATCTCAACCCCTGTATGGTGTTGCTCATCCTCGCTTCACTTCCGGAATTTAAATTTGGTCGCTGCTGACCACTCCCAGTGTTGAAGGGATTTCTTCCTTGGTGAATTCCTTCTGTTGAAGTAACTCGGGGACTACTAAAGTTACCCCTGCTGTCCCTCCTGGGTGGATCCGGACTCGTCGTGGCTGGCTGGCTCCTAATCTGATCCCATTCTGTGACCCCTAGGTACTGCAGTCTTGCTTCATGACCATATGCTTGGCATTTCATACAATATAGCGTGTTTTTTATTGTAATGCACTCATCCCTTGTACCTAAACGACCACTAATAACAGAATGACACAAAACGGCATAAAATCAAAGAAACCAAAAATGATCCTACCGAAATATACACACACACTTCATAGCAAAGTAGCAATAGTAGAATGCAAATGAAAGAGAGAAATGACCTTTTACTAAATCAAATTCAAGTATCCCAGAAGTACCATCAATATATTCTTGAAATAAACACTAACGTATATAAAAGTTCATATGTGACATATTTACTTTGTCATTTAAAAATTTACGCAAGCTACATACATTATTACAAATGTTTGCAATAAGAAACCAAATACCTAAACAACGGGTAGAAAATAATATCTGAAACAGATTCACATCAACTGTTGCTGATTCGCACACAATGCGACAAACGAGATTCACAGAATTCGGTCGCTACCGAAACTACGCTTCCAACGCTACCAGAGGCAACTAAAATTTTGAAGCCCGACAGCATGGTGCCGCCGCCAGCTACAAAATACTATGTGTAAATGGCTACATTTGATTACGTGGAAACTTTCTCGAAGCGACATTTTTTTTCCGCCTGGCGTTTTGCTGTCTGGCGTTTTTACGCTATATGTAAATCGGCTTTAATTCAATACGTTGTAGGTTCGTCCAAATATACGGTAAATCAAATTGAAGTGAAGTTTAGCGGAGTGAGACATATTGTCGGTCCTTTTAATTTTCATATTTAAAGGAATCGGGTGATTTAATAATTCAGAAATTGGGCACAAGGAAGGAAGTAATTAGGAACTTGAGAGACACGAGTTACAGTGCTTCAAATGGCACTGCAATATCTGGTAAAAAGGAGGAAATAAATTTTTAATATCGATATTAATTATCCTAAATTTTGTGAGGGAAAATCCACGAAATCTTGTAGAATATGTCATGCTCCACAGAAACAGTTTTCAACATTTACTGCAGCTTCTTATGATGACATCAAGGAGATGTATGACTTGGGATTGTCTCATCTACATGCAAGATTAGGTTTTTTTCTACATATTGCGTTCGATTTCAAATTTCAGAATTGTGTGCGTGGATCGGACGAAGTCGAAGGCCTTACAAGAAAAAAGATATTGAAAAATGGCATCAGGGCTGAAAAGAAGCGCAAGATTCATACCGAGTTCAAAGAAAGGACTGGACTTTCCAGGATTTGGTAACAGTAATGATGGCAACACTGCTCGGCGCATTTTCGTCGATATTAAGTCAACAGCTGAAATAACAGAGCAGGACGAAACTATCTTTCGGCACTTTCAAAAGCTATTAATGGCCATTAATTGTCGGCAACATATAGACGCGGAGAAATTTCGCATGTATGTTATGGAAACTCATGCCCTATACAAGTGTCTTTATGGTTCCTGGAAGCCCATGTCACCAACTCTTCATAAAATGCTAGCACATGGAAAAAATTCATTAACTACCGCGTTTTTCCTATAGGAGAGTTGACAGAGGAAGCCAAAGAACCCAAAAATAAAGAGCATAGCAATTTAAGGCTAAGTCATACGAGAAAGAACGGCAGAGAAACTCAAAACTTGGATTTAATTACAATTCTTATGGCTTCTTCGGATCCCTTTATTATTTCGTTAAGAAGAAAACACTATACAAATCACTTATATGAATACCTATTATAGTTGACCTCTTAATAAAATAGTTATATAAATACAAGTTTTTGAACCTAATTTTAATTTTTTCATTTTTGAAACCACTCAGCAAGGACACCCTGTAATATATATATTCTACTTTTACAGATTTTAAACGTTCCATTAATTATCTATCATTTATAAAAAACTTATTAAAAAATATGCATCCGTCCGAAAGTTACAATCGGACACGTCGCGACAGAATCGAAACTGCACTTACTCCATAAGTACAAAAAACACAAAGTTACTCACTTCCAACAACTACTAAAACCAAAAATCAATATATTTTGCTGAAATTTTGGCAGTCACTGTTTAGACAGATGGCACTAAAGGATAATATACAGATTTATCAGTAGTAGCGATTTCTAATGACCAACAACGGACACTTCTCAATTACTCTCCGTACAAAATTTACAATGTTCCACAAAATAAAATCAATAGCAGATATATATTAGGACTTAATAATTAAATGTGAGATTAATTTGAATTTTCACTGAGCTAACTCTCATGTTCATTTTTTAAATTAAGCAACATACTCTAACACATGCACATGAGGGTATTCACTCGAACACATAAGCATACTCTTAACACAATAATAATAATAATGGTAGTGGTATGGTTGGAACTAGTGGGACTGTTGGATCAGCGACGGTTGGAACGGAAGGATACAGAATCCCAACCATCCACAAAAAATGTGTATAAATGTTGCATGTGTGCTGTGCAGGTGTCTATAAGCGGATATGTACTATTGTTGGGATGACGATTGCTGGACTGCAATAGTCCTTGCTATTAAAGATGACCGAAGAAGGCGCAGCGATGGTAGGTCCGTACGTTCCACTCAACACATTCCTTTAATATATATACGAAAACTTATATTATTGTTTAATTTAATTTTAGCTTTTCGGTAATACATACTTTATACTTTAGTAGATACACTTAAAGTTAAAATAATCGCCTCTATAATATAACTAATTTACAACTCTATTTTCTCAATTAATATTTACAGTGAAACATATGGAACATGCTTAATATTGGACGGCATCATCCAATGTACATCCAGAGACGAATTTTCGTATCAAGAAATGATATCCTTTCTTCCTTTGTGCTGCCACCCAAATCCTAAAAAAGTACTCATAGTAGGGGGAGGTGATGGTGGAGTCGCACGAGAAGTAGTTAAACATCCAGCAGTTGAAGAAGTTCACCAAGTTGAAATAGATAAACGTGTCGTAGAACTCTCTAAACAATTTTTACCGAACATGGCATGTGGCTTTCAAAATCCAAAATTAAGACTAACCATTGGTGACGGATTTGAATATATGAAGCAGCACAAACATATGTTTGATGTTATAATTACAGATAGTTCAGACCCTATTGGTCCAGCAGTGACTCTATTTCAGGAAAGCTATTATGAACTTATGAAGAGTGCTTTACGCGAAGGTGGTGTTGTGTGTTCTCAAGGAGGAAGCTTTTGGTTGGATTACGATTATGTTAAAAAAACTATGGCCGGTTGTAGGCTACATTTTCCGAAAGTTGCATATGCAGTAACTTCGGTTCCATCATATCCATGTGGCCATATTGGCTTTGTAATTGGAAGTCTGGACACTATGATAAATTTGAAAGATCCTGTTAAAAAATTTAATTCTTCAGATATAGATAACATGTGTTTAAAGTACTATTCTAGTGATGTCCATTCTGCAGCCTTTGCGCTTCCACGTTGGATTGAAAAACATTTCTACGAAAATTAATTTTAGTATAGTTACAAAATGTATAAATATAAAATCGTTTTGCAAATTTTTGTTTTTAAGATAGTTTCAATATATAAAGTACATAGGCATAGTGCGGCGATGCATAACAACAAACATTCAGTTATCACGAGTAATAACTAATTTATATATATTAGATACAGTTAGTACAGGAGTAAATAACGTCAATATTTAAAAAATATAATAAATATTTACAAAAATGGAGTAATTGAATATAGTCGGATATGTAACCTAAATTAATCTAGAAATTTCTGCTGATTAAATACTTTGTGTGACAGTTGACTCAAATAATGTATACTAAATGTTCGTTAAATTGAACTTTGAGTTTTATTTTGCACGTTAAGTGAATTAAAAAATCCAAAAATTACATTTATTTTAGTGCTAAATTTGGAGCAATTTTGTAGTTTATAGAGCAACGGTGATAATTTAATAAAATTGGGAAAATAATACGACTCGATCTTGCAGCAATAAATGGATGGTGGTAACCTCAAATAACCTTGTAACCGAATGTTTTTGCGATATGCGTTTTTTATTGGAATTATATTCTAACGGCAATTTTTTGTCTAGCTGAAAAGAAAATTTACCGTTTAGAACATTTTTTTTCCCCATCAAATACACTTTAAAGTGAACAGTCACTGGAACAACATTGTAAGTGATGGATATAATGGCAAAAAATGTCAACTCAAACTTAAGTCTTGCTGAATTGTGTCAAGAAATATTTTGAACTCTGACTTTGATTTGCGTTTTGGAACTCCCAGGTCCGATACATGTAAAACATGTGACAAATATTTTATTAAAACGGCATCTTCAAATACAATCAGAAAATAGAAAAGGAAGGAGAACTTCACCACCTCAAAGCAGAATATGCTTATTTATGTCTTAGGCAGGATACAAATTTAGCAAAAAATAAGACTAATATTATAGTAATATGTGTAGACTTACAAGTAATTTTTACTCCAAACCTGACACATTCGGACGTATATTATCAACGCCAATACTCCAATTACAATTTTGCTATACACGATCTAGGGAAGAATACGGCTAATATGTTTACATGGCATAAAGAGAGAAGCTTCAGAAATTGCTTCCTGTATTATCAAAGATATATTAACCAATCACCATGTAATTCCAAAAGGAGCAGAAAGAAAATTTATAATTTGGTCTGATCGATGTGTGGGAGAAAATATTCTCTGGACAATGGTAGCTCTGTGTAAATTCCTTATCAAACTCAAATGTTTTCCTGAAGTAAATCAGAAGTTTTAATGTCTGGGCACAGCTTCATACCGTGTGACCGGGATTTTGCGCTTATAGAGAAAAAATAACTACGTTCCTGATGATGTTAATTTAATAAAATCATCAAGACCATCAAACCCCTTTTTGGTTCATAGAATGTGCCAAGTGAATTTTAAATATGAATTCACTCACGGAAGCTTTTAAGAAAAATCCGAACTGCAAGATTGCAGAAGCGAGATGGATACAGTTTTCTGCAGATTATGTTGAGGTTTTAAAATTAAGGAAAATTCATTCCACTTTAGCAGCCTGGCTTATTTTCAACCTGCACCAGAAGACAAAAAACAAAAGGCGCTTTCAAAACCGACATTTTTGTGGCAATAGGAAGTGCTCCGAAATGAGCCTGTAACTATTAGTCTCGAAAAGAAAAAAGACCTGCTATCGATGGCATCATTTTTGTCAAGCGAATATGTACAATTTTATATTGAAATTTGTGAAGAGTAAAGCTTACGGCCTATATATATACGAGGTGTGATCAGAAAATAACCGTTATGTTCATCTTTTCGTGAGTTACGTATGTTCGATGTTCGCATTTTTTTTCTGTTATGTTGGTACACATGTCTGTTATATATGTTGGCAACACCAACCATTTTGGATTGTCAGTTTGTTTTTGACAGATAAAAAGGTTAGTCGTGTTTTGGTGTGCTCTTCGATTTTGTACTATTCGAAAAAATGGATCAAAGAAACTGTATTCAGTTTTGTGTAAAATATGAAATTAAATGCGTAAGAACATTTGAAATGTTGACTGTGGCCTTTGGCGAGTCTACTATGAGCAGAACACAAGTTCAGTTGTGGTATAACCGGTTTAAGGAAGGCCGAGAAGATGTCAATGACGATGCTCGTCCTGGTAGCCCGAGCACGTCAACAACCGATGAAAACATTGACGCAGTGAAGAAAATGACTTTGGATAATCGTCGAATCACTATCAGAGAGGTTGCTGATGATGTTGGCATATCGTTCAGCTCATGCCAAGCAATTTTTACGGATGTTTTAGGCATGAAACGTGCGGCAGCGAAGATTGTTCCAAAATTGCTAAATTTTGAGAAAAACAACGTCGCATGGACATCGCTCAGGAGCTGTTTTTGGCCAAAGACAAAACCGTTATCATGCCTCAACCACCGTATTCACCGGACTTGGCCCCGTTGACTTTTTCCTCTTTCCAAAACTGGAGACACCGATGAAAGGAAAGCGTTTTGCTACGATTGAGGAGATAAAAGAAAAATCGAAACAGGAGCTGTTGGCGATACCAAAAAAAGCGTTTCAGAAGTGTTTCGAGGATTGGAAAAAACGCTGGCATAAGTGTATTATATCTGAGGGGAATTACTTTGAAGGGGACAAGATAGTTGTTGATGAATAAATAAATACTTTATTTTTTGATCACACAATAACGGTTATTTTTTGATCACACCTCGTATATATACTTAGTTTGAATGAGGTTTAATGTAATGTGTAATTACAAGGACTCGAAATTGGCTTTTTATTTTTTTTATTTCCTGTAGTAAATTGTTAATGAAGAAATGAATGAAAATACATGATATATACCTTTTTTATTAGAAATAATGCTGCTTGCAGTGAAACACCGTTGTATCATTCATTTTACAGGATCCATGTCTAATAAGTGTTAATTTAATAAAATTCAAAATATATAAAAGAAATTTCGAATCTGGCAATTTTAAACCGATTTTCCTATACTGAACGTTTTTAATTTTGTCTGTCCCATGTTATTTGAGGCGACCATTTAAATGGTTACTAGATAATTATTATTATTATTAATTCAATATTTATTATAATTGAAATTATAACGAAATATATAAAAACACTTGCTGCCAGGGCATCATTAGTAAATATTTTTACTTGCAATGCACAATCCTTTCACAATATTATATATTTTCAGGTTTGTTTTTATTTTTTAATGTATCTAAACCAATTAGAAGCAGTGTTTGAAGAAGATAAAGAAAGTCTGTCCTAATTTAAAATAATACTTAAAGCAATAAAGCTGCTCATAGCAGTAACTTATGAGATATATTGACACATTGTAAAATATTTATTTCTTCACCTAAGTAAAATATACTGAATACAGTAACAAAAAAAAGTAGAAATATTAAACTTAGGATACAAAAAACAACAAAAACAAAAATAGTCAAAAACTTGGCTGTCAAAGTGTTTTTACAAATCAGAACTTCTTTATAAAAATGAAATAATGAAATGAAAATTAGCATTATAAAGGGTTTTAATATTTTGTATGCCCCCTGTAGCATTTATAATGACTTGTAGCATTCTCCTCATGGAATAAATCAACTTCGGCACATCGTATCCGCTTGGTTTTTTTTTCATTCCTCTAGTATTGCAATTTTGAGCTCTGCTCCACCTTTTGATTGCCTCTCGCCCCCTTTTTTCTTAAATGTTCCCACAATTTTTCAATGGGGTTCAAGTGTGGACTCTGGGCTGCCGTATCTAACACTTTTTGTAATTATAAAGAACCCAGATACTTACCATATGTCATTATCTTGGTAATATTTGAATTACGGATTGCTATCAATATTGAACCCACAATGATCTGCGCTGTTTACCAAATAACGTTGGAATATATCCAAATATTGTTGTGCATCCATTTAATCTCTGTAAAATTCAGTTCTCCTACTCCATTACTGGATATGCACCCCGATATTATGGCAGAAAGTTTGCCGAATTTAAATATATATACTAAATAGGAAAATTATATCCAAGAGTATATATAGTATATATAGTATATTTGTTTAAATATTACACAATTTTGAAATTGATTTATTAAATTAACTTATGAAATGTTCGGCTAAAATTAAACATAGAAAAATATCAAATTAAAATGTTAACTAGAAAATTAAGAAGATTATTATAAGTATTCAGTTTTGATGATGTGAACCGAAGCGGGAAATTCCAGGAACAGCGCATATCGGAAGACGGTGCAGACTAAGGGACCAACGTATTATTCGGAAAGATGTGTTTTTGAATATCAGAGATTTCTGGCAGCTATCCAAGGTTTGGGAATCCGGTTGTGACCGCAAGGATGCCAATATATTGGATTGGGGATGAATGGTGACGGATTTTTTTCTCTTTGCGAAACGGCTTATGGCCGCAGCATTTGAACGCGTTGTGGATGAGTTATTGACAAGCAACGAAAAATAAAGAAGTTTCCTTGCGGAGTCATGTTTTGCATTGGACAGTTTTATATTACAATGTCCACCCAGTGTATCACAATCTCAACAGAATCGATTTTGGATAAGTTGAAGATGGGTAAAAGCTTAAGGTGGGTGACTGAAACCACCACCAAATATAATAAGCAGAAGAAATTTGGCTCGCGGAAGTTAATTGCTTCATTGAAGTATATGTCCAATCTAGAGTATGAAAATACGAAATGTGATTTACATATGAAATATGATTTAATACAAGAGGACACAGAGACTGGTACCCGTTCAGAGTACACAGATTACGTCATTAAGCGTGTATCTCAGGGAAATACCGATAGTCTACACATCGAAGGCAACGAAAGAAAATATAATTATGAGAAAGCCAAAGAAAACCACTTCCACCATAGAACGCACTGCTGCAAAGTAAGAAGGAGTATTGTATTCTGTCATGTATTCCAAATGCTTTTTACAAGTTGAACACTATAAGCAGAGAATGAAAAGAAGAAGGCTACTACAAGCGAAGTTTTAATGTTAACCCAAAACGCCAGTCTAGAATATCATCTTGGCATGTACCGGTCCAGAAAGAAGGGAGGGGTATGCGGAGTACCTCGAGGGATTTCACTCATGATAGATGACAATAAGAAAAAAAAACAAAAACAAAAGAAAGAAAACTACAAAAGAAAATAAAAGCTAGAGGAAAAAAAATATGGAAAAGAAAAGAATAAAAAAAGCAAAAAAAAACCGTGATAGAACCCAAATAAGGCGATTTTAAGAAAAAAATAAAACAAATTATATATATATGTATATGTACTATAGAGTTAAATAGATGCACATAATTGTTCATAGTGGAAGGAAAATATTGTAGAGTTAATGGAAGTTAGTTGCACTAACTTCTTTTAGAAAGAGGGGAGGGATGTTGTGAGTTACAATTAAGCTACCTACGCGTAGTTGACTCACAGCACCGGCTCCTATTTAATTCATTAAAAAATCACATATTTTTAGGGTGCAAGTATTGTAAGTAACTAGAATTTATGTAATAAAGATTATGTAAACTTTTAGGGTGTTACAGTTCCGCAGTCGAGTCGACGAAGGGCGTTGGAATTTAGAATGCACCGTCGACATTTGTACAGTAAAGTAGATCAGTTGGCTTGACCAACTGACACCAATTAACAGGTGCGAAACTGGAACACCAGAAAGGTCAGTTTTTGTATTGTAATTGTGAATTGTAAATAGTATATAAGAATTAGTATTTTAAGAATAAGTCTGCTTGTTGTTTTAATTCAAAATAGTGCAGTGCTTATTTAAGAAAGTGGTTTAGTATTTTCAGCTACGCGCCCAGCGAACCGAGACAGGAAGTCTGCCGACGAGCAGCAAGGGCCCCAACAGATATTTTCACTTGAATCTGTAATTTATATGGTGCTTCGTAGTCAAGCTTGCAACTGTATTTTATTCAAAAATTGCGTCCTAGTATGCCATCTGTTATCATGTAATGACATTTCTACAGCTGGAGTTTTTCAGAAATTCGATTTATTTTATCGATTATTTAGGGAAGAGGCGGAGATTTATGCAAGATTTATATTAAATCTCCTCGCTACAGAGATTTTACTTTATATAGTAAATTCGTATAAATTCGAAAAGATTTAGTACTAAACCTCGAAACTACTGTAAATCCTGAATAAATCTTCAAGTGGAGACATTGCATTAAATAATAATTGATTAATTACTTAAAACTTTGAAGCTCGAAGTTAGCTTGATCAGAAATTGAATGCGTTGTAAGCTCAAAACTAATGTGCTGTAAGATCTTGTTGTAACATCAATATTTTTAGTCTTGATAAATAAAGTTCTCTCTTGTTGTCACATAAAAATTAATGTGTTGATAAATAAACTTCACTCTTGTTGTAAGATCAAGATTAATGTGCTGATAAATGAACTTTACTCCTGTTGTAAGATGAAATTTAATATGATAAAAAGAACTTCACTCTTGTTATAATTGAATAAGAGCACGACCACGAAATAACTTTAAAAAATTGCATTTTAAATTTTGTAGAGAATTCATGAAACCCAACACTAGTTAACTCTGCATCATCTGAGGAGCTGAGCTGTTCACCCATCCTGATCTGTGCAACCTATGAAGCGGTAGGGAAAGAGTTTCGGGGAAATAAGTCAGCGAGGTTGGTCGAGGTTATTGACGTATACCGGCCCGGTAATGATTAACTTATATAATAATTATTTCTATTATCAATTATTTATATTTTCATAGTGTGGTTGTTATTACTGTTGTTATTATTGAAATTAATGCATCCATGCATAATACGTTTTATATATTTGAATTCGGATTTGCAGAAATAAGTATTTATTTAATTGTTAGAACTACATATTTTGAATAACATATCCACATACTTATCAACTATCAAAAATTTGCATAACAACATACGGTCAGCCTCAACTCATCTCACATAAAATATTTCAATAATAACATAGCGCACATGCGCTCCATTATACACAATATATTTTCATATTTATATAGTGTGTATGCAAAAACAACACATTAAAAACTTCTATGCTATTGCTGCCTGCTGCCGACTCTAATAGCACGCTAGCTCATAACGTGTCTCAATACATAAAATATATTTATACTGTCAAGAAAGTGTTTTTACAAATCGGAACTTCTTTATAAAAATGAGATAAAGAAATGAAAATTAGCATTATAAAGGGTTTTAATATTTTGTATGCCCTCCTGTAGCATTTATAATGACTTGTAGCATTATCCTCATGTAGCATTCTCCTTCTGCACATCGTATTCGCTTGGTTTTTTTTTCATTCCTCTAGTATTGCAATTTTGAGCTCTGCTCCACCTTTTGATTGCCTCTCGCCCCCTTTTTTCAGAAATTTTCCCACAATTTTTCAATGGGGTTCAAGTGTGGACTCTGGGCTGCCGTATCTAACACTTTTTGTAATTATAAAGAACCCAGATACTTACCATATGTCATTATCTTGGTAATATTTGAATTACAGATTGCTATCAATATTGAACCCACAATGATCTGCACTGTTTACCAAATAACATTGGAATATATCCAAATATTGTTTTGCATCCATTTTATTCTCTATGAAATCTGGTTCTCTTACTCCTTTACTGGATATGCACACCGAAACTATGACAGAAAGTTTGCCGAATTTTAATTTTGGAATATAATATAATATTTCGATTTTCCTATGCGTTTACGGTTGTCGCCACACTCTGTTAGGGCCACCATTATAGTAAAGCATGATTTTAGTCTCATCGCAAAATATAGCGTCATCCCAATAGTCATTCGGTTTGACAAAGTACATCCTAGTGAAAGACAATCACTTTTTAATGTATTGTGTTGAAAGCATTGATTTTTTACGAGCAACTCTTGACATATACTGGTAACTTATCAGGAGCTGCCCTACTGTTTCGAAGGTAACCGCAGTATCACAATCTTCTTTGAGTTGACTTGAAAGGCTTCTCGTAGAAATCTGCGGATTTTCGCCTACTTTCGTTACCAATATTCGTTCTGTTCTAACCGATATTTTGTGCACACACAAGTTCGAAAGTTTTAGTATCAGACTATCTTCATTTTTTACGCGATTTAAAATATTATAAATAGTCAGTTGGTCAAAGGAAACATCTCGGACAATTGTTGGAAACTTTTCCGGATGCAGTGGCTATAGTAATTGAGTCATATCAAATGACGTTATTTTACCAGGCATCTTAAATTCAAAATAATGTTGCTAAAAATGCTGCATTCGATGAGCAAAGAACAAATATTTTTGATTAATTTGTATCTAAAATGCGCAGAAAGCATAGTGACTCATCAATCTCATAACGGTATATGCACTGCGCAGCTAAATTAGTTCCAAAGCGAATTGTAAAAACACTTTCTTGACAGCAAAATGTTTGACTATTTTTGTTTTTGTTATGTTTTTTGTATCTTAAGTTTAATATTTCTGCTTTTTTTTGTTACTGTTCATTAGTAAATACATTCATTAAATGAAATGAATCAAAAAAATTAGTCAAAACAATAAAGAAATACTATATTATGAAGGGGAGAAATCAAATTCACAAATTTTTTACCGTGTCAAAACACTTTCTTGACAAACTGTATATATGTAAGTAAAAATTATCTGATTACGTCCCATAAGACCAGGTTGGATTATCGAATGGAATATGAATACTTTCGAGTGAGTGAAGTACATTCGATAGAACTTCGATTGTGACTACAAACATTTGTTTATGTTTTATATATTTCTCTTTTTTTTAAATTACAATATCATTTCAACAATTATGTTTTATTAATAAATAATTTTATTTGCATTATATATATATTATATATATATATATATATATATATATATATATATATATATATATATATATATATATATATATATATATATATATATATATATATATATATATATATATATATATATATATATATATATATATATATATATATATATATATATATATATATATATATATATATATATATATATATATATATATATATATATATATATATATATATATATATATATATATATATATATATATATATATATATATATATATATATATATATATATATATATATATATATATATATATATATATATATATATATATATATATATATATATATATATATATATATATATATATATATATATATATATATATATATATATATATATATATATATATATATATATATATATATATATATATATATATATATATATATATATATATATATATATATATATATATATATATATATATATATATATATATATATATATATATATATATATATATATATATATATATATATATATATATATATATATATATATATATATATATATATATATATATATATATATATATATATATATATATATATATATATATATATATATATATATATATATATATATATATATATATATATATATATATATATATATATATATATATATATATATATATATATATATATATATATATATATATATATATATATATATATATATATATATATATATATATATATATATATATATATATATATATATATATATATATATATATATATATATATATATATATATATATATATATATATATATATATATATTGAAACGTGATAGCTCAGTGAAAAGGGATTGCATACTTTTAGGATCCCATCTGGAGAATGAGTGCCCCTTGTGAGTCAAGATGCGAACTATTCGAATAAAAGTTTATTCAAGAACCATCTGCCGGTAATATCAAAAAGAATATTCTCGACTTCTGTCGAAGAGGATAGAAGCTTCTAGAAACTACGAGAATAGCGTAGAAGTTTCTACACCAATCATTCGAAAACTATAAAAGCGACAAGACTGTTCAAACTCGAAGACAGTAGATCAGAGATCGTAAAAGTGTATACATCAGGCATTTTAATCTAAGCAGCAGTATTAGCAGTATTTGTAATTTTGCAAAGTGATGAAATTCATTATTAAATAAAGTGATGAAATTACTTATTAAATAAAGTGACTAATGGTTTGTGAAATAAAGTGTAAATAATAACTAAGTAAACTTTAAGCCTAATATTAAATGTGTAAATAGCAATAATTAAATAAAGCTAATTATTTAAATTTAACCAGCGATTGTTTGATTACTACACAATCCAGTGGTACGAGTCCGAGTACAGAGAGTTAGAGAAATTGTCAGGAGGGCAATTTTGTAACAGAGTAAATTGTCAAGAGGGCAATTTCGTAACAATATATTATATATATAAGAATTATATTTATTGGTCGAAGTAGCAGTAATACTTATTTTATTTCAATAAAAGATTTACCATTCTACGTAATGGAATAGCATTTTTAAAGTTGACTATTTTATTGGGTAAAGTGTCTTCTTGGGGACAATATTCTACAGTGAATCAGAAAAATGCTTAGAGACTGTGGTTCGCACAAGTAACCAGTTCCAAAACTTAGGCCTATCAGAATGATCACTCACATATAAGTTAACGTTGTTAACGTTCAAAATAACGTTTCCCACATGAAGCTCCACTTGCAAGATTCCAATCCATGCAAGCTGCACGCGCATCCGCCCAAAATGCTGACACGGCGTCTGCAGTACCTGACACCTTCGCTAAGCTAAGGCACAGCACCAATACCTAGCCGCGGCTGCGATGTGACAAAGAGGTGTAGAGTTAAGTCAAAATATAATTTGTAATCAGTTCTAAGTTTGATATCAGAAAATAAAGTCGGCTTTTAGCCTAAGAAAAAATAATTAAAAAAAAAAACAAATGCATAGCATTTAGTTAACTGGCGCCCGAGCAGTTAGTTCGCGAAGTTCAATCCGGTAAATTAAAAGCCTTTAAGTAGTGCCGTGTGTTACACAAATTATCCAGATAAAGGTCCTCAAGCAGTACCAGAACAGCGACTACAATTATCCTGAAAAGTGGAGAACTTCTATAGAACGAAGCCACGCACCCACAAAGAGTGCGCACCGTTGGAACCTAAGTAGGAAGCGAAAAGGATATTTCCGCAATGCCGTGGGATGTATATTATTATGTAAGCATAAATATAAGTGATTTAATTTATTAAAAATATATTAAATATTATATAGTAGATATATAATAACATAACAAAAATATTATAGATATAGTCGAATAATATTAATTAAGATTTATATTTCTGTGAAGTCAAGTATAAACTTTAGCTTGTAAAGCCAATAACAAACTATATTCAAAACCGCGATTCACCACCTTCGGGAGGACCCTCCGGTTTTATAAATAAAATATCTCTGCGATTCACCACCCTAAAAGGGGGACCCTCCAGAGAATATTTAAATCTAAAAACAAAATTAATAGTAATAATTATTATTATTATTAAAATCAAGGCACATACGCAAATAAATTATAAAGACAAAGTCGCGATTCACCACCTTCGTGGGGACCCTCCGGCTTATAATTAAATCTCTGCGTTTCACCACCGTAAAAGGGGGACCCTCCAGAGTGTATTAACTTAATAAAATTAATAATATCTGTATAATATTTATATCCATAATATTTCTTTAAAATGACCCACAATAACGGTCGTATGATGACCGTCAATACTAACAAATGCTAGTATACCGGCACCACAAGCACCTCCCACACCATCAATATCCCAACCTTCTCAAATCATAAATACGAGCCCGGAATTCAAGAGATTGATCAGGGATTTAATGACAAATATTCTGATGACTGACGGACAAAATTTCTTAAAAGATGCACTTCACCCAACACTGCAAATGCTAACAGATCAAACTATAGTCGAACGCCATCGACACAACCTAGCAGATATGGACAAGATACCTGATGTAGTCCGTTCATTGCGAGAGTTCAACGGGAACCCAGCAGAATTTAGTAGCTGGAGAAAAAGCGTTGAGAGAATTCTCAAAATTTACGAACCTAGCGTGGGTTCTCCTAAGTTTTACGGAATAATAAACGTGATTAGAAATAAGGTTGTAGGTAACGGAGACGCTGCACTAAAATCTTATAACACACCCTTGAATTGGAAGGCTATATCACGATGCCTTACAATGCATTACGCGGACAAACGAGACTTGAGGACGTTCGAATACCAAATGACATGCTTAATACAAGGACGGAAAATATTACAGGAATTTTATGCTGAAGTTTATAACCATTTATCTCTTATTCTAAATAAAATTTCATGCATGGAAATAAATGACGAAGCCATCCAAGTACTTACACATACCTACCGTGACAAAGCACTTGATACGTTTAAAAGAGGTTTATCAGGAGATCTTTCAAGGCTCCTAGGCATGAAAGAACCTGCCGATTTGCCAGAAGCTTTGCATTTATGCATAAAAGTAGAAAACCAAGATTATAGAGCTGTTCATGCAAACAATCAGTACAGCTTTGTAAGAAAAGCTAATCCACCTCCAACGCCGTTATACACTCATCAATTTCAACAAAAATCCCAATTACCTACCAGAAGACCCCAGTACGGAAGACAGCCATTCTATCCACAGCTTGCTCATATACTCCAAACATTCGCAACAGTGAGATCATCAGCACCGCAATGGTATCATCAACAACCACAATACTTTGACCAGCAATTTAAGGCAAACATTCCTTTTAATAATTACACACCAAATAATCCACCAGCTTAACCATCACAACCAAAACCCCCTATACCAATGGATGTTGAACAATCCCAGCAAACTAGGAATGTCAATTATATGAATAGGCGAAATTTCAACAATTTCGGGAGTAAACGCCCTCCGCCAACTTAATCAAATCAGTTCGATAGAAAGTTACCACACAAAATACAACGAATCAACCATATTTCTGAAGAAACCGATGTAGCCGCAAACGACGCAAACCAGGAATTACAACCATGGGATGAATATTACCAACAGTATGTAACACAGACTCAGGATGAACCAAAAGATGACTGAATAATTCTGTGACATCCATTTTTTAGTTTAACGCACTCTACGTTGCCATATTTTCAGTGTAAAATGGGTAACGGAGAGATACTCAAATTTTTAATAGCCACCGGGTCTAATAAAAATTACATTCAACCGTCTCTAGCAAAAAATCCTTTACAAAACGATAATATTTTTTATGCCAACTCGGTCGGCGGTAAAATTAAAATATCCCATCACATATTTTTAAATCTTTCGGAATAAACACTGAAAAATTCAAGTTCTTCATTTTACCCCCACTCAAATCTTTCCATGAAATCCTTGGAATCGATTCTCAAACAATTAAATGCAATAATACATACGTCGGAAGATTATATGTTAATAAAAAATAGTTGGAAAGTTTTAATCAAGCAGCAAGCAACTAAATCTGTCAACACCTTAGAAAGTAGAACCGAACATCTGACAAACGAACAGAGATGGAAGCTCCAAACATTATGTAAGCAACATTCAACACTTTTCACATAACCTGACGAAAAGCTAACATATACTACAGTAGTAAAAGCAGCAATCAGAACGACAACCAGTAGCCCAATCTATTCCAGATCCTATCCATATCCGATGCAACTAAAATCCGAAGTGGAAAAACAAGTTAACAAACTCCTTGAAGATGGAATTATCAGATCATCTCGCTCACCCTATAATTCACCTGTCTGGATAGTAGATAAAAAAGCAGATTCTTTAGGTAATAAGCAGTACAGATTAGTAGTAGATTATAGAAAAATTAACTCGGTAACAATTGCGGCCCGATACCCCATACCCGAAATAAATGAAGTCCTTTCCCAATTAGGAAATAATGCCTTTTTCTCCGTCGTTGATTTAAAGAGTGGCTTTCACCAAATTCCATTGAAGAATTCGTATATCGAGAAGACTGCTTTTTCTATCAACAATGGCAAATATGAATTCAATAGACTACCTTTTGGCTTAAAAAAATCCCATTCTATTTTCCAAAGAGCATTAGACGAGAATACGTTTATATAGACGATATTATCATATTTAGCAAAACAGAGTCCGACCATGCAAAAGACTTAGCAAACATTTTCAGGACTCTCGAGAAAGCCATTATGAAAGTTCAATTAGACAAATGCAAATTTTTCGAAAAAGAGATACACCGTATAACAAACAAAATAGAAACAGACAGAATATAAGCGGTACTGCGTTGCTGTATTCTTGGACGTTGCAAAAGCTTTTGACAAAGTACGGCATAAAGGACTGCTGCATAAACTGAAGACGTTGTTGCCACTTGACTACTATTTGATTGTTGAAAGTTATCTTAGTGATCGTTACTTTTACGTCAAATATAATGAGGAGTGTTGGTCTATTCATCTTACAACAGCTGGAGTTCCTCAAGGGAGTGTTTTAGGACCACTGCTATATGTCATATTTACCTCAGTTATACCACTTCCAACAGAGCTGAATACCACAATTGCTACCTTTGCTGACGACACAATCCTCTTAGCATCTGACAAAAATCTAAATACTGCGACTGCAAATCTGCAGATATACACAGAGAATGTTAAGGAATGGTTTGATAAATGGTGCTTAATAATTAATGTACAAATAATTTTTACAACTAAAACAAAATTTAACCCAATACCTATTAAAATAAACAATAAAGATATAAAAATAGGGTCTACTACTAAATACCTTGGTATACACATGGACTCTAAAGTTAAATTGGTACTACCACATCAAACAAAAAACGAATAAGAGAAAAATTTAGGCAACTATATTGGTTAATGGGTAAGCAATCTAAACTCACAATTAACACCCAGTTGCTGTTATACAAGTTTGTTATAGAGCCAATTTTGACGTACGGACCCCAAGTATGGGGAACGGCAAAGCGGTCACACATAGCAAAAATTCAACAACAGCAATCTAGAATATTAAGAGTTATCATAAAGTCTGGTTGGTACACAACAAATGAAGACAGACACCGCAAACTAAATGTAATGTCTTAATAAACCACGAGTTTAATCATCAGAGTTCAGTGCTAGACTGATTGTAATTTATTTAGTTTAACTTAGCTTAATATATAACAATGTAACAGTACGTATATAAGAACTAATAATACATATGAATATAAAAGAGAAGAGAGTATTTAATGGGAATATTTACAAAAGACATAACCCAATAGGAATACTACAACTCTCCCCTCTAAATGAAAAATGTACTCAAAAACCTTAGATATATACAAATTTATTTAAAAATTTAATTCTTAGATATTTAAGTTCTTAGCCATATATAACAATAATGCATATCAGTTAACATTGGAATTAAGTCCTCAACAGATGAAGTACAATACTAATTGTATGTGCAATTAAGAAAATTTATGTATATAAACTAAATTATTATCAGCTTCAGTTCCAGTACTTTCTGTTTCCTTTTTACAATATTAATCTTAATAAATAAAATTGAATCAAAATTCAACAATTCATTTTGTTTTTTACTCACAATATTCAATTTCAAAGAAAAAACCTACTCTTTATAATTAATTTTATTTTTTCGTTCACGCAAGCGTCGCTGCGGAATTTCTGGTAATTCACCATCCTCACCGCCCTCCGAGATTTTCGAGTCTAAAACTTGAGTTACACTGGTTTCCGGGCCTGCCGCTGTATCTTTAGGAGAATCAGAACTATTTAGGATGTCAGAACTACGATTAGTGACCATTTGCTCGATGTGACGTTTGATCAATCTATTGGTTTTAGAGACTGTGCAAGTATACGTTCGTAATCCTAGCCGCTCTTTTACTGTTGCCTCTTGCCAATTACTCTTGTTTGGGTCGAAATAATCTCGAATGAAAACTGGAGCACCTTCTTCGAAAATCATATATCTAGAAACTCTATGGTTCTTCACGTTGTTAAATTGCTTCCTTTCGATCTCACATTTGACTAGGGGGTGGTTTCAATAAGCTAAACCGACTTTTTAGTTTCCTACCTAACATTATCTTTGCTGGGGATTCCCCTGTAGTACAATGCTTCATAGCTCTATAGTCAAAAAGAAACCTATCGATTATAACATCTAAATCTTCACAATTGTCACTGGTCAAGTTTGCTATCAGGGACTTCTTAAATTTTTTTATAAAATTTTCCGCTTGACCGTTTGTAGCAGGAAAGCCTGGTGGGGTTAACATATGTTTTATGCTAGTCTTTTTTAGAAATGTTGAAACTCTCCTGCCGCAACCGGCTACCGTTGTCGCTAACCAAAATCTCAACTAAACCGAACCTACCGAACATTTCTCTTAGCTTTGTAACTGTAAAAGCAATTGTGATATGTTTGGATTTAAAAATTTCAACCCATTTTGAATATGAATCTACTGCTATGAGGAATTAACAATTTTTTATAGGTCCCTCAAAGTCTAAATGAATTCGAGATCAAACGGAAGTCGTTGGCGTCCATGGAATTAGTCCGCTTTTCTGTGGATTTGGTTGCAGCTTTTTGTACGACACACAATTGGAAATTAATGTCTCTATGTCCTTATCTATATTAGGCCACCATATGTAGGATCGAGCTAAATACTTAGTTTTTACGATACCCATATGGGAAGCGTGTAGCTCAGTTAAAATTCGTTTTCTTAAACTGTTAGGAATTACACTTCTAAATTCCCATAATAAACAACCATACTCGACGGAGAGTTCTGAGCTTTTGTTCTGGAATCCTAGAAACGTTTCACCTTTCAATGAACTTAACTTTCCACTTTCCACAGCTTCTTTCACCTTTGATAGACAAGGGTCTCTTGTAGTTTCCTTAGCAATTTTTTTGAAATTTAAATGTAACTCATTATTTGCTGAAATGAAATTAATATAATACTCTTTCAATTGTCTTAATGTGTGTTTCTAACGAATCTCCCGAAAGCACTATATCGTCTAAATAACATACCACGTTAGGAATACCGCATAAAACATTTTCAATCGTCTTCTGAAAAATTGCAGACGCTGCCTTAACGCCAAAAGGTAATCTTGTAACTTTAAAAAGGCACATGTGCGTGCTCCACGCACACAATAGTTGGGAACTTCGTCTAATTCCAACTGGTTGTACGCGTTGGTCAAGTCCAACTTAGTAAAGTAAGAGCCTTTGAGTGAAGCGATTATCTCCTCTATTTTCGGTAGTGGGTATTTTACTTCCGAAAGATATTTATTAATAGTCGACTTGTAATCGCCGCATATACTCAAGTCGCCGTTTGACTTCAAAACCGGCATCAACGGCGTGCCGCAATCTGAACCATCTGCTAATACTAAAACTCCTTTCTCCACTAATTCAACAATTTGGCATTCTATTTTACCACGCCATGCCAAAGGCAAGGGTCTTGGCTTGCAGAAAATGGGTTTTACATTTTCTTTCAATTCTAATTTTATTTTATGAACATTATATTTACCTAATCGACTGCTAAAAACGGTACGAAATTTGGTTTTTAATTCCGACTCTACCTCACTTAAACTAATCACAGGGCTAATTTCCATACCAAAACACGACATAAAATCTCGGCCTAAAATAGAACGGTTACGTGTCTTGCTAACTATTCTTTTTAATTTTTTCTCCTTATTACGATATTTTATACATACTTGCAACAAAGTCACCGATTGTGTCAATTGCTTCACCATTGTATGCAAAGAAATGATCCTTGCACTGGTATAGTTTATTTGCTGAAAATGTTTCTTGTAATGACTCCTCGAAATTAGAGAACAGGCTACGCCGGAATCTAGCACAAATTCAAGCTGAACACCATCAATTTCCGCATTAACGATAAAAGGTGGGGGCGATGTTGACTTAGAATCCCTGTTCGAACTAAAAATAGAAAATTCATTAATAATATCATCATCATCTTCTTTATATTCTTTGTTAATTATGTTCACATGTTTTTTTCCAAAGCATATACTTGCTAGGTGCCCTATGCGGCCACACTTGTTACATGTGCTACTTTTATATTTGCAGCTACTGCTTAAATGATTGCGCCATCCGCAATGCTTGCACTTCTGGCTCCGTTTTTTGATGTTGTTGTTGTTGACATGACCTCTGCCAATATGAACCGTTTTGCTGCTACTACTGCCGCTGCTGCTTCTGCCTGCTTGACTTTCTGTCACCTTGAAACGCCCCATGCGCCTTGTTACTGCACTAACCTCAAAATTTGCTTTTTGCAAGTTTGCATGCACTTTGGCCTCTGCCATTATCGCTATCTTCAACGCTTTTTCCAGCGTTAAGTCTTCATCCTCCTCACACAGCCTTTCGAAAGCTCTTCCTTCTCAACCTGTCACAAACTTGTTGAGCACAAAATAATCTAATTGTGTGCTGAATTTCCCTCGCTAATTTTTTTAAGCGAGCAAATCAGTCAGAAACTTGCTCTTCCTTCCGTCGGGGTGCGTCAAAAAATTTTTAGCGCTTCCTAAAAATTATAACAGGCTTGGAATAGTGCTGCTCTAACAACGTGCAGAGCTCAGCGTATGTTTTTTTCGCTGGTAGGACTGGATCACATAGATCGCGCAAAAGACCGTACGCTTCCATACCAATTGTTTTAAGTAAAATTGACCACTTGATAAGGTCATCAGTACAGGCCACTTCAACAAAGTGGGAATCCAGCACCTCCATCTAGTTGCGCCACTTGTCGATGTGCGGCTTAAATTCACGCACATTTGTTGTTGTGGTGGCGGCAAAGATCATCACGCTTTCGTTAACGTTCTGTTGCATGATCTTGCTGTTACAAATAACAATTTTTACACTTGTTTTATTTAAAACTGGTTTTTAAAAAATTGTTTTTTTACTCCTCGTCGCCAATGTAATGTCTTAATAAACCACGAGTTTAATCATCAGAGTTCAGTGCTAGACTGATTGTACTTTATTAAGTCTAACTTAGCTTAGGCTTAATATATCACAAAGGAATAGTACGTATATAAGAACTAATAATATATGAATATAAGAGAGAAGAGAGTATACGAGGTTTGTTCAAAAAGTATAGCGAATTTTGAATTTTCGCGGGCTACGGATGTTCGATTTTCGATCTTTTTTTGGCGTTATGTTGGTACTCATGCCCCTCACTTATGTTGACTATCTCGCCATTTTGAATGTTCAGTCAGTTTTTGACAGCTATTTTGCGTGGACGTGTTTTAGCTTGTCTTCGATTTTAGTTTAAGGGCAGAATTTGAAATCTTTTCTAAGAAACTTCTTCGAAGATAGCCAAAATTACAGCAGTCAACCATAAAAATGGAAACACTTTCCAATATTTTGAAAATGAGTTCAATAGAGTAGGAAAATCTCAGCCTAGATACAGGAAAATTTCAAATTATACAGTGCAAGGAAACTATATTAAGTCAAATGACAAAAAATTTAAAAAAGCTTATAAAACTCAAGTAAATATAATTTATATAGCTTGCCTTTTATTGTCAACTAGTATAAATAAATCTTGTTGGGGAAGGATGTAGTGTATATGCATGCTGGTCATAGCGCACGATAAGAGTGTGTGCTGGCAGGCTATAGCGCAATGTCATCAAACGACCACCAACACACTGCAATTGTCTTTAGGCGTGTTTATGCATTTTTAAGTTCATGCGCATCGAATTGCACATGGGCAATGCACATGAAATAGTTGACGCGGCATTATTGCAGAGCGCCTGCCCTTGAACGCGGATAATGATCAGTCATGCCTAGCATATGGATTTCCCCTCCACTTATTAATAACAAAATACTGATGACCAATCAATGCAGTTCACTTTCTCGTAAACGAAGCATTTTATATATTTTAGGAAAGTGTGAGTGAGTGGGCTGGCATTGATTGTAGAGTAAGATATAGAAATTAAGAACTGATGTTAGCTTTCCTTTTTACAAAAATCAAAATTAAAAATCAGACTTGTGCTGACCTCCAAAAGCAATACTTGTCTTTTATTTATCTTTGCCTTGTGGAGAACATATATAGGAATATCTGAGCCTTGAGGCTTAATTTCTAAGAGCGGCCTTTGGCCTAATTTCTCGGCGTTATATCCACGCCTTTACAAGGATATCTGCAAATTCAGGGCGACCCAATATGAATAGATGCATATTGCATAACCATAAATCAGGGCGTTAAATAAAATATAATACATATATATAATTCATTATTCACCATCGAACATTACACCATGCTATGGTGTTAGTGCAACAAACTTTAGAAATTCTCCATCAAGGCAAAGGATTTTTCGTCTCAGTCCAAGAGAAGGTGTAAGTAATTAGCAACTATCAAGCAATATATCTATATATATAAAAATGAATGTTTCTTTGTTAGTGACGCTAAGGCTCGAGAACGGCTGGACCAATCTTGATGGTATTTTCAGAGGTTGTTCGTTGTAGATCTGGGAAGGTTTAGAAATAAAAAAACCTTATACTTTTCCTGAAGAAAAGTCGGAAAATTTAAAAATTCCAAAAAGGACTTTTTTCCATACAAAAATTTTTTTCTTTCAAATTTTTTTTCCAATCTATCGATCTCTGTTTCTTGCAAATCTATCGATCTCAAAACATTCGGAAAAGTCGGAAAATTCGGAAAATTAGAAAAACCTAATCTCACTTTTTGGTCTCATTTTTTTTGTATATGCGTGGTGTTGCACGCGCACATTTAGTTTCATATTGGTGTTGTAAGCACTGACTGATACTCCAATATCTCTACAGATGGAGCTGTAGACGCTTATTTATTTTGACAGCTGCGTATATTGTTTGTTCTTTCTGATTTGTTTATTCGAACAGTGCGGACACGCTCAATTGACTTTCTGACATTTTTCCAAATTTTAATTGATTTCTCGAGTTAAATTCATTACATTAAATTGTTAAATTGTTTACATTCACGAAATATTTGATTTTAAATCTGTGGATCGTCAGTTTTTGAGTGAAATTATTGACATTTCAAACAAACAAAGTAAGTTCATTATTTTCGTTTGTTGGTGAATACCTAACCTCATTTCCATTGGAATTTATTTGTGTTATTTCTTCAGCTGATTTGTAAATTATTTGAATCGTTCAATTTCGGTCATTTGCTTTCTTCATTTCGGCTATTCAAAAGGTAAAATATTGAAAATTATTCCGTGAAAACTTTATGTGTGTTTCATACAAAGTGATCAATTACAGATTGAAATTTGTTGCGATGCCACAAAGAGGTCGCGCTAATATCGGTCGGCGTTCCCGACGTACAACGGACCAACGTAATTATATAGCACGTCGTACGGAAGAGGAAAATGTTACTGCAAGGGAATCTGCTCGAATCGGAATGATTGAACATCGTGCGCGACAATCACAAGAGGCTCACGAAGCTTACAATGAGCAACAACGATTGAGAAGAAGACAAGTTCGTGCTCAGGAAATTCATGAAGCAAGAGCACAACATTTGGCTGCTCACCGACAACGCCAGCAACAACAACGATTGCCTAATTTGAATATCGAACGTGCAGCCTTTCGATATGAGCAGGACATTGAATACGGTGCGCACGAATCAGTTCGATTTGGTTCGATGTCTGTCGTTTGCCCGCATTGCGATGCACTGAAATTTCCAAAAGAACCGGCCGGATTGTGTTGCGCAAGCGGAAAAGTGAAATTACCAGAGTTACTTCCTCCACCAGAGCCATTGCGGTCGTTGCTTTACTGTGAATCACCAAATTCGAATCATTTTTTACAAAATTCCAAGATGTGTAACGATCGCTGTTGCCGCATCCTGATCATGATCACAAATATCTCCAAATATATTTCCTAAGAGATTCAAATGAAGAAGTGAATCGACGTTGTGCAATTTTCTATGCAACGAAAAGAGAAATTTTGCATGAACACAACGAACTAATTCGATTATTCAAAACTTCGTTAGAAAGGATGCCATCTGATGATCACAGAATCGTCATAAAAGCGGACAAACGACCAGGAGGCACTCATGAACGGCAATATAATGCCCCGACGGCCGATGAAATATCAATTGTTGCTGTTGGCGATAATTTAGAATCCCGTGATATTGTTATTAAACGTCGAGCTGGAGATGCATTAGAGCGAATCAGTGAAACTCATCGATCGTATGACTCACTAAAATATCCGCTTATGTTCTGCCGTGGTGAAGATGGATATCACTTGAGATACAACATGATCAATCCTGCCAATCGTTAGTCAAAGAAAAACAAACACTCTTGATTGTAACTTCTTTTTTGGTAACTTTTATGTGTCGATACAAATAAGAAGGTCAGTGCAATGAACTTTTACGCGTATCGATTGATGATTCGCGAAGGAATTGACAACCATCTCTTGAGATATCGCCGATTATTTCAACAGTATGCAGTTGATGTGTACATGGCGATGGAGACAGAACGTCTCAATTTTATTCGCTTCAATCAGACCAAGCTTCGATCTGAAGAGTATATTCACTTCCGAGATGCGGTCAATAGCGATGAAGGTGGGACAAACCTTGGCCGACTCACGATTTTGCCATCAACATACATTGGCAGCCCAAGGCACATGCACGAGTACTCTCAGGATGCGATGACATACGTGCGGAATTATGGACGGCCGGATTTATTTGTTACATTCACTTGCAATCCAAAATGCCCACAGATAACGGAATTATTGAATCGCGATCAATTAGCAAGCGATCGTCACGATGTCACAGCACGAGTTTTCAAACAACAGCTACGATATTTGGTGGACTTTTTTCGTGAAGAAGTTAGATGCTGTATGTACTCTGTTGGGTGGCAAAAAAGAGGTTTGCCGCACGCACACATTCTTCTTTGGATGGTGGACAAGATTACACCAGATCAAATTGATGACATCATTTCTGCGGAAATTCCAGATCCAGAGATAGATCCAGAATTATACGAAGTGGTGAAAACCAATATGGTTCATGGACCTTGCGGACACTACAATCCCACTTCGGTTTGTATGTCTGACATTAAATGCACGAAATACTATCCACGTATTTTCTTTCGGAAACGCAAACTGGAAATGATGGATATCCACTCTATCGGCGTCGCTCATCAGACAACAATGGCAGAACATTCAGCATTCAATTTAGAAGAGTGAATATCGAAGTTGACAACACATGGATCGTACCATATTCGCCAATATTGTCTAAGACATTCAAAACTCATATCAATGTTGAGTATTGCAGTTCTGTGAATACGTTTGCAAGTACGTCACCAAAGGAAGGGAGATTGCGGTTATGGCCTTGAACGACATGAGATCAGCAAGTATCAAATGGGTCGATACGTGAACTGCAATGAAGCGCTTTGGAGAATATTTTTTTTTGTAATTCATGAGCGTTTTCCGACTGTTGTGAATCTCGCAGTACATTTGGAAAATGGCCATAGAGTGTATTTCAACCCAGAGAATGCAGTACAGCGAGCGGAAACACCACCAGCAACAACATTGACGAGTTTTTTCTCAACTTGCGCCAGTGATCCGTTTGCGAGAACATTGCTTTATTCGGAAATGCCTCGATATTATACATGGAATGCATCGTCGAAGAAATGGTAACGCAGAAAGCAAGGCCAACCAGTAGATGAACATCCAGGTGTGTTCTCAACTAACGCATTAGGACGAATTTACACAATCCACCCGAAAAACGACGATTGCTTCTACCTTCGGTTGCTATTGATTAATGTATGCGGTTCAACTTCATTTGAGTCATTGCGTACTGTGAATGGTACAGTGTGCAACTTTTTGAGAAGCATGCCAACAGTTACAATTGCTGGAACATGACAATCACTGGAATCAAACGATGGACGATGCGATAGCTACTTCGCATGCCATTGAAGTTCGTACACTTTTCGCGATGATCATTTCGACATGTCAGCCTTCAAATCCGCGTCAATTATGGGATACGTCCAAAAATTACCTTGCCGAAGACATTTTACATCGTATTCGAGTGGCAACATGGAATTCAGAATTGCAAATGAACGATGACATCTACAATGAAGCATTGGTGTTGATTGAAGATTTGTGTTTGCTTATGAGTGGCAAACTATTGACTGAAATTCATATGCAAGCGCCAAATCGTCAAATCAGAGATATTCTGAATCGTGAATTGGAACGTGAGCGTGCATACGACAGAATAACTTTGGAACAACAAGTACAAAGAAATGTTCCATTATTGAATGAGCAGCAGAAGAGTGCGTATGATGAATTGATGAAGGCTGTCAATGATGGAAACGGTGGACTATTTTTTCTTGATGCGCCCGGCGGAACTGCGAAAACGTTCCTGATATCATTGATTTTGGAAATAACAATGGCTCACAAACGAATAAAAGATCTGTGTTATAATAATCGTCGCTTTAGTGGCGCAATGATACTGTTAGCAGGCGATTTTCGACAAACACTTCCTGTTATTCCGAAATCAACAGCGGCGCATAAATTGAACGCATGTCTCAAGTCATCGTATTTGTGGCGGTACGTGAAAACCATATGATTGACTGTGAATATGCGAGTGTTCCTGCAACAGGATAGCACCGCAGAAGTTTTCTCTAAAGAACTGCTAACAATTGGAAATGGGCAAATTCCGGTTGATACTTCCAGTGGTTTGATATCATTTCCACCTGCCATTTGTCAATTCACTTCAACGAAAGCTGAACTCATCACGAATGTTTATCCGAACATTGGCCAAAATTATCGTAACTACGATTGGTTGAGTGCACGTGCAATTTTAGCTGCCAAAAATACCGATGTTAATGACTTAAACTGGACGATTCAAAGTCAAATTCTGGGAGATTTGCGCTCATACAAATCGATCGATCGTGCTGAAAATGAAGACGAAGCCGTGAATTATCCAGTGGAATTTCTAAATTCTTTGGATTTGCCTGGCATGCCGCCGCATCATTTGCATCTCAAAGTTAGATCTGTCATTATTATGCTTCCCAATCTTCATGCGCCGAAACTGTGTAATGGTACCCGACTGATTGTGACGCAGCTCTCGAATAATGTGGTAGTTGCAAGAATTTTGAAAGGGACTTACAAGGGGGCAGAATGCTTGATTCCACGAATTCCTTTGAGTTCCAACGATTTGCCATTTCAGTTCAAACGTATTCAGTTTCCAGTGAAACTTGCATTTGCGATGACAATCGACAGGTCACAAGGACAGTCGCAGGAAGTGTGTGGCTTAAAACTGGAAATGCCATGTTTTTCACACGGCCAGCTATACGTGGCGTGCTCACGAGTTGAAAAACCATCTTCTCTGTACATTTACGCACCGGAACAGAAAACAAAAAATGTTGTTTATCAAGCTACGTTACATTGAAAAAAATGTAGAAAAATCGCAAATAAATGATTTTCAACACAATATAAATTCAACTTTCTTTTCTTTTCAAAACACATAATTTCAAGCAGGGCAACGCCTGCGGGGTCAGCTAGTATATATACGTATATATAAATATATATATTAGAATGTATATATATATATATATATATATATATATATATATATATATATATATATATATATATATATATATATATATATATATATATATATATATATATATATATATATATATATATATATATATATATATATATATATATATATATATATATATATATATATATATATATATATATATATATATATATATATATATATATATATATATATATATATATATATATATATATATATATATATATATATATATATATATATATATATATATATATATATATATATATATATATATATATATATATATATATATATATATATATATATATATATATATATATATATATATAAGCGACAGTAGCAACTAAAGCTTTGTCTGAATTTTGTTTAATTTTATAAAGTTTCTCTATCACTCCTCCTACACTTCCTAACTTTTCTATTGTTTTCCTTATTTATAACATCGTATTTGAATAAATTTGATAATAGTTATAAAATATTATATACTCGTATACAGAGTCTTGTGAATTTTTATTGGTCAACGTTTTTTGTTGGAATTTTCAATTAAGTGTCTGCAGTAGTAACAAAACAATAAAATTGTTTTCGTTGATCAAGTAAATGTATATTGGCCTATTAGTTCACACTTAATCTGTCGGAAGGCATATTTTGGCTTCGTAAGGTAAATTTGCGATAAAATAATATAGCCTTCTCCTATAATAACTTTAAATCTAAATTTGAAGTGTAACAGCAGCATATTGTTACGAAATTGCTGACAGTTCCATGTTGTCACTCGAATACGATGTAAAATGTCTTCTGCAATGTAATTTTTGTACGTATCCCATTGACGCGGATTTGAAGGCTGACATGTCGAAATGATCATCGCGAAAAGTGTGCGAACTTCAGTGGCATGCGAAGTAGCTATCGCATCGTCCATCGTTTGATTCCAGTGATTATCATGTTCCAGCAATTGTAATTGCTGGCATGCTTCTCAAAAAGTTGCACACTGTACCATTCACAGTACGCAATGACTCAAATGAAGTTGAACCGCGTACATTAATCAATAGCAACCGAAGGTAGAAGCAATCGTCGTTTTTCGGGTGGATTGTGTAAATTCGTCCAAATGCATTAGTTGAGAACACACCTGGAAGTCCATCTTCTGGCTGGCCTTGCTTTCTGCGTAACCATTTCTTCGACGATGCATTCCATGTATATATAATATCGAGGCATTTCGGAATAAAGCAATGTTCTCGCAAACGGATCACTGGCGCAAGTTGAGAAAAAACTCGTCAATGTTGTTGCTGGTGGTGTTTCCGCTCGCTGTACTGCATTCTCTGGGTTGAAATACACTCTATGGCCATTTTCCAAATGTACTGCGAGAAGCACAACAGTCGGAAAACGCTCATGAATCACAAAAGAAAATATTCTTCAAAGCGCTTCATTGCAGTTCAGGTATCGACACATTTGATACTTGCTGATCCCATCTCGTTCAAGGCCAATAACCGCCATGTCGTTTCCTTTGGTGACGTACTTGCAAACGTATTTAATCAATTTCACAGAACTGCAATACTCAACATTGATATGAGTTTTGAATGTCTTAGACAATATTGGCGAATATGGTACGATCCATGTGTTGTCAACTTCGATATTCACTCCTCTAAATTGAATCCTGAATGTGCTGCCATTGTTGTCTGATGAGCGACGCCGATAGAGTGGATATCCATGAACCATATTGGTTTTCACCACTTCGTATAATTCTGGATCAGTCTCTGGATCAGGAATTTCCGCAGAAATGATGTAATCAATTTGATCTGGTGTAATCTTGTCCACCATCCAAAGAAGAATGTGTGCGTGCGGCAAACCTCTTTTTTGCCACTCAACAGAGTACATCCAGCATCTAACAGCACCATATATTCGTTGCTTCACGATTTGAAAACTCGTGCTGTGACATCGTGACGATCGCTTGCTGATTGACCGCGATTCAATAATTCCGTTATCTGTGGGCATTTTCGATTGCAAGTGAATGTAACAAACAAATCCGGCCGTCCATAATTCCGCACGTATGTCATCGCATCCTGCGAGAACTCGTGCATGTGCCTTGGGCTGCCAATTTATTTTGATGGCAAAATCGTGAGTCGGCCAAGGTTTGTCACATCTTCATCGCTATTGACCGCATCTCGCAAGTGAATATACTCTTCAGATCGAAGCTTGGTCTGATTGAAGCGAATAAAATTGAGTCGTTCTGTCACAATCGTCACGTACACATCAACTGCATACTGTTGAAATAATCGGCGATATCTCAAGAGATGGTTGTCAATTCCTTCGCGAATCATCAATCGATACGCGTAAAAGTTCATTGCACTGACCTTCTTATTTGTATCGACACCCAAAAGTTAACAAAAAATTAAGTTACAATCAAGAGTGTTTATTTTTCTTTTACTAACCATTAGCAGGATTGATCATGTTGTATCTCAAGTGATATCCATCTTCACCACGGCAGAACATAAGCGGATATTTTAGTGAGTCATACGATCGATGAGTTTCACTGATTCGCTCTAATGCATCTCCAGCTCGACGTTTAATAACAATATCACGGGATTCTAAATTACCGCCAACAGCAACAATTGATATTTCATCGGCCGTCGGGGCATTATATTGCCGTTCATGAGTGCCTCCTGGTCGTTTGTCCGCTTTTATGACGATTCTGTGATCATCAGATGGCATCCTTTCTAACGAAGTTTTGAATAATCGAATTAGTTCGTTGTGTTCATGCAACATTTCTTGCAATTGCTGCACAATTCCTCTCTTCGTCGCATTGAAAATTGCACAACGTCGATTCACTTCTTCATTTGAATCTCCAAGGAAATATATTTGGAGATATTTGTGATCTTGATCAGGATGCGGCAACAGCGATCCAGCAAGAAGATAAATTTGCCCGTGAATCTGTATAGTTGCAGTGTAACGACTCTTTTTTATAGCTGGGGTAAAACTCAGCGGCTCCAGGGGTCGTATACAAAAAAATATAAAAATCCGGTGTGTTAAATTAATTTCAACGTATTTATTTAGTGTATTGATTATGGACTCTTGTTAGTCCTTGCTCAGAACAATTCTACTTCCTTAACTCTATGTTTGTATAAATAACTTGTTCAATGTGTACTTGTTTCCATGTATCTACGTCCCGGCAAGTGTGTGTCTCTGTGACTCAGTGGGAGAACGATTAAAAACCAGAAGCTCTCACTGAGTTCCTATGGTCTCTGTACGGCGTATGACTTAGGGGAAAACGATTAAAAACCAGAGGTTCCCTCTAAGTCCCTAAGTCTCGGTTGCGTATGTGTCTCAGTGATTCAGTGGGAGAACGATTAAAAACCAGAGGCTCTCACTGAATCCCTGTAGTCTCTGTCTGTGTATGGCTTAGCAAGAAAACGATTAAAAACCAGAGGTTCTTGCTAAGCTTTCTGAGTCTCGGTTGCGTATGTGTCTCAGTGATTCAGTGGGAGAACGATTAAAAACCAGAGGCTCTCACTGAATCCCTGTAGTCTCTGTCTGTGTATGGCTTAGCAAAAAACGATTAAAAACCAGAGGTTTTTGCTAAGCTTTCTATGTTCGTATTGTACTTTGTAGAGCTGTTGCTAGTCAGGATGCTGGTGATCGACGAAGAGACCTACTGCCTGGGCTACGTGGTTTATATAGTCCCAGGTCGCAGCGGCTGACACATGTTGTTGTTCGCAGGCCACCGTTGTGTGTTTTTACTTCCGTTGGCCAGTAGTCGATTGTTGTTGTTGTGGCCGGCTTGTTGTTGTTGCAGTCAGGCTTGTTGGTGTTGCCGTCTTTTGCCCTTGGGCCACCTTCAACTTCTGGCGGTCAGCCACCTCACTCCAACGGTCCCTGGTTAGCCTGCAGTATTGTTGCCTGCCAGCAGTGCTGTCCGGAATCCAATTGTGTTGTTGTTGTTAAATATTTAATTTAACTGCCAACCAGCATTTCGTTTGTATTTTTCCTTCTGCTTGCTGGTCGTTGGCGTGGTGGTTGTTCTGTCGGTGTCCCTCTTGTGCTTCGCTCTCGTTTCTTCGTGTTGTTGGTGTAAGATTTCCGACACAGCGCACTCGGCAAATTCCACCGCTGAGTTCGTGCACTCACCTTCTCTTGTCCTGCATTTCGTTTCAGTTGTTTCGGTTGGCATTGTGGGCGTTTCCAAGCTGCAATTTATTCGGTCTGTTCTTCATGGTGTTTGTGTGTGTTTAGTGACTCTGTCACCTGTGGTGTGGACCAAAATTTCCCTCAGAAGATTTTGGTTCTTACAGCAGACAAATATGTTAATTTCTGTATTTTATTGGCGAGATAATAAGTGTTAGATTGTTGTTGAACTAACCTGGAATGTGGGATTGTAATTATGTTCATTCACAATTTCCCCACCAAACGACGTCATTTGAAAACAATCGTTATACATCTTGGAATTTTGTAAAAAATGATTCGAATTTGGTGATTTACAGTAAAGCAACGACCGCAATGGCTCTGGTGGAGGTAGTAACTCTGGTAATTTCACTTTTCCGCTTGCGCAACACAATCCGGCCGGTTCTTTTGGAAATTTCAGTGCATCGCAATGCGGGCAAACGACAGACATCGAACCAAATCGAAATGATGCGTGCGCACCGTATTCAATGTCCGGCTCATATCGAAAGGCTGCACGTTCGATATTCAAATTAGGCAATCGTTGTTGTTGCTGGCGTTGTCGGTGAGCAGCCAAATGTTGTTCTCTTGCTTCATGAATTTCCTGAGCACGAACTTGTCTTCTTCTCAATCGTTGTTGCTCATTGTAAGCTTCGTGAGCCTCTTGTGATTGTCGCGCACGATGTTCAATCATTCCGATTCGAGCAGATTCCCTTGCAGTAACATTTTCCTCTTCCGTACGACGGGCTGTATAATTACGTTGGCCCGTTGTACGTCGGGAACGCCGACCGATATTAGCGCGACCTCTTTGTGGCATCGCAACAAATTTCAATCTGTAATTTATCACTTTGTATGAAACACACATAAAGTTTTCATGGAATAGTTTTCAATAATTTACCTTTTGAATAGCCGAAATGAAGAAAGCAAATGACCGAAATTGAACGATTCAAATAATTTACAAATCAGCCGAAGAAATAACACAAATAAATTCCAATGGAAATGAGGTTAGGTATTCACCAACAGACAAAAATAATGAACTCACTTTTTTTGTTTGAAATTTCAATAATTTCACTCAAAAACTGATGATGCACAGATTTAAAATCAAATATTTCGTGAATGTAAACAATTTAACAATTTAATGTAATGAATTTAACTCGAGAAATCAATTAAAATTTGGAAAAATGTCAGAAAGTCAATTGAGCGTGTCCGCACTGTTCGAATAAACAAATCAGAAAGAACAAACAATATACGCAGCTGTCAAAATAAATAAGCGTCTACAGCTCCATCTGTAGAGTTATTGGAGTATCAGTCAGTGCGTACAACACCAATATGAAACTAAATGTGCGCGTGCAACACCACGCATATAAAAAAAAATGAGAACAAAAAGTGAGATTAGGTTTTTCTAATTTTCGAATTTTCCGAATTTTCCGACTTTTCCGAATGTTTTGAGATCGATAGATTTGCAAGAAACAATTTGAGAAAAAAATTTGAAAGAAAAAAATTTTTGTATCTTCAGGAAAAGTATAAAGTTTTTTTTATTTCTAAACCTTCCCAGATCCACAACGAACAACCTCTGAAAATTCCATCAATATTGACCCGCCGTTCTCGAGCCTTAGCGTCACTAACAAACAAACATTCATTTTTATATATATAGATTATTGTAAACAAAAATATCTGGGATTTGGGGGTATAAAAGAATTAAATCAGAATTCAACAGAGATTGAGTCTTTACTTTCTCATCGCGGAATTTGGTTTGCCAATTACCAGCATCTGCGCCGAGCGCAAAATACTGCCGGTGCCGCTATCCGCCTTCAGGCGTAGAAAATAATATATTAACACCGAACATGACATGGCGATCCTGCCCAAATATGTTTCTGTGATCTTATTCACACAGTAAATTTTATTTTAGATCCTGCCAACTTAACTGGCACATCTGTTGTCGTCCTGCCAGATTATTTCTTTGATAATTTGTTGGCACAATGATTAATGGACGAATATTTTGAATTAACTACAGCAGATAATAACATGTTGACGCTGCGTAGTCATTCCTGATCGTGCCTGCTCATCCAGATTGTTTATGAAGTGCTGCAGTTTGAAGAAGAATACAATCCTGGTCCAATCTCATCCAACGCGCCGGCGTAAATATCAACTACTGTAAAAAAGGTACTAACCGTACAACAGTATCACAAGAGGCAAACTGCAAGGAAAGAAGACGGTCAGCCGAAGATCCCAAAAGTGCAGCTACCACTACCATTAAAGAAACGTGTTGGAAAGCGAGCAAAGTTACAGAAACGCCTGGGATATTTACTGCGTATCCTAAGAGACGAACACAGCCCGCCACCTTGACATTCAGCTAAGGAGTTAACGAAATTAGAGCGACGATAAAAAAAATGAGTGACGCGGTCTATCGGTGGTCTATCGGATGAAGACCAGCACGCTATCGAACAAATTGCAACAGCCGCATTAACACAGAAGTTACCAAAGAAGAGAAGACCTAAGAGCAACGGATAAACAGATAGTTGGGTGCGTGAGAAGCGTCTGGGAGGTAATAGAAGTTCAGGGCGACTTTACGATAGCAGATTATCTCGATTAATCAATTACAGAAAGGGATACTATGCTATTAATAGAGAGATTAGTAAGGCATTAGGTACTAAATTATATAAAATTTGTATAAACATTTTTTTTAATGTATTAAATGATTAAAATTTTAGGTGAAGTTAAATAATTGTTAAAATTTAAAATGAGTAATACAAAATCCCAACAAACAATCGTTGCACCAGAAACAGATAAAAGGTTAGTCGTGTTTTGGTGTGCTCTTCGATTTTGTACTATTCGAAAAAAATGGATCAAAGAAACTGTATTCAGTTTTGTGTAAAAAATGAAATTAAATGCTCAAGGACATTTGAAATGTTGACTGTGGCCTTTGGCGAGTCTACTATGAGCAGAACACAAGTTCAATTGTGGTATAACCGGCTTAAGGAAGGCCGAGAGGATGTCAATGACGATGCTCGTCCTGGTCGCCCGAGCACGTCAACAACCGATGAAAACATTGACGCAGTGAAGAAAATGATTTTGGATAATCATCGAATCACTATCAGAGAGGTTGCTGATGATGTTGGCATATCGTTCGGCTCATGCCAAGCAATTTTTACGGATGTTTTAGGCATGAAACGAAGATTGTTCCAAAATTGCTAAATTTTGCGCAAAAACAACGTCGCATGGACATCGCTCAGGAGCTGTTTTTGGCCAAAAACAAACCCGTTATTATGCCTCAACCACCGTATTCACCGGACTTGGCCCCCGCTGACTTTTTCCTCATTCCAAAACTGAAGACACCGATGAAAGGAAAGCGTTTTGCTACGATTGAGGAGATAAAAGAAAAATCGAAACAGGAGCTGTAGGCAATACCAAAAAAAGCGTTTCAGAAGTGTTTTGAGGATTGAAAAAAATGCTGGCATAAGTGTATTATATCTGAGGGGAATTACTTTAAAGGGGACAAGATAGTTGTTGATGAATAAATAAATACTTTATTTTTTGATCACACAATAACGGTTATTTTTTGATCACACCTCGTATATAACAGAGACATCCAATTTCCCTTTTTAACATTTCTTCCAGCGAAATCGCAGGGAGGAAAACTTGTTTCTGAAACTTGTATACACATATATGGAATTTAGGGATTTTTATATATTTTTAATATGTAAATTATATTTCATATTCATTCATAATTATTGTACGGTACCAAAAAATCGCTTTCTATTGATTATGTCAGCCACTGACACTTGGCGAACAGAAAGCGAAAACAGCATCACACTTTACATTATGAATTGCAAATTGAAATTATTCTTTAATTCCAAATAGTTATGTAATGTGGACAAATCTTTATTGTGTTTGGCATTTCGGTCCCTTCACAAATCGACGCCTGTCAGAACTATTAAGCAACAATGCAAAGGAACAATGAAAAGGAATTGCATCTAAAATTCACACAAAGCATAGTGAAACATCAATCTCATAACGGTAAATGCACTGCGCAGCTAAATTAGTTTCAAAGAGAATTGGCGAAACACTTTCTTGATAGCAAATTTTTTCAACATTTTTGTTTTTCTTATCTTTTTTTGTATTTTAAGTTCAATATTTTTCTTTTTTTTTTTGTAACTGTTCATTAGTAAATACATTGAATGAAATTAATCAAAAAAATGTATCATTGTCTGTCATAGCATTCGCGCATATTTTTTCTTAAAAGTTTTTTCAAGTTTTGTGAAGTTATACTGGAAAAAAGTAGACATATTCAATAAATTTAATATTTGTACATATAAGTGTATTAATTGCATATTTACAATTTATTATATTAATTTTTAAAAATGTCACCGTTTTTCTATAAAAAGTGCCTACTTGAATTCTGCAATGCCAATCATACTGATAATAGGAGGAAATATTTTAAATTTCCAACTGATTTGCATGTGTGTGATGTATGGAAAAGAAATTTAAAATTGCCAATTGATTTAAATACAAAGGGCCTTTATGTGTGCAATTCCCATTTTGAAGATGTCTGCATTGGAAAGAATTGTTTGAGGAAAGGGGCAGTCCCAACTCTATGTCTTGGTAATGCCATATACACAATTGTTCATAATTTTTTTATTTGAATTTTTCTCATATGTATGTATGTAGATGCGAATTCAAGCCAACCTATGGATATCAACTTTTATGACATCTCTCCATCTCCAAAGAGGCAATGCATCGAGGAAATTGACATTACTTTGGAAGAGTTTCAGATGTACTCTGATTTGGAAGAAATAAGAACCAACTGTATGATACTTCCATATGAAAGTTTAACACCTCAATGCAATTGCAAGGTGGAATATGCCAAAAAGCAAAGAGTGTATCAGAAAAAAACATCATTATTGGAGCAAAAAGTGAAGGCACTAGAATATGAGAAGCAAGCATTGGCAAAGAATTTATGTGATATTCGGAAGACGGCAATATTACCCTGAAATAGAGCTAGCGATATGGCGAAAACATTCACTCGCTTAATCCTCACAGATTCTCACATGTATTCGAAAGATGAAAAAAACTTTGTGCAGAATATTCAGCACACATCCACTAGAAGCTACAATTTAATGCGAAATGATCTGCACTAAAATTTACCCTCGCTTTCGTCAATCTACAATTGGCGGCCCATCAAATGTATTGATGCGGGCTTGGAGAGCCAAATTTTAAATAATTTAAAGCCAATTGTAGATAAAATGCAGCAGAGAGAACGATTAGTTATGCTAGTCTTTGATGAATTTGCAATTTCAGAAGATTTGGAGTTTAATGACTCCAAAGACAGAGTGGATGGGTTTGTTGACTTCGGTAATAACAACAGAACTGCCGAAGTCGCAAAGAAATGCCTTGTTGTTATGTTGAAGGGAATGTTTTCCAACTGGAAAAATGTGTTCAGTTATTACTCGTATATGACCAAGAATGCGGCAAACGGTATTTATTTAAAATTTTTTAATTTCTTATTACATTTGACTTACGTTTATTATTTATTTACTATTTGTAGGTGGGGAACTGAAAACAGTTTTATTTGAAAATTAGAAGCAGCAACCCAGATTGGATTAAGAATTAAAGCTGTTATTTGTGACCAAGGTACCGGTAATCAACAGCTACGAAAATTGCTTAATTTAACCAACAACAAATACTTTATATTTAAAGGAGAAAGAGTATATTTTATTTTTGATTATTGTCACCTCTTTAAGTCCATCCGCAACACATTTTTAAATCAAAAATTAATTAAGATTAATTCTGGCGAAGCTTCTTTCGAGATTGTCGAAAAATTATTTGAATATGATCAGAAGTCAAACTTCAGAGTCTGTCCGAAACTGACATATGAACATATTTATCCCACAAATTTTCAAAAAATGAATGTGAGAAGGCTGCCCAACTGTTAAGTGGTTCAGTTGTGGCAGGAATTAAATTTTGCCACTCTCAAGGGGTATACTCAAAGTCACCTCAATTATTAAATAAAATATTTTCAGCTGTTAAATTTATTGGAACTTTGAATGATATGTTCTATGATTTAAATGCAAAAAATTGTAAGGACCCAAATCCACAAAGACTTCCATTAAATCGTAATGATAATATAAAAAGAAACAGATTATTACGATATATACAATTGTTAAAAGAAATCTCGGTAAAAACTCATGCTTATTGTATCAAATGCAACCATGCGTTTCAGTTTTCGCACATTGCGAAAATAGGTTCAGCGAGTATTTTAAAGTTTTGTTCGTTTCTGACGATGGAGCTGTGCGGTTATGCCAAGGGGCAGTGCGTGAGAGCACAAGGAGCAGTGCGGTGCAATCTATGTGCAGGGAGCTGAGCCAGGAGAGCGGTGCGGAGCAGGGGAGCTTCTACAGAGCCTATACACAGGAGCAAGTATGAGCGGTGCCACAGGTATTCGAGAGCATAGTCACGTTTAGATTATATACGCTGACAATATTTATGTTCACATTGCATTATATATTATATATATACATAAACGTACCTATTTACACAAACATATGCAGGTCCGTTCATGCATATGAGAGCAATTGAGCTAAACGCGCAAGAGCTTGTGCATATTCACTAATTGTATATACTCGTACATATATATATATATATATATATATATATATATACATGTATCGCATACATGCCGATTTATTGTTGAGCTACATATGTATGTGCATAATTATAAGAGCAATAAAAAGTGGTTTTTCGTATGCTTTTCCACTTAAACAATTGTGTTTTTATTTAAGTCGGATTGCAGTAAGTATTGCCATAGTTTCATTGTCGATTCGATACATTGGTCCATGTCGAGCCGGATCGTACCAGTGATCTATGCAATACAGCAAGTATGGTGCGATGCATGTGAATATGTACATATATTAAGTAGCGCTATAAGTAATTATGTACGAAATGAAATTGCGCCTTTAATTTAGGCATTCATTTAAAATGACGTCAGAGCTATGAAAAAGCAGATCGCATATACATGCGTATGTTTGTTGTATTAAGTAGCTATATACATAAATTAAGTGCAAAACTTAATTGCGCCTTTATTTTAAGCGTTCCTATGAAATCACACCAGACTCTAAGTAAACGCAGATCGTATATGCATGTATGTATGTATGTATGTGCGATTGTGTACTGGCAGGGTAGGTAATAGATATTTCTTTCCTTTGAATTCCTTTGATCCGTTGTGCCTGCGGGAAGGAAAAAGAGAGCAAGTGCAAAGCGCTAGAGGAGCATCAATTGCTGAATGCGCAATACGCATTCGGAACATATAATATGGTATGTGAGCAGAGCGATGAGAGCACAGGCAGGTACAGAAAGAAATAGACTAAATTTCAAGAAATAAATAAATTATAGAACAATATAATAATAAGGTAAAATACAGTCCACGGAGTTATAGGAGCAGAGCCAACACTGCAATGCTAAAAAATAATAAACGAAGGGCGTATGTATGTGCTCAAAGCACATACGACAAATTGGTACAGTGCATCGGGCTTGAGCAAATAAAAATTATATTATCAGGAAAGCTAAAAGAATTTAGGGGTGAGTGTAATGTGCGCAGCAGACACAGTGCGAGTTTTGTGCAGAGAATATGCGCAGGCAAACACTATGCGACGCAGCCATAGACTTGCGCAGTATGCTGCGCTATGGCTGCCGCCTTGCTGGCGAAAGTTTTGTGCAAAGAGCTGACTGTTTTGTGGAAATGAACGAATAAACCAATGCAGTTATTCGTCTCAAAATTTAAATATGAACGAGCGAAAATTATGTGCAAATGAGCGAATAAACCAGTGCGGTTATTCGACTCAAAAATTAAATATGATCGAGCGAAAATTATGTGCAAATGAGAGAATAGACCAGAACGGTTATTCGTCTCAAAATTTAGCTTTGAGCGAGCGAAAATTATGTGCAAATGAGCGAATAAACCAGTGCGGTTATTCGTCTCAAAATTTAGTTATGAGCGAGCGAAAATTATGTGCAAATGAGAGAATAGACCAGAACGGTTATTCGTCTCAAAATTTAGCTTTGAGCGAGCGAAAATTATGTGCAAATGAGCGAATAAACCAGTGCGGTTATTCGTCTCAAAATTTAGTTATGAGCGACCGAAAATTATGTGCAAATGAGAGAATAAACTAGTGCGGTTATTCGTCTCAAAATTTAGTTATGAGCGAGCGAAAATTATGTGCAAATGAGCGAATAAACCAGTGCGGTTATTCGTCTCAAAATTTAGTTATGAGCGATCGAAAATTATGTGCCAATGAGCGAATAAACCAGTGCGGTTATTCGACTCAAAATTTAGTTATGAGTTAGCGAAAATTATGTGCAAATGAGCGACTAAACCAATGCGGTTATTCGTCTTAAAATTTAAATATGAGCGAGCGAAAATTATGTGCAAATGAGAGAATAGACCAGCGCGGTTATTCGTCTCAAAATTTAGTTATGAGCGAGCGAAAATTATGTGCAAATGAGCGAATAAGCCAGTGTGGTTATTCGTCTCAAAATTTAGTTATGAGCGAGCGAAAATTATGGGCAAATGAGAGAATAGACCAGTGCGGTTATTCGTCTCAAAATTTAGTTATGAGCGAGCGAAAATTATGTGCAAATGAGCGAATAAACCAGTGCGGTTATTCGTCTCAAAATTTAGTTATGAGCGAGCGAAAATTATGTGGAAATGAGAGAATAGGCCAGTGCGGTTATTCGTCTCAAAATTTAGTTATGAGCGAGCGAAAATTATGTGCAAATGAGCGAATAAACCAGTGCGGTTATTCGTCTCAAAATTTAGTTTTGAGCGAGCGAAAATTATGTGCAAATGAGCGAGTAAACCAGTGCGGTTATTCGACTCAAAATTTAAAATTTGAGCGAGGATTGGTGCAAATAATTTCGTGCTAGTGAGCGAATTAACCAATGTGGTTATTCGGCTCAAAAATTATATAAGAGCAAGCATTGGTGCAAATAATTTCGTGCTAGTGAGCGAATTAACCAATGTGGTTATTCGGCTCAAAAAATTATATAAGAGCGAGCATTGGTGCAAATAATTTCGTGCTAATGAGCGAATTAACCAATGTGGTTATTCGGCTCAAAAATTATATACGAGCGAGCATTGGTGCAAATAATTGCGTGCTAGTGAGCGAATAAACCAATGTGGTTATACGGCTCAAAAATTATATAAGAGCGAGCATTGGTGCAAATAATTGCTTGCTAGTGAGCGAATAAACCAATGTGATTATGCGGCTCAGGAAATTAAATAAGAGCGTGCTTTAGTGCTGAGCTTGTGAGCTAAGTGGGTGAATAAACCAGTGCGGTTATTCGACTCAAAAATTTTAAAGCACAAAAATGCAGTGTTGGCACGGCTGCAGAAGGAACAAGGAGGAAACAGTTTTTTCTTCTTTCAAAATTAGTTAATTTTTCTTCTTTTCAACAACAACAGAGCAACAATAACAGAGCAACACTAACAGAGAAAAATAACAGAGCAACGACAAGATGAGCTACGGGCAACACCAGTCTGCCTACAAAGCCATCCGAAGAGCGTCATAGCTGACGAGTTTGGGCGACTAGGGTTTGATGAAGCCAAGGTGCGTTTGATTCGTTTGGAGCAACAGAGGGATCGTTTTAATCAGCTCCATGAGGAGTTAGAGCGGCGGTACTTCGAAGCGAACGGTGCTCTGAAGGGTAAAACTGAGCAATTGGGCACAGCAAGGAGCGCAGAGCAGAGTGCAAAGCAGCCGATGTCAGTGCAGCTGACCATGTCATTCCAGCAGCATGACCTCCAGAACACTTAGGGGGAATTTGACGGCAGCGTGACCAAGTGGCACGGTTTTCGCGATTGGTTCGCCGCTGCGGCGCATAGCAATGAGGAAATAGCGGCCTCTTACAAATTCTCATATTTGAAGAAGTCACTCACCCTTAAGGCAGCGCGCACGTTCGGTGATTGGGAGCTCACTAACAACGGGTACAATGAAACGTGGGAGCGGCTCAACCAAATATATTTCCGCAAGTACCCGGTATGCCTTCCTGGAGGAGCAGGCCTCTGCTCTACCAGCACGGGAAGCGAGGCGAGCGCATCAATTGGAGCACGCGCGCGATCGAGCAACGGGCGCAGTACCCAAGAGCAGGGAGAGAATGGGCCACGGTGTGAGTGCAACGGGAGCAGCACCGATACGAGCAAGCCAAGACAAGCTGTGCGAGATATGCAGCGCAGATCACGCAGTGTCCAGAATTCGTGTCACTCAATTTGAGAGCTAGGCAAGAGCTAGTTGGCAAACGCAACCTGTGCCACAACTGCCTGAAGAAGGGGCATAAGGCGTCGGAGTGCTTTGCGGGGCCATTTTTACGGTGCCCAGGGGCGCAGAAGCACAATAGCGTGCTATATGCAAAAAGGGAGCCACAGCAGCAGGTGTTGGTGGCACAGCAGCCAAAGCGGGGAGCCGCCGCAACAACAATGCTAAAGGCTAAGAGTGATTGACGGTACAGCAACCTTGTAAATCGCGCAAGGGTAGCAGAGCCGGGGCGAAGTGCCAGCTTTAAGAGCTTTTTAAACTTTAAATTTAAAAAAAAACATAGTAGAGCATTAAAAAAAAGAGCGAGAATGATTATTTAGAGACAGAGTTTTGGGTGCTACCAAGAGAATGTACTGGTGCCCAGTTTTGCCAGCAAGAGATTTAGTGGAGATACCCATGCATTTTAAGAATGAGGGTTTATGGGCGGATCCTGAGTTTTGGAAGGCGAGACCAGTCGAGCTACTGTTAGGAGCAAATTAAGGCGATAATGCCAAATGAGGTGCAAGGCATTGCCATATATGAGAGCATGTTTGGGCTAGTCATTTTCTGGGCACAACCCTGTGAGAGAGATGAGGAGCAGGAAGTGGAGCAAAATTTTATGGAGACTTATACTAGAGATGAAACAGGGCGTTTTATTGTGACAATTCCAGTGAAAGAGACGGTGCAAGGTTTAGGCACTTCAAAGGCAATAGCATTGCGCAGGTTTATGTACTTGGAGCGGAAATTAGAGAAAGTCTCAGAGCTGAGAGAGCAATACGTAGAATTCATGAGAGAGGTCGAGAGATTAGTGCATATGAATAGCGCTACAAAATCACCAAGAGTGGACGATCCATTTTATTATATCCCACATCACTGTGTCACCAAAAAATTTCGGGTGGTTTTTGATACTAGCTGCCAAACAAATCGTGGCATCTCTCTGAATCAAGTGCAATGTTTAGGCGAGAAGTTAGAAAAGGATCTTTACGAAATTGTCATGAGATTTAGGCGTCATAAGATTGCGATATGTGCAGACATCAAGAAGATGTTCCGGCAAGTGCGTGTTGTCGAAAGGGAATGAAATTTGCAAAGAATCTTTTGGCGAGAGCATAGTGGTGAGCCATTACGAGAATAGGGTTTAACGGTTGTAACGTAGGGAATGTCCTCCGCTTATAATGCTGTGCGAGCTTTAATACAATGTGCTAGGGAGGCGATAGATGAATACCCAAGAGCAGCTTACATCATAGAGAGTGACTTCTATATGACTGTGCTACAGGCGCACGATCTGAGCAAGAAGCAATTGTGCTCGCGAAAGAGACAGACACTGTCCTAAAAGGCGGCGGCTGTGTCAAAAAGACTACTCAGGGCAATGAGAGCGGAGAGAGAAGAAGAGATGTTATTCCCGACAGAAGACGAGATGTCAGTGCTAGGGCTGAAATGGCTGATAGAAGAAGACAAAAATTCACCCTTGTGATGAAGACTCCTGCATTGCGAGAGAGCTAGTTTGTAATAAGCTCTGGTTATATGGACCGGAGTGGTTACGTAAATCAGAAATCATTTAGCCAGCCAACATTTTTGAGACGGAAAAACCAACGAAACGGCTTAACGAGCTGGGAGCGTATCACGTGAAATACTCACGCGAGTTTCTGCAAATATTTATACCAAGCAGGAGCAAGAGCATGGCGCTGATTGACTATGCGCGAAGTCTAGTGAAGAGCATCAACATATTGAGCTACATCATCAGGTTTGTGCGAAGGGCAAGGCACAGAAAGAGAAGGCGCAGAACTCGGCAGAACAACCGAGTAGTGCAAGCGCCAACAGTGGAAGAGAAATGTGAAGCAACGGACTTCCTGCTTAAGCAGGCGCAGGAGAGCGATTACAGACAAGAGATAGACAAACTAAGAGAGATTGGGCAGGTGCAAGAAGGGAGCAAAATTAGTGCGTTGAATCCAATAATGGACAGCAAGGGCCTATTGAGAGCGGGCGGGCGATTGGGGAGATCAGAAGAAGCCTATGAGATGATGCTTCCGGTGATAGTGAAGGATGGTTCTCGAACAGCATGGCTGATAATGGACCACGCTCATCGTATGACTAAGCATGGTGCTGTGCAAGTGATGATGCAATTCATCAGACAAAAGTTTAGGATTCCAAAACTACGGAGCAAATTAAGAGCTTTTCTCCACAAGTGCGTGGTGTGCGCGCGCTATAATCGCAGATTTGAGCAACAGCTGATGTCTGAATTGCCAGGCGACAGGGTGCAAGTGGGCAAGCCTTTTCTATATACAGGTATTGATTGCGCAGGTCCTTTTACAGCAAAGGGAGTGCAAAGAGTAGGAGAGCGAATGAAGGAGCGTAAGTGCTGGGTGGCTATATTTGTTTGCCTAAAAACAAAGGCCATTCATATTGACATTGTTTTTGATTTAACCTCTATAGACTTTATTGCTTGTTATGAGCGCTTTATTTGCAGAAGAGGGAGATGTGAGCGAATATACAGTGACAATGGTACATCATTTGTAGGGGCGGCAAGGGAGCTGAGAAGAGCACGAGAGAGCTGGCAAGTAAGAGATGTTTTTGAGCATTTGAGCAACAAGGGGACAGAATGGGTATTCATGACGCCAGCAGCACCGCATCATGGCGGAATATATGAAGCTACTGTGAAGTCAATGAAGTTCCACCTCACGCGCATTGCTGAGCAAAAGATTTTAACACAAGAGTAGTTATCTACCCTCCTAGTAGAGATCGAAGCAATTTGGAACTCAAGGTCTTTGACACCTTGAGTGATGATGCGGAAGATATTCAGGCCTTGACACCAGGGCATTTTTTGATAGGGGAGCTATTGATCATTCCCTTACCATTCGTGAGCGAGCAGCAGTCAAACATGAAAGGAGCAAGTTTATGGAGAGCACGTCAGAAAATAATTGAGCATTTCTGGAAGAGATGGAGAGAGGAATATTTGACGGTGCTGCAAGAGCGTAAAAAATTGTGCAGAGAACGAGAGACAATGAGCCTGGATCAATTAGAGCTGATCAAGAGTGAACTTTTTCCACCAGCGCAATGGGCTTTGGGCTTAGTGAGCTAATAAGGAGCCGAGATGGTATAATATGTTCAGTCATTGTGCAGACGGCCACAAACCGTCTTACAAGGCCTGTTCCGAAGATATGTGTGCTTCCAATTGACCCGAGCGAATAGAGGGTGGCTTTATGAAGGCAAAGACAGGAGGTCCTTCTCTTGCTCGCAGGGACTGTATCAAATGCAACCATGCGTTTGAGTTTTCGCACATTGCGAAAATAGGTTCAGCGAGTATTTTAAAGTTTTGTTCGTTTCTGACGATGGAGCTGTGCGGTTGTGCCAAGGGGCAGTGCGTGAGAGCACAAGGAGCAGTGCGGTGCAATCTATGTGCAGGGAGCTGAGCCAGGAGAGCGGTGCGGAGCAGGGGAGCTTATACAGAGCCTATACACAGGAGCAAGTATGAGCGGTGCCACAGGTATTCGAGAGCATAGTCACGTTTAGATTATATACGCTGACAATATTTATGTTCACATTGCATTATATATTATATATATACATAAACGTACCTATTTACACAAACATATGCAGGTCCGTTCATGCATATGAGAGCAATTGAGCCAAACGCGCAAGAGCTTGTGCATATTCACTAATTGTATATACTCGTACATATACATGTATCGCATACATGCCGATTTATTGTTGAGCTACATATGTATGTGCATAATTATAAGAGCAATAAAAAGTGGTTTTTCGTATGCTTTTCCACTTAAACAATTGTGTTTTTATTTAAGTCGGATTGCAGTAAGTATTGCCATAGTTTCATTGTCGATTCGATACACTTATTGTATATATATCTGGTTTCGTAAATACAATTGAATCTATTTTGAAACTTAGCGATGATATCTTTTCTGAATTTAGTGATGTAAAATTTATTTGCATCGGTAAATTCAATCAAGATGCATTGGAGAAACTTTTTATTAAATTAGATCTGTTTCTGGTATAAACACTCATCCTACGGCTAATGAGATCCAATATATTTTGGCAAAACTAGCATTGATGAAATTAATAACTTACTTTTATACTAAAAATAACAACAATTGTGAAAGTGAGGAATCAATGATGCTAGAATTGCAAAGTAGCCAAAATAGATATAATTGAAACAAGAGAGGAAATTGAAATTGAAGAAATTCGAAACGAAATAAATTTGAAAATTTTCGCAGTAGAGCAATATTTTATTGGGTTGGGAATATATAAATTTTTTAAAAGTAAAGTAACTTGTAATGATTGTTTAAGTTTCATTCAAAAAACTGAAGGTAACTTAAGTTTTAAATCAGAAAAATAATTGAAATTAAAAATTTCGAGAATCCACTAAACATTCTTCGACTTAAGAACCCTTCGGATTTTTTTTAATATGACCCTATGGCATATTAATATTTATAAAAAAATGTTTCCTATATATTGTCACAAACTGAATTCCAAAAAAATAGTTATTCAAAAAATTATTGAAGAAACTAAATTAATTGACAATTGGTTTGACGATCCAGTTTGTGGCAATCATAGAGAAATATATATACAATATTGTATAAAAATTCTATTGTACAAACATTGTAATTGGATGGTGAAAGATTTTTAGAAAATAAAACTATAAATAAAGATAAAAAATATATTGATAAATTAAAAAAATTAACTTAACATATTATATAAGATGTTTCAAATATATATTAATAACGATTATATATTATTTAATTTTATCATTCATAAAACAAAACATAAAATATATATTAATAACGATTATATATTATTTAATTTTATCATTCATAAAACAAAACATAAAATATATATATGTATATATATACATACTCGTACATATTTATTTTAAAACTTTTGCATTTTTTGTAATATTTTGATTTTAAAATTTTGTATTATTTTGAAAATGGAGAAATGTCGTGACACATTGTATTTTTAGAAATTTTTATAATAATGTATACATACAAATTTTTCTGATTATGTAAATTTTGTTATATTACGATGGGTACTATTTATATTTCGGGGAAAGCAAATAATAACAAACATTTTTAAATGAAAATGGCTTTATTGTTTTTCAAAATATTCCCCTTGATGATAAATACACTTTTGCATTCGTTCAAACCATTTTTCATAGCAGTTTTTCCATTCCTCTTGAGACACCTCCAAAACATGGTTTTTGAACGCTTCAACTGCTTCTTCGGCGCTCGTAAATCGTTGACCACGCAGTTTACTTTAATATTCGGGGAAAAGAAGAAGTCATTGGGTGTCAAATCAGGACTGTACGGAGGATGAGTCATCAATTCGATGTTTTGACTGTTCAAAAATTCACCTGTTTGACCAGATGCTTGAGAGCTTGCATTGTCGTGATGGAGAATGATTCGTCTTTGGCGGTTGGTTTTACGAATTTCTCCGAGGACTTCCGGCAAACAAATGGTCGCATACAATTCAGAATTGACCGTCCTACGTTGCTCAAGCGGTACAGTGGCCACATGACCCATTCGGCCGAAGAAAAATGCGACCATTTACTTCGCTGTGCTTCCTCCACGAACAAATTTTGTTGGATCTAGCTCGTCTTGGACTACCCACACGGTCGATTGTTGTTTTGTTTCCGGCACATACGTATACATCCATGATTCGTCACCTGTCACGATTTTATACACGCCTTTTGAAGCACCAATATCGAACCTTTTAATCATTTCCTTACACCAATTGCCACGAGCCTTTTTTTGAGCGATTGCCAATTATGTGGGATCCAACGCGGAAAGGGAAGTGGAAGTAATACCCAAGGTGTCCTCTATCTAACGATATGTCACATGACGATCTTATATAATCAGTTCACGGACTGCATCGATGTTTTGTGGCACAACAACCCATTTTGGACGACCTTCACGGAGTTCGTCGGCGACCGAACTACGACCACGATTGAATTGACTATACCAGCGATATACTGTAGTTTTTGATGGGGCATTATCGCCATACAAAGAACTGAGTTCATCGATACATTCTTGTTGCGATAATCCACGTCGAAAGTTGTGAAAGATAATCCAACGAAAACATTCTCTTGAAATTTTCATTTTTTGGCCAAATTGGTTTTCTTAACTCACTGTAAACAAAACAAATAGCACTTGTACATCAACACGTTGTGAGTACGTTTATGCTAAAAAATGCAAAACTTTATTATTGTGTTGCCAGATTTTCGCTATTGACATTAGTGTTGCCAGTTCCCCAAATATATATAGTACCCCTCGTACAATATTATTGTTATATTATTATATATTACAATTATTATATAAGTATTCAAATTAAAAATTTAATTTGTTTTAAAAAAAAAGGTTGGAGCATTAAACTCCGCTTTATTTGACTTCAAACTTAAGACTGATTTTAATATTACAATTTTATTAACTCTAAACTTATTAATGCTTAACTTGCATTTCCGGCACATTTCGAATATTGCTTATTTGTTTGCCCCAATTGGCGATTAGCGAGAATAATTAAAATACGAAAATTGTGCTTACCTATTGTCTACCTATTTATTTGCCCAATTGGCAATTTACAATGTTAGCGAAAATAAGAAGTGAAAATAATTTTGCGTTTGATAATTTATATTCCTACAATACAATAAATATATTATTACTTACAGTTATCAGTCATCTCCCATCGAGTACGGTCGCCAATTTTCTCTGTGCGCTTATAACCACAACCAACTTCACTTGTGCTGTAAACACGTGTTTTTTTACCTACGCCTATTTTTCTCGTTTTTCCTTTTTTACGCTCTCAATGATTGTTTTTCTAGTGCTTAAAAAATAAAAAAAAACTTTTCTGTTTAAGTTTAGTTAGGTACCGATGGCTCCAGGGCCGCCGGACATTGAGGCGAATCGGTTCGCCTCGCTATCCGACTCCCCAGTTAAAAAACGAAACACAGCAAGAAATAAACCCATTGAATTTTTTCCAACCCTAGTCCACAAATCGCTGAATCTCATAAGCAAAGATATACTCACCATTTCTGAGCTTCGTGATGGTAATTTACTCCTATTAATGAAAGATAAAAATGCTGCCCAAAAACTCATTGCTGCAAAGCAACTTGACGGAATCTGCCCCATATTTTCGCCCCCTTTCCAAGCAAGGAAAAAGGAATTAATTGAGGAATTGTGCCCTCAAGGTGTTACAGATGTGTACAAATTTACGAGGAACATTGATGGGAAGATGCAGCCTACCGGAGTTGTTTTAATTATTTCGATTTGTATCGCCTTCCGGAAAAAATTGACATCGCTTGGAGAAAGGTTCTAGTAAGACAATACATCCCTAGCCCTATGCGCTGCAAAAATTGCCAATTACTTGGACATACGCAAAAGTTCTGTAAAAGGGCACCTTCATGTGTCACTTGCAACCTACCTCCCCATTCACCCTCAGATTGTACACGGACACACTGTGCTAACTGTTCAGACCAGCACTCCGCCTCCTCAGCAGAATGCCCAAAATTTCTACAGGCAAGAGAAATTATAAAAATTAAAACCATAAACAAATGCACAATGCGTGAGGCCATTAATAAATTTAAAGAACAACTCCCTCCCTCCCTCTCCTTCCAACACTTCACCAATATCCTACTCCTCAATCGCTGCACAAGCTAACCAAATCAACGCAAACAAAATGATAATAATATCGTTAAAGATACATTTTCGAAAATTTTAGATAACATTAAAATTTGGGGAATGACCTCGGGAGCTAATCTTTCTATAGAAAAATGCAAAATATTGCACATTTGTAAAAAACATAGATGTTGTAATTTTACTTTAAGGTATAGGTAGGTAGGTAGGTAAAGCGGCCACCCGAAAAGGGCGCACTTAGGCCCACATTGACCCTTTGTGATACCGCATGGGACAGCAGGTCCCATCCCTTTCAAAGGTCCAGCCATTTGGAGCTTTTAATGAAGCAGTTGATGTAGCTAATCTTATTTTTTGAGATATCTCCCAAGGAGTCCAAAAAGTAGTCGCCTAGGAAAGTGCGCCTCCTTCTGGACAAAGCTGGACACGTGCACAACAGGTGAGCAGTAGACTCTTCCTCCTCCTCGTCCATGCAACTCCTGCAGAAGTCATTAGAGGCGATCCCCAGCCTACACCCGTGTGTGCCTAGAGTCCAGTGTCCGGTTAAGACGCTAATCATGGGACCTATGCTTTGTCTATTTAGAGCCAGTAGGTCCTTCGAGCGCTTGACATTTATCTCTGGCCAGATTTGTCTAGCTATTTTACATCCTGAAAGTTCAGACCAGCGCCTGCCCGCTGTTCCTAAGGATATTGTATTTACTAAGAGCTTACATGTGGCAATAGGAATACCGAATTGCGACCTATCTGATACCATCGGTATGGTAGTACCCTCACGGGCAAGTTCATCCGCCTTGCAGTTCCCTGGAATATCTCTGTTACCGGGAACCCAGCACAGATGCAGACGGGTCTGCTTAGCTATCTAGTCTAAAGATTTGCGGCAGCTCTTGACGGCTTTTGAGGTGATAATAACCGAATCCAGGGAGCGCAAAGCAGCTTGGATGTCGGACAGAATGCAAATATCAAGTCCAGATATCTTCGTCTTTCTTAGCCAAGACAGTGCTGCCTCTATAGCCGCGACCTCTGCCTGAAAAGCACTGCAGTGGTCGGGCATCCTAAAGGACATGTTAATATCCAAATCTTCTGAGAATACACCACCTCCCACCCTACTCTGTAGTTTGGATCCATCTGTGTAGATGTGAACCCCTTCTACATGAGGGGGGATGCCATCCTTCCATTCGTCCCTGGAGGGAATGGAGATCTTGCTCATACCATTGAAGGCGTACATTGGTGTGATGTAGTCGAAAGAGTCAGGAATACCCTCAAAATGTCTTAAAATGGACGCATGACCTACATTCCTGGCATCCCATTGATGCGTAGCTATTAGCCTGATAGCTGAGTTTGCAGCCATTTTTTCGCCAAAAAGCCTAACAGGCAGCAGATTGAGCATAATATCAAATGCTGCCGTTGGAATCGTTCTAATGGCACTACTTATGAATACCTCTGCCGTTCTTTTTACCTTTATCAGCCTATTGTATGCGGACTTACTTAGGGCTGTCCACCAAGCAAGCACCCCATAGAAAAGGACTGGTCGTACCACAGCTGTATACGAGAATCCATTTAGAGAGAATATTCAGCATGTTTTGCATCAAGTCCCTCAAAGTAGATATGTATTTACCCGAGATACTAACAGCAACATCATCCGCATATGCAACCACCTTGCACCCTTCCCTCTCCAGTCGAACAAGCAGCTGATTTACCGCAAGTAAGTTCCAGAGTAGGGGTGAAAGAACTCCACCTTGAGGTGTGCCTCTGCACACGGACTTCTTGGCCGACGCCGCCCCCAGCTGTGAATTGATTATCCTGCTACTAAGCATGTATTTAATCCACCTGCTAATGGTGGGCTCCACCTCCATCGCACCGATTATTGCGTCTGATTTGATATTGTTAAAAGCTCCCTCAATGTCCAGGAAAGCCACTAGGGAGAACTCCTTGTTGTGCATGGAGCACTCAATACTAGAGACTAAGGAGTGTAAAGCGGTCTCCACCGATTTACCCTTAAAGTAGGCATGCTGAGAGACTGACAGCTTCTGTCTGTCTATAGTGAGCCTCAGATGAATATCTAACAATCTTTCCAGGATTTTTAGACAGAAGGAGGACAGACTAATGGGTCTTAAGTCCCCTGGAGCTGTGTGCGAGCTTTTGCCGGCCTTGGGTATAAAAATCACCCTCACATGCTTCCATGAGTCTGGAATATACGCTAATTCAAGACAACTATTATAGATTTTAACAGCCACTCTATTATAAGATTCTCTGACTGCTGAATTTCAATTGGAGCTACACCATCTGGGCCAGATACTTAAAATGGTTTGAAGCTATGGATAGCCCATTGCAATTTTGGTTTCGTGACTATGTCTGAGTTGACTTCAACTACATTCCCGCTGGGCTTCGTTCTCCGCGGAATGGTGCTCGAGCAACCAGGGAAGTGAGTCTCCAGAAGAAGCTCTAGAGTCTCATTACTATTTGAAGTCCAGGATCCATCCTCCCTCCTCAGGTAACCAGGTACCATTGGAGCAGTTGATAGGATCTTCCTCAACCTGGACGTCTCAGAGATATCTTCTACGTCACCGGAAAAGTTTCTCCACGATTCTCTCTGTGCTTTCCTAAGCTTACTTTTGAAGGCTCTGAGTGCTGCCTTATTTAAAGCCCAGTCTGCACTATCTCTAGACTTCTTTGCGCTGTTGAAAAGTCTCCTAAAGTTTTGTCTGAGTCCCCTAATTTCCTCCCCCCACCATGTGGGTTTTTGTTTCCCCCTGGGTCTACTGAGGGGGCAAGAGACCAATAGAGCCTTATTAAGAGCAACCGTTAGAACCTCCACAGACCTATCAATTTATTCACACGTGCTTGTGCTTGTGGGGTTCTGAGGTAGTAGTCTAGCTACAGTCACCTTGTAGAGGTCCCAGTTTGCTTTCCTGACATTTCTAAAAGCCTTAGGGCTAGGTAGACTATCTAGAAGATCAAACTGAATTAACCTATGATCCGAAAAGGAATGTTCCTCTAGAACTCTCCAATTTGAGATCCGATCAAAAATTGATTCGGAGGCAAGGGTTAAGTCAAGGAGTTCTTGCCTATTAGCAGTAATGAAAGTGGGTTGTGACCCCTTATTGCATACAGAAAGGTTAGTCGTTACAATATATTCATATAATGACTCACCTCGTTCATTGACATCTGTGCTTCCCAAGATGTCGTGGTGCGCATTGGCATCGCATCCAATAATAACAGCCACCCGTTGCACCTTTGCATGCACAACATGCTTCTGTAGTTTGGCTTCTGAAAGGATCTCATGGTCATGCGCCATATATTCCGAGACCAACCAGTACCGTCCCTTGCTAGTTTCCAGGCAGACGGCCGTTAAATCCTTGTTACTGTAATTGGGGAGAATAAATGAGCTGACATTATTCCTAATGAGGATACAAGATCTAGGTCTTCCTTCAGTTACGGTATACAGCAGGCTGTAATTTTCAGTCCTGAGACCACATACAAAGTTCCCGTGTGTCCAGGGTTCTTGGATCAGGACAACGTCTACGACAACGCCTTTTGCAAGACGGAGCTGAAGGCTGGCAGACGCCGCCTTCAAGTAATGGAGGTTAATCTGCACTATTCGTAGCATCTCTGCTACTTGTAGCGCTGGTAACCTCCACCACCGTGCCATCAGCCTCAGACTCCGAGTCTGACTCCAGAAGGACTTCCTCCTCACTGAGTGTGGTTGTCCCTAGGAGACTCTCCAAACCCCCCACAGTTTACATAGAGTCACTGCGTTTTGGGAGCATGGCGGAGTCCTCAGCAGCAGCAGGATCAGCAGTTACCTCTGAGTGATTCACTACTGCTTGATCCGTGTAAGACGGTTGCCCATCCTTTTTGTAGACCTTGAGGCTTGTGGATGAGAAGCAATAGCCCACGACCCAATTGGATTTCGCTAGAGTCGCCAGAGATTCGGCGTTCACCACAAGGGTTATTGATCTGTAATCCCCTCTTGGTCCTCTACCTTAGTAACCTTCCAATTATTAGTCGGGAGCTGCTGGTTGCTCAACCTAAAAATCTCCAAGATAGCCTCAGGGTCAGACGGTTCGGCTGGGATCCACGCGCGCGCTCTAGGTCTACTAGGGATCCGCTCCCTAGGTACGACTTCGAGCCTTGCGCCTGGCCATGCTTCCCCTATGCTGCAGATCGCAATCTTATAAAGGTCGACTGACCTTTGATCCGCGCAGGCAATCAACTTCACGTGGCCCTGATGCCATCCGCTGTCGCGAAAAGAGGGAAAACCACCTGGGAATTCCTTCAAAAGCTGGAGGTAGGGCCTTGAAAGGCATACTTCTACCTTTTTCCAGCACTCAGGAGCGATACTGCCATCCGGATCATTACGATCTATGACCGCCATGACCTGGTGTGCTTTCAGCACTTCGCTGAAGGACTTCGTGGTGACAGTACAGCGATTTTTAAACTTCTTTGGGTCCGGGTGGGTGGTCTCTTCTAGGGACCGTTGACGTTTTGTAGCCTGTTATGTTGGAGCTTGAAACTCCTTCACGACTTTCGTCGCCCACTCGAGGGAAGCCTTCTGCTTCACCGTCCTCTCCTTCTCTGGATTTTGCGTCAAGCGTTCCACCGTCCGGAGAGCACCCCTTTTTACCTTGTAGAACCTTTTGGTTCCCTGGTTAGCAACACTATCGCAGCACGTGGCTTTGCTTGTGCCAGGCTCGTCGTCCTTAGCTACAATAGCCGCCGCAGAGTGTGCAAAGGATTTTGGATTCCCATCCGAAATAGCGTTTAGAGACCGCACGTCAGTTTTTTTTTTAAAATTGTTCATCTGGTTCTTACGGCCACCCGCTCGATTAATCAAGCTAAGGCAGCCAAAAATTTGAAAGGGGAAGGGGTTGGTCAACTGAGGCAGCAAGGCCACCGTTACTACCTGAGGCGGCCTGGTGTCAGGAAGGGGAGCTCCGTTAGGATACAGCCTAATTAACCTCCTGGCTGCAAAACAACATCCAATGGGCACGATCCCAAGAACACCCTGGATTAGGAGGGAGACAGTTCTTAGTTGGATTACTCCGCAGTAGTCAGTCCGGATAGGGTAATCCCATAAGAGCCGAAACTCCGCCATCCTAACCCATTCCGTCACTGCAATCACTTAAGCCTTCGTACCCCGACAAGGTGACTGCTCTTCACGAAGGACTTTAAGGTATAACAATGTAAGAATAGAATTTGTCAACTATTTGAGAATATTAGGAGTTATATTCCATGTAAGCTATACATTTAAGCAACATTGTTTAGTATTAAAAAAAAGCCTAGCTGCCCGCTTAAATCTTATAAAGTATTTAACATCCAAAAACTTTTTAATTCATGTTACGACTTTACTTAATATTACCAAATCGCTTGTACTTTCCAAAATCGATTACGCTCTTCCAATATACGGATGGTGCGCAGTTAGTCATCTGAAACAACTGTATGCAGCCTACCACACAGCAATTCGCAGGAGTATAAGCGCTTTCCCCACCACAGCTACTACAAATATCTTAGCAGAAACAGGCTTTCCATCAATTCTCAATCGAGTTACAACTAACACATACAATCTCATACCTAAACTTTTAAATTCGAACAACCCACTACTACTAGAGGCCAGAAGAAAGGTGCTCAAACAAAAGAAAGAGCCACGAAATAAATCAACAATCTACTGTTGCCTTGAATTTGCCAAAAGTCTACAGATCTACATCCGTCCACATAGAGTCCAAGGTAACAACCAACCACCGTGGCTCCTAAAAGAGTCCTCATTCATTTTAAATTTACATAGCCTACCTAAACAATCAACTAATCCAACGGCTTATCGACAAAGTTTTAATGAACTTGAGGACTTCCTAAACCAATGGACTTTCATTTACACTGATGGATCGAAAACAGATAAGAGCACAACTTTCGCCTTGGATCAACATAATGGCCAATTAATTACTGCCGGGTCTACCGGACTTCATTGTTCCGTTTTTACTGCAGAAGCCCTACCCTTAAAGATTGCTTCCCAATGTGCTGCAAAAACGAAAGGAAAGTTTATTATTTGCACCGACAGCTACAGTGCAATCGAAGCTATTAAAAATATTGGCCATTGCAGTGCTCTAATTGGGGACATTAGATAAATTTACATCAAACATCCAAATAAAATCAGAATAATGTGGGTCCCGAGTCATGTGGGCATACCTGGAAATGAGTTTGCTGATGATGCTGCAAATGAAGCCATCTGTTCACCTTGCTTTTCGTTTCACACCTCCGAAGAGAAAGACCTTTTGAGGCTCATCCACAAACATCTAACGTCAATTAGATCCGCTGAGTGGTCTAACTATAGCCACCGTTACAAAAATTTTAACTTCAACTGCCATAAAGTCATCTACCCAGCCATCGCATCTCGCCAGCAAACAAAAATCTTCTCCCGTCTTCGATTGGGGCACACAAAGCTTACCCACCAACATTTGCTGTGTGGGGACCCTGCTCCTACTTGCCCGTTTTGCACTCTTCCAGCATCCATTGAACATATCTTCAACGTGTTCGGTGGCTCTAATCCTATTGAGTCTCTCAAAACTGTTAACTTGGGAAATATTATGAAAGTAGAAAATGACCTCCAAGAATATAACATAATTAATCTTGTATAACCATTTATTAATCTGTAAATTTTTAAATATTTTCATATTATTATATACTCCAAATTTATAATTATTCGAGCCGAAAGCCCTGGCAGCTAGAGCTCCTTTTTTTCTTCTTAATCATAATAATTTATTATTGTGATTACTATAATAAATAAATAAAATTATTACTTACTTACTACAACATAATAAACAATTTAGTCTTTTTCTATTGAGTTTGTTGGCCACACATACCAGACAAGCAGGAAATAAGAGCAGTATCAGACTTGTTGATTTAATTTTTTATTGTTGCTTCAAAATATCAAATCTGAAGCAAATCAAGAATATGCATATGTATGTGCACCCTCATACCGCACAAATAATTCGCTAGTCCACAAGCTGAGATGCTCAAAATATTTACTTTAATTTGAAATCGAACGCATTTCGCTTAATGCATGAAACTTCAATTTTGGGCTGCTGCTTGTTGGTTGAATTAATGTGCTGCTGTGGCTCGGGGGTAGAGTTGTCAGACTTAGAATCCTTGAGTAGTGGGTTCGAATCCTCAGAGAAGTGAGAACTTTTTATTTTCTTTACTTTAATTTGATGTAATGAATGTTGTTAATTTTTTCTTTTCTTTTAATTTTATGTAATGGCTTTCACAAATTAAATGCGATATACTCCACTTTTTGGTACCGTACAATAGTTTATGAAAAATCCAATTTATGCAATATCAAATATAATTTACATATAAAAAATATATAAAAATCACAAAATTATATATATATTTTTTATAAAAATGATCTATGGGTAAGCTGTCAGCAATATAATCCAGCGGTAGGTTCTTAACAAAAACATTTCATTTTATTTTTAAATGAATATTTGTTGTGATTTTTTGCTAAAAAGTTTACCACGGCAAATATCTCATAATTTATAATTCTGGTGTATGTATGGTTATTTGATTTTATACCAAAATTTAAAAAAAAAACTCTATATAATCAGCGCAATTGCATTATTAAATTAATTGTTTTATACAAATATGTAGAGTATCTAAACATTGATTATAAACATTTCGTGTATACAAAACAAGTTGAGCCAACTTTGTATCTTTCATTCCAAAAAGTCTTCCTCCCTCCGAATTTTGTATACAAGCTTAACAGAGGGAAATTGGATGTCTCTATCATTTATGTTTCTGCCCCAACTCCGGAGAACCGACACTTAATCTATATACAATTTCAGACAGTAACATAAATTATGTCATTATAGTGCGGAATTTTTACTGTGTAAAATCACAAAAAATTAGAAGACTACACGTATTATGAGGGCGGATTGATATTGAAGCTACCTAGCGCTAGATGGCAGCACAAACACAAAAACTTTTTTTTTTAGAAATTGCGATCTGTCATACGTCAGCTGACCCCAATTTCACCCAAATTCATTGATTAGTTTATTTGTTGTAGTCGTTTGAAGAAAGCAACTTTTGTGTTTCTTGAAAAATGGGAAAAAGCGAATTTCGTGCAGTGATTAAACACTATTATTTGAAAGGGAAAACGGCGAAAGAGACAAAAGAAGTGATTACCGAAACTAACACGTATTTTGAGGGGTTCCCGAAATCGTATTATTCAGATGGTATAAAAAAGTTGGAATATCGTCTTACTAAGTGTGTCGAAGTAAAAGGAGACTATGTTGAGAAATAAATAGTTTTTGAAAAAAAAAATGTTTTTTTCCTACTTAGGTAGTTTCAATATCAATTCGCCCTCGTATAAAGACAAAAGAATACAATTTTCGGGCATAATCCAAAAGCAAATGCATTTTTTACTCAATTTGGAGGTAGAATTAAACGAAATTAGTATAATACATTCATTTCAGTTGGTAGAAAATAATTTCCCAATTGATGGAATACTAGGAATAGATTTTTTACTTCGATTTATGTCGAAAATAGATTATGAGTTCTTACATTAATATGTTAAGTTGATGATGTTAAAATAATAATACCACTTCCAGAAACATAAATGATACAAATAGAAACATAAATGCTAGAGACATCCAATTTTCCTCTATTGGAATTTTTTACCCAAATCGCAGGGAGGAAAACTTTTTGGAATGATAGGTACAAAGTTGGATCATCTTGTTTTATACGAAGTGTTCCTTATCAATGTTTAAATTATCTACATATTTGTATAAAACTATTAATTTAATACAATTGTTCTGATTCAATAAAAAGTTCTATTTATACATTTTTGTTAACAGCCTCTACATCATTAAATCACCACTACATCATAACAACCACTACATCATTACATCTTACGTTAGAGAACTTGCTGGCAGTGGTCAATAGATTCATTCAGGGTTGTGAACTTGCAAGAAGGAGCATCAATCTAGATGTGTACAGCCTAGTACTGCCAAAGCAATTCGGCAGTGCGGACGAGCTTTACGGAGTCCTAAGGAGAATCTTCCTGAAGGTGAGGACTCTGTAAGATGTAGGCCAATAGTTCAGAATAACCTACGCAAGACGTCTAGGATCACTGCAGGGGCTAGCCACAGAAAAAAGTAAATACAATGGCGTTAGATTTTGTGGTGGGTCTCCGCGACTCCGCCTTGAAAATTCATATGTTAAATACCAGAACTGTGGAGGAATTAGCAGAGGAGGCTATTAGAGCAAAATTCCTGGTAGAACGAAGTACGACTGGTTTGGGCGAAGAGATTTTAGTAGTAAATTGACAGGACATATTCACTGCTGCTGTCGGAGAAAGAGACGTCAGCAATTCCGTCCAAAAATATCCAGAAGAGCATATTATCCCGGTGTCTCCGATAACAGAGCCATGAATCCGAGCAATCTGGACAGGACGTTTGTACAGAGGATACCCACATGTTCGCTTTGACACAAACGTGGCCATAAAAGAGACGAGTATTTTTTTTAAGAGGAGAAACACACCTATTGCATGGAGTGTTGGATGGCGCCCAGAGATGTCTAGGGAAGACATCACGAACAGGAATTTTTTCGGCAATACAGATGCAAACACTCACTAGCGATCAGAAATAATCCATTGGGGAAATGTGACTGTAGACAATGCCAGGCAGGGATTAATGTGCTTTTCGTGTGGACAAATAGGCTACTGAACGGTGGACTGCAGGGGCAGGTGTCGCACAGTGTCGCGTCCCTATACATAGCGTGGCCAAAAATAGTAAACGTTGTTTAATTTTAATAAAACTTCGTATACGGCTATTTTTTTACCTAATCCAGAAAAAATTTTAAAAATTTGGAAAATCGGTCCATTGCCACACCTACCTCCCATATAAAGTAAACATTTTTATTACTATAAATTCGTCATTTTTTACACTAGAAATATACAATTTTGTATTTGTGAGCGTAGTACTGCCGCTATTCATTATCCCAAAAATGGGCGGGATGCCACACCTACTTTAAAAGTATTGCCCAACTGCCACGCCCGACGCGTCGCCAAATGAATCATGAAACTTCAGCGGGCCAGTTGTATTCTGTAGACTGGAAGCCAAGAAGAAAGTAGAAACAATTAGGCCAAAGGTACGCGTGCCCAGTAATAAGAGACTTAGATTCGGTTAGAGTAAGTCATTTCAAGGTCAGGGGAATGGGTTTTAGAATGCACTCAGTAGAGTTGCATAAGGTAGGTGCCTAGCAGATGGGATAATTGGGCGGGATAATCTTAGACTACACCATACTGGATGCATTGGACAAAAATTTATCTTTTTTGATAGTAATAAGTGTAGGGTACTTACTCTCGAACTCAAGTCGTGGCAGGAAGGGTATGTGAATAGGATTCACGGAGGTAGTAAGAGCGAGGTGAACAAGAAAAATAAGTCTCCGTGCAAACACGAAAGTTCGGACGGTTGTTCTGTACAAGTAGCAGGTAGTGGAGGGTGTATATATGGGAGAGACCACAACGTACGTACAAGGGTAAGGTGGGTACTAAATGCATCAGAAAAGGATTATATAGATGACTACTTTAAGCCTAAGTTTACGAATAATGGTAATTTTAAGGAACCAAACTTGAGGTTGGTCAATCAAATTAAGCAGGTAGACGTAAGGAATAGGTTGGGGAGAGTACTAGAAGCACTGAAATTGGACCAATGCGAAAACTCGGAAGAGAAGGCATCTGTAGAAGCCATTTCTATGTCCTTCCGTGACATCTTTCTGCCGGACGGAGACCAGCTAACATACACACCCGAGATCGAACATGAAATACCGACTAGGGCGGATCAGCCCCCAATGAATCATAACATCACAGTTCAGATTGCCACAGGCACACAAAAAAAGTAAATAGACAAGTTCGGGCGATACTAAAGGAATATATAATTTCACCAAGTATACTGCCTTGGAATTCGCTAGTTATTTTGGGGCCTAAGACGGGTGCTCAGGGTTATGTTGTGAGTTAGAACCTACGTGTAGTTGACTCACAGCATCGACTCCTAATAGATGCCACACTCTGTGGGATTACCATGTACTAAAATTGTTTAACAGTAAGATATATTTTTAGGGTCTAAGTATTTTAAGCTAAAATGGCTTGTGTAATGTTACTATGTAAACTTTTAGGGTATTACAGTTCCGCAGTCGAGTCGACGAGGGCAGCGTAATGCATCGTCGCCACTTTTGTAGTAGGTCAGTTGGCTTGACCAACTGACACCAATTAGCAGGTGCGGAACTGGAACACCAGAAAGGTCAGTTCACAGACTGAGATAGGTGTAAAGAAATAGTATATAAGATTTAGTTTTTGTAAGAATAAATCTTCTTGTGATTTTGATCTTAAAGCAAAAAGTGTCTTTGGTTTCATTTAAGAACAATAGGGCTTTTAAGTTTTCAGCTACGCGCCCAGAGAACCGCGGCAGGACATCCCCCGTCAAACAAGCAAGGACACCAACCCCAACAGTTAGAAGATGTGGAGAATGGTCGTTGATTTTAGAAAATTGAACGACGTCACTATCAAGCATAGAAGAAATGCTGAATCAATGAGAGCAGAATTGGAAATTGAACACGGAGCATTGTAAATTTTTGCGAAGAGGGGTGGTTTACTTGGGCCATCGTTGTCCAAAGGCAGGAGCACTGTCAGATCTTCAAAAGGTGGAATCTGAACAATTTAGCAATCCCGAAAAAGAGATATGAAGTGCAAGCATAGGACTAGTGAACTATTATAGAAAGTTTGTAGAAGCACCAGCCGGAATTGCGTTGCCTATCAATAAGTAGCTACATATGGAAGCAAAATTTGAAATGGACAGAGAGATGTCAAAAGGAATTCGAAAAGCTAAAAGAGGTAATTATTTCAACGCATGCGCTTTGGCGTATCCCGAATTTGAGCAAACTTTTTGCTGATCACCGATACTAGTAGTGCTCTCGCAGAGGGACTACTTGCGTTTGCAAGTAAGCTCAGTGATACTAAGAAAAGGTATTCCATAATAGAGCTATGTGTGGGCTACGAAAAATTTCAGGCCATATCTGTTGGAGCGGTCTTTTAAAATCTACATCGATCACCAGCCATTGGGCGGCGTAGCTAATTTGAAGGACCAAACCTCTAGGTTAGCCAGGTTCAGACACAAGTTGTCTGAATAGGATTTTGAAATCCTATATAGGCCCGGGAAGAAAACTCTAAATTCACTTAGCAGAGTGCCACAAAGCAAAATATATCAGTAGTCAAAACTAGAGTTAATGCAACGGCCTACAGGAATAAAATCAATGTTAAACGGTTACTAAATTGATGTGCTGGGATTAGGTTTTTACCTTCAATTATCGATAATAGATGTGTCAACAATACTTTTTCGAATAGTTTGGATAACATTGGCAATAGAGATATTGGCCTATATGAAGATATATCATTGGGTACCTTTGTATCACCCAATAAGACTCAAGTAGTGCTAGAATTTTAGTTGTGTCTTGGTGGACTATATAATGCTGTTAGAACCAATCACTGTTTAAAAGTTTCAACAGAAACGGGAGTTGTTTGAAATTCGTTTAATTGATTTTCTAGGTGATACTTTTTTTTATTTATTTGCCGAATCGTTCTTTGTTAAGAAACCAACAGTAATTTTCCTAAGATTACAAAACTACATTTATATAGGTAATATCCTCAGCCACTGCATCATATATTTGGTTTTTCCACAGCATATAATAAGACGTCATTAAATCAGTTCTAAAGTATTTATCCTTTTGAAGTGTCTTGTAGAGGGAAGCTTTAGTAGGTTCCTCGCCAACCAGTTTGGGTGATGTTCCAATTTAATGGCGTAGGTTTTGTAGGTGTTCACCATTTCATTTTCAATCGTGGGTATATTCAGGTCACGGTGTATGTTTATGTTCCTCAAGTACCATGGAGCGCCGGTGTTCATTCTCAAAATTTTTGATTGGAGGCGTTGGAGTTTCTCCCTGTTTGACGGACACGCGGTGCCCCACAATTGAATCCCATATGCCCATATTGGCTTAATGACACTAGTATAAATTAGTACCTTATATTCTAGGGCAAGGTTTGAATGCCAATTTAGTAGCCGGTTCAAGGTATGGGGTTTCAATTTGATCTGAGCACACTTTAAGTCAATGTGTTTAGTCCAAGTTAATCGTCTATCTAAGTGGATTCCCAAGTACTTTATGTCAGAGCGTTGAGGAATGCTTTGACCATAGATGCGAATAAGGGGGCATGTGTCCTTAAGGTGAATGTTAGGTGTGCACATTTAGACCTCTATTCTCCATTTGTTAAGCCACTGTTCAATAAACAGTAAGTGGCTCTGAAGCCAATGTGAAGATTCAAGATGGGAGTTGCTTGTACCCAGTATGGTGGTATCATCGGCATATGCGAATATAGCCGTATAATCGGAAGTTGGCATGTCTGCTGTAAAAAGCAAATACAGCAGTGGTCCAAGCATACTGCCTTGTGGGACCTCTGCTTTGATATCAAAGTAGTCGGATGTAGAGTCACCTTGGTTTACCATGAATTTTCTGCCTTTAATGTAGGTTTCAAATAGTGTGTGAAATTTTTTTGGAAGAATTTCTTTAAGTTTATATATGAGCCCTTTGTGCCACACCTTGCGTAATGTCAAGGAATGCAGCAGAGCAGTATTTCTTTTGTTCGAATGCTGAGCATATAACCCTTACTATGCAATGCACTTGCTCTATCGTTCTATGCCTTTCACGGAAGATGAACTGGTATTGGGGAATCACATTGTTTTTATTTAAATACTGGAGGACCTGCCGATGAACTATTTTTTCGAAGATTTTAGATTTTAGATAGTAAAATATCGTTGAATACTATGACTAAATGAGATACAGCTATATTGAGTAATTCTTTTATGATGTTTGCTGATATCTGATCCATTCTTGGTGCTTTTTTAAGATTTAAGTCTTTAATGGTGTTATTTACCTCCTTAGTTAAAGGTTTCAGGCGCTCACTGTTTCCACTACTCAGTATTTCACGAAGTTCAAACGATATAATGGGGGGATTTGGACAGAACACATTATTCAGGTGATGTGCGAAGGCAGTGCATTTTACATCATCGCTTTTAGCCCAAGAGCCATTATCTTTACGAAGTGGTGACATATTTTGTACTGGACCTTTGAACTTCTTAGTAGCACGCCACAATAAATACTCATTGTCGCCATGAGGACTTAAGCTTCCAAAAAAGTCTTCAACTGATATTTGGTGTTTCTGCTTCAATGTGTTTTTTAGTTTATAGGTGCAACACGCGAGTTCACTCTTCAATTTTGGTGACCGATGATTTTGACATTCTCTTCTAAGACGTCGCTTTTCTTTAACCAGTTTTTCCACATCTCTAGGACGCGCTATGGTCCAGAAGTCGATTTTTTTGGCATAAATTCGTAGAGAAGAGATATTTGACTGAAACTTTGCATGTTGATAGCTAATAGGTAGGTTATGTAAAAAATATAAAATAATTTTAATTGGGGGCGTAGCACATCCTGCTCCCATACAATGCACTATGGTCCAGACGAGATATTCGTCTCAAACTTTGCATGTAAGACGTCGCTTTTCTTTAACCAGTTTTTCCACATCTCTAGGACGCACTATGGTCCAGAAGTCGATTTTTTTGGCATAAATTCGTAGAGAAGAGATATTTGACTGAAACTTTGCATGTTGATAGCTAATAGGTAGGTTATGTAAAAAATATAAAAAAATTTTAATTGGGGGCGTAGCACATCCTGCTCCCATACAATGCACTATGGTCCAGACGAGATATTCGTCTCAAACTTTGCATGTTGATAGATAATAGCTAATTAATGAGAAAAAAAAAGAAATTTTAAATTGGGGGCGTGGCACATCCTGCTCCCATACAATGCACTATGGTTCAGACAAGATATTTGACTCAAATTTTACATGTTGATAGCTAATAACTAGTTAATGTGAAAAAATAAGATAAATTGGGGGCGTGGCACACCCTCCCCATAAAATGTTAAATTCAAAATAAGTGCTCGTATATGAGTAGAAGTGGTATGCGTTATAACATTTAGAACTTTTCCATCAATTAAAGCCATATGCATTTCGAAACTGACAATAATTTTTCGCCCGTTCTCCAAATTAAATTAAAATGGATGTAAGTCACATATTTGCATTTTCAACTGATCATTTTCTGCTAGAATTAGTGCCTTCGATTCTTTCACAAATTGCATTTTTAGTGGGCTGCAAAATCGTACCGATTATGTAGTACGATTCACCCAAATAATTTTTTCAGAAAAATCTATCAATTTTAAAGGGATGACAGTAGTTACGAATAATGATTGATCAAAAAGTTTAGGTGTATCTACTTCAAACTTTTGCTTAAACATACTTTGCCCTGTTGTCCCGCAAAGCCATAGCTAGCAATTAAAGCAGCTTGAGTTGTATCTGCAAATACATCCACAACATCTTCCTGTAGCAATCAAATTCTTTTTACAGTGTGGTCCAAAAGATTTTGTAATGGAACTTCCGCTAAAGATTCCGATACAGCAATTTCATCAGGCCGACAAAGTTGCTTGCATTTAATTACTTCATTATAGCTAAGAAATATATCGCAGTTCCTTTCTTTGTTAAGTAACCTCGTATTCGTATATTGCTTCTTACTTAAATCATTTTCAAGCAAAAACTCTAAGGCTTCTTCTGTAGTAAGTGGAACTATTTGATTTTGTTCGGAAGAAAGCAGCTTCCTAATTTTGCTTGGCCGAGTTGAAGACGACGTGCTACCTTTTAAAACAAAAGCCAAATCTTTACTGTTTGACTTTTTAGCCGCAATAGTAATTGCATGTAACATTAAATCTACATTGTGATTTTTTTTCGCAGAAAGATCACTTGCTAGCTTTCTCTTAAGCCGATCTTTTGAACTTGCATAAGTTGCCTGAGGCCCTCCTCTTTTACTTGAAGAGGGTTTTTCCAAATCATTTTCATTGATTTCAATAAAATAACTCGAAGAAACCCACTGGGAGTAATTTTCTTTGAACCTGTCCATCATTCGGTGACTCTTAATGAGCTTTTCATTGACATAGGCCAATAAGTTCTTTATTTTTTCTTTATTTCTTCTTTTTTCTCTAACTTTAAATTATCGTTGTTAATTTTTGTTAAGACCCAATCGAAAACTAAGCCAGTTTCGCGACCGCCTTCTATCCAAATTTCAAGCATTTCTTCGTATTGAATTTCAAAAGTTGCTACAAAAAAAACGAATATCTTTAAATGGGGCAAAAACGGGCAAAAGTAACATACATAACCGTAAAAGCTATACTCTTACCTTTCACCCAACACCAAATTTGAGGACAATCCAGCACACAGCCTCTACATCATTAAATCACCACTACATCATAACAACCACTACATTATTACATCTTACGTTAGAGAACTTGCTGGCAGTGGTCAATAGATTCATTCAAGGTTGTGAACTTGCAAGAAGGAGCATCAATCTAAATGTGTACAGCCTAGTACTGCCAAAGCAATTCGGCAGTGCGGACGAGCTTTACGGAATCCTAAGGAGAATCTTCCTGAAGGTGAGGACTCTGTAAGATGTAGGCCAATAGTTCAGAATAACCTACGCAAGACGTCTAGGATCACTGCAGGGGCTAGCCACAGAAAAAAGTAAATACAATGGCGTTAGATTTTGTGGTGGGTCTCCGCGACTCCGCCTTGAAAATTCATATGTTAAATACCAGAACTGTGGAGGAATTAGCAGAGGAGGCTATTAGAGCATAATTCCTGGTAGAACGAAGTACGACTGGTTTGGGCGAAGTGATTTTAGTAGTAAATTGACAGGACATATTCATTGCTGCTGTCGGAGAAAGAGACGTCAGCAATTCCGTCCAAAAATATCCAGAAGAGCATATTATCCCGGTGTCTCCGATAACAGAGCCATGAATCCGAGCAATCTGGACAGGACGTTTGTACAGAGGATACCCACATGTTCGCTTTGACACAAACGTGGCCATAAAAGAGACGAGTATTTTTTTTAAGAGGAGAAACACACCTATTGCATGGAGTCTTGGATGGCGCCCAGAGATGTCTAGGGAAGACATCACGAACAGGAATTTTTTCGGCAATACAGATGCAAACACTCACTAGCGATCAGAAATAATCCATTGGGGAAATGTGACTGTAGACAATGCCAGGCAGGGATTAATGTGCTTTTCGTGTGGACAAATAGGCTACTGAACGGTGGACTGCAGGGGCAGGTGTCGCACAGTGTCGCGTCCCCATACATAGCGTGGCCAAAAATAGTAAACGTTGTTTAATTTTAACAAAACTTCGTATACGGCTATTTTTTTACCTAATCCAGAAAAAATTTTAAAAATTTGGAAAATCGGTCCATTGCCACGCCTACCTCCCATATAAAGTAAACATTTTTATTACTATAAATTCGTCATTTTTTACACTAGAAATATACAATTTTGTATTTGTGAGCGTAGTACTGCCGCTATTCATTATCCCAAAAATGGACGGGATGCCACACCTACTTTAAAAGTATTGCCCAACTGCCACGCCCGACGCGTCGCCAAATGAATCATGAAACTTCAGCGGGCCAGTTGTATTCTGTAGACTGGAAGCCAAGAAGAAAGTAGAAACAATTAGGCCAAAGGTACGCGTGCCCAGTAATAAGAGACTTAGATTCGGTTAGAGTAAGTCATTTCAAGGTCAGGGGAATGGGTTTTAGAATGCACTCAGTAGAGTTGCATAAGGTAGGTGCCTAGCAGATGGGATAATTGGGCGGGATAATCTTAGACTACACCATACTGGATGCATTGGACAAAAATTTATCTTTTTTGATAGTAATAAGTGTAGGGTACTTACTCTCGAACTCAAGTCGTGGCAGGAAGGGTATGTGAATAGGATTCACGGAGGTAGTAAGAGCGAGGTGAACAAGAAAAATAAGTCTCCGTGCAAACACGAAAGTTCGGACGGTTGTTCTGTACAAGTAGCAGGTAGTGGAGGGTGTATATATGGGAGAGACCACAACGTACGTACAAGGGTAAGGTGGGTACTAAATGCATCAGAAAAGGATTATATAGATGACTACTTTAAGCCTAAGTTTACGAATAATGGTAATTTTAAGGAACCAAACTTGAGGTTGGTCAATCAAATTAAGCAGGTAGACGTAAGGAATAGGATGGGGAGAGTACTAGAATCACTGAAATTGGACCAACGCGAAAACTCGGAAGAGAAGGCATCTGTAGAAGCCATTTCTATGTCCTTCCGTGACATCTTTCTGCCGGACGGAGACCAGCTAACATACACACCCGAGATCGAACATGAAATACCGACTAGGGCGGATCAGCCCCCAATGAATCATAACATCACAGTTCAGATTGCCACAGGCACACAAAAAAAGTAAATAGACAAGTTCGGGCGATACTAAAGGAATATATAATTTCACCAAGTATACTGCCTTGGAATTCGCTAGTTATTTTGGGGCCTAAGACGGGTGCTCAGGGTTATGTTGTGAGTTAGAACCTACGTGTAGTTGACTCACAGCATCGACTCCTAATAGATGCCACACTCTGTGGGATTACCATGTACTAAAATTGTTTAACAGTAAGATATACTTTTAGGGTCTAAATATTTTAAGCTAAAATGGCTTGTGTAATGTTACTATGTAAACTTTTAGGGTATTACAGTTCCGCAGTCGAGTCGACGAGGGCAGCGTAATGCATCGTCGCCACTTTTGTAGTAGGTCAGTTGGCTTGACCAACTGACACCAATTAGCAGGTGCGGAACTGGAACACCAGAAAGGTCAGTTCACAGACTGAGATAGGTGTAAAGAAATAGTATATAAGATTTAGTTTTTGTAAGAATAAATCTTCTTGTGATTTTGATCTTAAAGCAAAAAGTGTCTTTGGTTTCATTTAAGAACAATAGGGCTTTTAAGTTTTCAGCTACGCGCCCAGAGAACCGCGGCAGGACATCCCCCGTCAAACAAGCAAGGACACCAACCCCAACAGTTAGAAGATGTGGAGAATGGTCGTTGATTTTAGAAAATTGAACGACGTCACTATCAAGCATAGAAGAAATGCTGAATCAATGAGAGCAGAATTGGAAATTGAACACGGAGCATTGTAAATTTTTGCGAAGAGGGGTGGTTTACTTGGGCCATCGTTGTCCAAAGGCAGGAGCACTGTCAGATCTTCAAAAGGTGGAATCTGAACAATTTAGCAATCCCGAAAAAGAGATATGAAGTGCAAGCATAGGACTAGTGAACTATTATAGAAAGTTTGTAGAAGCACCAGCCGGAATTGCGTTGCCTATCAATAAGTAGCTACATATGGAAGCAAAATTTGAAATGGACAGAGAGATGTCAAAAGGAATTCGAAAAGCTAAAAGAGGTAATTATTTCAACGCATGCGCTTTGGCGTATCCCGAATTTGAGCAAACTTTTTGCTGATCACCGATACTAGTAGTGCTCTCGCAGAGGGACTACTTGCGTTTGCAAGTAAGCTCAGTGATACTAAGAAAAGGTATTCCATAATAGACCTTTGTGTGGGCTACGAAAAATTTCAGGCCATATCTGTTAGAGCGGTCTTTTAAAATCTACATCGATCACCAGCCATTGGGCGGCGTAGCTAATTTGAAGGACCAAACCTCTAGGTTAGCCAGGTTCAGACACAAGTTGTCTGAATAGGATTTTGAAATCCTATATAGGCCCGGGAAGAAAACTCTAAATTCACTTAGCAGAGTGCCACAAAGCAAAATATATCAGTAGTCAAAACTAGAGTTAATGCAACGGCCTACAGGAATAAAATCAATGTTAAACGGTTACTAAATTGATGTGCTGGGATTAGGTTTTTACCTTCAATTATCGATAATAGATGTGTCAACAATACTTTTTCGAATAGTTTGGATAACATTGGCAATAGAGATATTGGCCTATATGAAGATATATCATTGGGTACCTTTGTATCACCCAATAAGACTCAAGTAGTGCTAGAATTTTAGTTGTGTCTTGGTGGACTATATAATGCTGTTAGAACCAATCGCTGTTTAAAAGTTTCAACAGAAACGGAAGTTGTTTGAAATTCGTTTAATTGATTTTCTAGGTGATACTTTTTTTTATTTATTTACCGAATCGTTCTTTGTTAAGAAACCAACAGTAATTTTCCTAAGATTACAAAACTACATTTATATAGGTAATATCCTCAGCCACTGCATCATATATTTGGTGTTTCCACAGCATATAATAAGACGTCATTAAATCAGTTCTAAAGTATTTATCCTTTTGAAGTGTCTTGTAGAGGGAAGCTTTAGTAGGTTCCTCGCCAACCAGTTTGGGTGATGTTCCAATTTAATGGCGTAGGTTTTGTAGGTGTTCACCATTTCATTTTCAATCGTGGGTATATTCAGGTCACGGTGTATGTTTATGTTCCTCAAGTACCATGGAGCGCCGGTGTTCATTCTCAAAATTTTTGATTGGAGGCGTTGGAGTTTCTCCCTGTTTGACGGACACGCGGTGCCCCACAATTGAATCCCATATGCCCATATTGGCTTAATGACACTAGTATAAATTAGTACCTTATATTCTAGGGCAAGGTTTGAATGCCAATTTAGTAGCCGGTTCAAGGTATGGGGTTTCAATTTGATCTGAGCACACTTTGAGTCAATGTGTTTAGTCCAGGTTAATCGTCTATCTAAGTGGATTCCCAAGTACTTTATGTCAGAGCGTTGAGGAATGCTTTGACCATAGATGCGAATAAGGGGGCATGTGTCCTTAAGGTGAATGTTAGGTGTGCACATTTAGACCTCTATTCTCCATTTGTTAAGCCACTGTTCAATAAACAGTAAGTGGCTCTGAAGCCAATGTGAAGATTCAAGATGGGAGTTGCTTGTACCCAGTATGGTGGTATCATCGGCATATGCGAATATAGCCGTATAATCGGAAGTTGGCATGTCTGCTGTAAAAAGCAAATACAGCAGTGGTCCAAGCATACTGCCTTGTGGGACCTCTGCTTTGATATCAAAGTAGTCGGATGTAGAGTCACCTTGGTTTACCATGAATTTTCTGCCTTTAATGTAGGTTTCAAATAGTGTGTGAAATTTTTTTGGAAGAATTTCTTTAAGTTTATATATGAGCCCTTTGTGCCACACCTTGCGTAATGTCAAGGAATGCAGCAGAGCAGTATTTCTTTTGTTCGAATGCTGAGCATATAACCCTTACTATGCAATGCACTTGCTCTATCGTTCTATGCCTTTCACGGAAGATGAACTGGTATTGGGGAATCACATTGTTTTTATTTAAATACTGGAGGACCTGCCGATGAACTATTTTTTCGAAGATTTTAGATTTTAGATAGTAAAATATCGTTGAATACTATGACTATATGAGATACAGCTATATTGAGTAATTCTTTTATGATGTTTGCTGATATCTGATCCATTCTTGGTGCTTTTTTAAGATTTAAGTCTTTAATGGTGTTATTTACCTCCTTAGTTAAAGGTTTCAGGCGCTCACTGTTTCCACTACTCAGTATTTCACGAGGTTCAAACGATATAATGGGGGGATTTGGACAGAACACATTATTCAGGTGATGTGCGAAGGCAGTGCATTTTACATCATCGCTTTTAGCCCAAGAGCCATTATCTTTACGAAGTGGTGACATATTTTGTACTGGACCTTTGAACTTCTTAGTAGCACGGCACAATAAATACTCATTGTCGCCATGAGGACTTAAGCTTCCAAAAAAGTCTTCAACTGATATTTGGTGTTTCTGCTTCAATGTGTTTTTTAGTTTATAGGTGCAACACGCGAGTTCACTCTTCAATTTTGGTGACCGATGATTTTGACATTCTCTTCTAAGACGTCGCTTTTCTTTAACCAGTTTTTCCACATCTCTAGGACGCGCTATGGTCCAGAAGTCGATTTTTTTGGCATAAATTCGTAGAGAAGAGATATTTGACTGAAACTTTGCATGTTGATAGCTAATAGGTAGGTTATGTAAAAAATATAAAAAAATTTTAATTGGGGGCGTAGCACATCCTGCTCCCATACAATGCACTATGGTCCAGACGAGATATTCGTCTCAAACTTTGCATGTAAGACGTCGCTTTTCTTTAACCAGTTTTTCCACATCTCTAGGACGCACTATGGTCCAGAAGTCGATTTTTTTGGCATAAATTCGTAGAGAAGAGATATTTGACTGAAACTTTGCATGTTGATAGCTAATAGTTAGGTTATGTAAAAAATATAAAAAAATTTTAATTGGGGGCGTAGCACATCCTGCTCCCATACAATACACTATGGTCCAGACGAGATATTCGTCTCAAACTTTGCATGTTGATAGATAATAGCTAATTAATGAGAAAAAAAAAGAAATTTTAAATTGGGGGCGTGGCACATCCTGCTCCCATACAATGCACTATGGTTCAGACAAGATATTTGACTCAAATTTTACATGTTGATAGCTAATAACTAGTTAATGTGAAAAAATAAGATAAATTGGGGGCGTGGCACACCCTCCCCATAAAATGTTAAATTCAAAATAAGTGCTCGTATATGAGTAGAAGTGGTATATGGTGCGTTATAACATTTAGAACTTTTCCATCAATTAAAGTCATATGCATTTCGAAACTGACAATAATTTTTCGCCCGTTCTCCAAATTAAATTAAAATGGATGTAAGTCACATATTTGCATTTTCAACTGATAATTTTCTGCTAGAATTAGTGCCTTCGATTCTTTCACAAATTGCATTTTTAGTGGCCTGCAAAATCGTACCGATTATGTAGTACGATTCACCCAAATAATTTTTCCAGAAAAATCTATCAATTTTAAAAGGGATGACAGTAGTTACAAATAATGATTGATCAAAAAGTTTAGGTGTATTTACTTCAAACTTTTGCTTAGACATACTTTGCCCTGTTGTCCCGCAAAGCCATAGCTAGCAATTAAAGCAGCTTGAGTTGTATCTGCAAATACATCCACAACATCTTCCTGTAGCAATAAAATTCTTTTTACAGTGTGGTCCAAAAGATTTTGTAATGGAACTTCCGCTAAAGATTCCGATACAGCAATTTCATCAGGCCGACAAAGTTGCTTGCATTTAATTACTTCATTATAGCTAAGAAATATATCGCAGTTCCTTTCTTTGTTAAGTAACCTCGTATTCGTATATTGCTTCTTACTTAAATCATTTTCAAGCAAAAACTTTAAGGCTATCTAAAACTATTTGATTTTGTTCGGAAGAAAGCAGCTTCCTAATTTTGCTTGGCCGAGTTGAAGACGACGTGCTACCTTTTAAAACAAAAGCCAAATCTTTACTGTTTGACTTTTTAGCCGCAATAGTAATTGCATGTAACATTAAATCTACATTGTGATTTTTTTTCGCAGAAAGATCACTTGCTAGCTTTCTCTTAAGCCGATCTTTTGAACTTGCATAAGTTGCCTGAGGCCCTCCTCTTTTACTTGAAGAGGGTTTTTCCAAATCATTTTCATTGATTTCAATAAAATAACTCGAAGAAACCCACTGGGAGTAATTTTCTTTGAACCTGTCCATCATTCGGTGACTCTTAATGAGCTTTTCATTGACATAGGCCAATAAGTTCTTTATTTTTTCTTTATTTCTTCTTTTTTCTCTAACTTTAAATTATCGTTGTTAATTTTTGTTAAGACCCAATCGAAAACTAAGCCAGTTTCGCGACCGCCTTCTATCCAAATTTCAAGCATTTCTTCGTATTGAATTTCAAAAGTTGCTACAAAAAAAACGAATATCTTTAAATGGGGCAAAAACGGGCAAAAGTAACATACATAACCGTAAAAGCTATACTCTTACCTTTCACCCAACACCAAATTTGAGGACAATCCAGCACACAGCCTCTACATCATTAAATCACCACTACATCATAACAACCACTACATTATTACATCTTACGTTAGAGAACTTGCTGGCAGTGGTCAATAGATTCATTCAAGGTTGTGAACTTGCAAGAAGGAGCATCAATCTAAATGTGTACAGCCTAGTACTGCCAAAGCAATTCGGCAGTGCGGACGAGCTTTACGGAATCCTAAGGAGAATCTTCCTGAAGGTGAGGACTCTGTAAGATGTAGGCCAATAGTTCAGAATAACCTACGCAAGACGTCTAGGATCACTGCAGGGGCTAGCCACAGAAAAAAGTAAATACAATGGCGTTAGATTTTGTGGTGGGTCTCCGCGACTCCGCCTTGAAAATTCATATGTTAAATACCAGAACTGTGGAGGAATTAGCAGAGGAGGCTATTAGAGCATAATTCCTGGTAGAACGAAGTACGACTGGTTTGGGCGAAGTGATTTTAGTAGTAAATTGACAGGACATATTCATTGCTGCTGTCGGAGAAAGAGACGTCAGCAATTCCGTCCAAAAATATCCAGAAGAGCATATTATCCCGGTGTCTCCGATAACAGAGCCATGAATCCGAGCAATCTGGACAGGACGTTTGTACAGAGGATACCCACATGTTCGCTTTGACACAAACGTGGCCATAAAAGAGACGAGTATTTTTTTTAAGAGGAGAAACACACCTATTGCATGGAGTCTTGGATGGCGCCCAGAGATGTCTAGGGAAGACATCACGAACAGGAATTTTTTCGGCAATACAGATGCAAACACTCACTAGCGATCAGAAATAATCCATTGGGGAAATGTGACTGTAGACAATGCCAGGCAGGGATTAATGTGCTTTTCGTGTGGACAAATAGGCTACTGAACGGTGGACTGCAGGGGCAGGTGTCGCACAGTGTCGCGTCCCCATACATAGCGTGGCCAAAAATAGTAAACGTTGTTTAATTTTAACAAAACTTCGTATACGGCTATTTTTTTACCTAATCCAGAAAAAATTTTAAAAATTTGGAAAATCGGTCCATTGCCACGCCTACCTCCCATATAAAGTAAACATTTTTATTACTATAAATTCGTCATTTTTTACACTAGAAATATACAATTTTGTATTTGTGAGCGTAGTACTGCCGCTATTCATTATCCCAAAAATGGGCGGGATGCCACACCTACTTTAAAAGTATTGCCCAACTGCCACGCCCGACGCGTCGCCAAATGAATCATGAAACTTCAGCGGGCCAGTTGTATTCTGTAGACTGGAAGCCAAGAAGAAAGTAGAAACAATTAGGCCAAAGGTACGCGTGCCCAGTAATAAGAGACTTAGATTCGGTTAGAGTAAGTCATTTCAAGGTCAGGGGAATGGGTTTTAGAATGCACTCAGTAGAGTTGCATAAGGTAGGTGCCTAGCAGATGGGATAATTGGGCGGGATAATCTTAGACTACACCATACTGGATGCATTGGACAAAAATTTATCTTTTTTGATAGTAATAAGTGTAGGGTACTTACTCTCGAACTCAAGTCGTGGCAGGAAGGGTATGTGAATAGGATTCACGGAGGTAGTAAGAGCGAGGTGAACAAGAAAAATAAGTCTCCGTGCAAACACGAAAGTTCGGACGGTTGTTCTGTACAAGTAGCAGGTAGTGGAGGGTGTATATATGGGAGAGACCACAACGTACGTACAAGGGTAAGGTGGGTACTAAATGCATCAGAAAAGGATTATATAGATGACTACTTTAAGCCTAAGTTTACGAATAATGGTAATTTTAAGGAACCAAACTTGAGGTTGGTCAATCAAATTAAGCAGGTAGACGTAAGGAATAGGATGGGGAGAGTACTAGAATCACTGAAATTGGACCAACGCGAAAACTCGGAAGAGAAGGCATCTGTAGAAGCCATTTCTATGTCCTTCCGTGACATCTTTCTGCCGGACGGAGACCAGCTAACATACACACCCGAGATCGAACATGAAATACCGACTAGGGCGGATCAGCCCCCAATGAATCATAACATCACAGTTCAGATTGCCACAGGCACACAAAAAAAGTAAATAGACAAGTTCGGGCGATACTAAAGGAATATATAATTTCACCAAGTATACTGCCTTGGAATTCGCTAGTTATTTTGGGGCCTAAGACGGGTGCTCAGGGTTATGTTGTGAGTTAGAACCTACGTGTAGTTGACTCACAGCATCGACTCCTAATAGATGCCACACTCTGTGGGATTACCATGTACTAAAATTGTTTAACAGTAAGATATACTTTTAGGGTCTAAATATTTTAAGCTAAAATGGCTTGTGTAATGTTACTATGTAAACTTTTAGGGTATTACAGTTCCGCAGTCGAGTCGACGAGGGCAGCGTAATGCATCGTCGCCACTTTTGTAGTAGGTCAGTTGGCTTGACCAACTGACACCAATTAGCAGGTGCGGAACTGGAACACCAGAAAGGTCAGTTCACAGACTGAGATAGGTGTAAAGAAATAGTATATAAGATTTAGTTTTTGTAAGAATAAATCTTCTTGTGATTTTGATCTTAAAGCAAAAAGTGTCTTTGGTTTCATTTAAGAACAATAGGGCTTTTAAGTTTTCAGCTACGCGCCCAGAGAACCGCGGCAGGACATCCCCCGTCAAACAAGCAAGGACACCAACCCCAACAGTTAGAAGATGTGGAGAATGGTCGTTGATTTTAGAAAATTGAACGACGTCACTATCAAGCATAGAAGAAATGCTGAATCAATGAGAGCAGAATTGGAAATTGAACACGGAGCATTGTAAATTTTTGCGAAGAGGGGTGGTTTACTTGGGCCATCGTTGTCCAAAGGCAGGAGCACTGTCAGATCTTCAAAAGGTGGAATCTGAACAATTTAGCAATCCCGAAAAAGAGATATGAAGTGCAAGCATAGGACTAGTGAACTATTATAGAAAGTTTGTAGAAGCACCAGCCGGAATTGCGTTGCCTATCAATAAGTAGCTACATATGGAAGCAAAATTTGAAATGGACAGAGAGATGTCAAAAGGAATTCGAAAAGCTAAAAGAGGTAATTATTTCAACGCATGCGCTTTGGCGTATCCCGAATTTGAGCAAACTTTTTGCTGATCACCGATACTAGTAGTGCTCTCGCAGAGGGACTACTTGCGTTTGCAAGTAAGCTCAGTGATACTAAGAAAAGGTATTCCATAATAGACCTTTGTGTGGGCTACGAAAAATTTCAGGCCATATCTGTTAGAGCGGTCTTTTAAAATCTACATCGATCACCAGCCATTGGGCGGCGTAGCTAATTTGAAGGACCAAACCTCTAGGTTAGCCAGGTTCAGACACAAGTTGTCTGAATAGGATTTTGAAATCCTATATAGGCCCGGGAAGAAAACTCTAAATTCACTTAGCAGAGTGCCACAAAGCAAAATATATCAGTAGTCAAAACTAGAGTTAATGCAACGGCCTACAGGAATAAAATCAATGTTAAACGGTTACTAAATTGATGTGCTGGGATTAGGTTTTTACCTTCAATTATCGATAATAGATGTGTCAACAATACTTTTTCGAATAGTTTGGATAACATTGGCAATAGAGATATTGGCCTATATGAAGATATATCATTGGGTACCTTTGTATCACCCAATAAGACTCAAGTAGTGCTAGAATTTTAGTTGTGTCTTGGTGGACTATATAATGCTGTTAGAACCAATCGCTGTTTAAAAGTTTCAACAGAAACGGAAGTTGTTTGAAATTCGTTTAATTGATTTTCTAGGTGATACTTTTTTTTATTTATTTACCGAATCGTTCTTTGTTAAGAAACCAACAGTAATTTTCCTAAGATTACAAAACTACATTTATATAGGTAATATCCTCAGCCACTGCATCATATATTTGGTGTTTCCACAGCATATAATAAGACGTCATTAAATCAGTTCTAAAGTATTTATCCTTTTGAAGTGTCTTGTAGAGGGAAGCTTTAGTAGGTTCCTCGCCAACCAGTTTGGGTGATGTTCCAATTTAATGGCGTAGGTTTTGTCATTCTCAAAATTTTTGATTGGAGGCGTTGGAGTTTCTCCCTGTTTGACGGACACGCGGTGCCCCACAATTGAATCCCATATGCCCATATTGGCTTAATGACACTAGTATAAATTAGTACCTTATATTCTAGGGCAAGGTTTGAATGCCAATTTAGTAGCCGGTTCAAGGTATGGGGTTTCAATTTGATCTGAGCACACTTTGAGTCAATGTGTTTAGTCCAGGTTAATCGTCTATCTAAGTGGATTCCCAAGTACTTTATGTCAGAGCGTTGAGGAATGCTTTGACCATAGATGCGAATAAGGGGGCATGTGTCCTTAAGGTGAATGTTAGGTGTGCACATTTAGACCTCTATTCTCCATTTGTTAAGCCACTGTTCAATAAACAGTAAGTGGCTCTGAAGCCAATGTGAAGATTCAAGATGGGAGTTGCTTGTACCCAGTATGGTGGTATCATCGGCATATGCGAATATAGCCGTATAATCGGAAGTTGGCATGTCTGCTGTAAAAAGCAAATACAGCAGTGGTCCAAGCATACTGCCTTGTGGGACCTCTGCTTTGATATCAAAGTAGTCGGATGTAGAGTCACCTTGGTTTACCATGAATTTTCTGCCTTTAATGTAGGTTTCAAATAGTGTGTGAAATTTTTTTGGAAGAATTTCTTTAAGTTTATATATGAGCCCTTTGTGCCACACCTTGCGTAATGTCAAGGAATGCAGCAGAGCAGTATTTCTTTTGTTCGAATGCTGAGCATATAACCCTTACTATGCAATGCACTTGCTCTATCGTTCTATGCCTTTCACGGAAGATGAACTGGTATTGGGGAATCACATTGTTTTTATTTAAATACTGGAGGACCTGCCGATGAACTATTTTTTCGAAGATTTTAGATTTTAGATAGTAAAATATCGTTGAATACTATGACTATATGAGATACAGCTATATTGAGTAATTCTTTTATGATGTTTGCTGATATCTGATCCATTCTTGGTGCTTTTTTAAGATTTAAGTCTTTAATGGTGTTATTTACCTCCTTAGTTAAAGGTTTCAGGCGCTCACTGTTTCCACTACTCAGTATTTCACGAGGTTCAAACGATATAATGGGGGGATTTGGACAGAACACATTATTCAGGTGATGTGCGAAGGCAGTGCATTTTACATCAAGAGCCATTATCTTTACGAAGTGGTGACATATTTTGTACTGGACCTTTGAACTTCTTAGTAGCACGGCACAATAAATACTCATTGTCGCCATGAGGACTTAAGCTTCCAAAAAAGTCTTCAACTGATATTTGGTGTTTCTGCTTCAATGTGTTTTTTAGTTTATAGGTGCAACACGCGAGTTCACTCTTCAATTTTGGTGACCGATGATTTTGACATTCTCTTCTAAGACGTCGCTTTTCTTTAACCAGTTTTTCCACATCTCTAGGACGCGCTATGGTCCAGAAGTCGATTTTTTTGGCATAAATTCGTAGAGAAGAGATATTTGACTGAAACTTTGCATGTTGATAGCTAATAGGTAGGTTATGTAAAAAATATAAAAAAATTTTAATTGGGGGCGTAGCACATCCTGCTCCCATACAATGCACTATGGTCCAGACGAGATATTCGTCTCAAACTTTGCATGTAAGACGTCGCTTTTCTTTAACCAGTTTTTCCACATCTCTAGGACGCACTATGGTCCAGAAGTCGATTTTTTTGGCATAAATTCGTAGAGAAGAGATATTTGACTGAAACTTTGCATGTTGATAGCTAATAGTTAGGTTATGTAAAAAATATAAAAAAATTTTAATTGGGGGCGTAGCACATCCTGCTCCCATACAATACACTATGGTCCAGACGAGATATTCGTCTCAAACTTTGCATGTTGATAGATAATAGCTAATTAATGAGAAAAAAAAAGAAATTTTAAATTGGGGGCGTGGCACATCCTGCTCCCATACAATGCACTATGGTTCAGACAAGATATTTGACTCAAATTTTACATGTTGATAGCTAATAACTAGTTAATGTGAAAAAATAAGATAAATTGGGGGCGTGGCACACCCTCCCCATAAAATGTTAAATTCAAAATAAGTGCTCGTATATGAGTAGAAGTGGTATATGGTGCGTTATAACATTTAGAACTTTTCCATCAATTAAAGTCATATGCATTTCGAAACTGACAATAATTTTTCGCCCGTTCTCCAAATTAAATTAAAATGGATGTAAGTCACATATTTGCATTTTCAACTGATAATTTTCTGCTAGAATTAGTGCCTTCGATTCTTTCACAAATTGCATTTTTAGTGGCCTGCAAAATCGTACCGATTATGTAGTACGATTCACCCAAATAATTTTTCCAGAAAAATCTATCAATTTTAAAAGGGATGACAGTAGTTACAAATAATGATTGATCAAAAAGTTTAGGTGTATTTACTTCAAACTTTTGCTTAGACATACTTTGCCCTGTTGTCCCGCAAAGCCATAGCTAGCAATTAAAGCAGCTTGAGTTGTATCTGCAAATACATCCACAACATCTTCCTGTAGCAATAAAATTCTTTTTACAGTGTGGTCCAAAAGATTTTGTAATGGAACTTCCGCTAAAGATTCCGATACAGCAATTTCATCAGGCCGACAAAGTTGCTTGCATTTAATTACTTCATTATAGCTAAGAAATATATCGCAGTTCCTTTCTTTGTTAAGTAACCTCGTATTCGTATATTGCTTCTTACTTAAATCATTTTCAAGCAAAAACTCTAAGGCTATCTAAAACTATTTGATTTTGTTCGGAAGAAAGCAGCTTCCTAATTTTGCTTGGCCGAGTTGAAGACGACGTGCTACCTTTTAAAACAAAAGCCAAATCTTTACTGTTTGACTTTTTAGCCGCAATAGTAATTGCATGTAACATTAAATCTACATTGTGATTTTTTTTCGCAGAAAGATCACTTGCTAGCTTTCTCTTAAGCCGATCTTTTGAACTTGCATAAGTTGCCTGAGGCCCTCCTCTTTTACTTGAAGAGGGTTTTTCCAAATCATTTTCATTGATTTCAATAAAATAACTCGAAAAAACCCACTGGGAGTAATTTTCTTTGAACCTGTCCATCATTCGGTGACTCTTAATGAGCTTTTCATTGACATAGGCCAATAAGTTCTTTATTTTTTCTTTATTTCTTCTTTTTCTCTAACTTTAAATTATCGTTGTTAATTTTTGTTAAGACCCAATCGAAAACTAAGCCAGTTTCACGACCGCCTTCTATCCAAATTTCCTGCATTTCTTCGTATTGAATTTCAAAAGTTGCTACAAAAAAAACGAATATCTTTAAATGGGGCAAAAACGGGCAAAAGTAACATACATAACCGTAAAGGCTATACTCTTACCTTTCACCCAACACCAAATTTGAGGACAATCCAGCACACAGCCTCTACATCATTAAATCACCACTACATCATAACAACCACTACATCATTACATCTTACGTTAGAGAACTTGCTGGCAGTGGCCAATAGATTCATTCAAGGTTGTGAACTTGCAAGAAGGAGCATCAATCTAGATGTGTACAGCCTAGTACTGCCAAAGCAATTCGGCAGTGCGGACGAGCTTTACGGAATCCTAAGGAGAATCTTCCTGAAGGTGAGGACTCTGTAAGATGTAGGCCAATAGTTCAGAATAACCTACGCAAGACGTCTAGGATCACTGCAGGGGCTAGCCACAGAAAAAAGTAAATACAATGGCGTTAGATTTTGTGGTGGGTCTCCGCGACTCCGCCTTGAAAATTCATATGTTAAATACCAGAACTGTGGAGGAATTAGCAGAGGAGGCTATTAGAGCAAAATTCCTGGTAGAACGAAGTACGACTGGTTTGGGCGAAGTGATTTTAGTAGTAAATTGACAGGACATATTCACTGCTGCTGTCGGAGAAAGAGACGTCAGCAATTCCGTCCAAAAATATCCAGAAGAGCATATTATCCCTGTGTCTCCGATAACAGAGCCATGAATCCGAGCAATCTGGACAGGACGTTTGTACAGAGGATACCCACATGTTCGCTTTGACACAAACGTGGCCATAAAAGAGACGAGTATTTTTTTTAAGAGGAGAAACACACCTATTGCATGGAGTGTTGGATGGCGCCCAGAGATGTCTAGGGAAGACATCACGAACAGGAATTTTTTCGGCAATACAGATGCAAACACTCACTAGCGATCAGAAATAATCCATTGGGGAAATGTGACTGTAGACAATGCCAGGCAGGGATTAATGTGCTTTTCGTGTGGACAAATAGGCTACTGAACGGTGGACTGCAGGGGCAGGTGTCGCACAGTGTCGCGTCCCCATACATAGCGTGGCCAAAAATAGTAAACGTTGTTTAATTTTAACAAAACTTCGTATACGGCTATTTTTTTACCTAATCCAGAAAAAATTTTAAAAATTTGGAAAATCGGTCCATTGCCACGCCTACCTCCCATATAAAGTAAACATTTTTATTACTATAAATTCGTCATTTTTTACACTAGAAATATAAAATTTTGTATTTGTGAGCGTAGTACTGCCGCTATTCATTATCCCAAAAATGGGCGGGATGCCACACCTACTTTAAAAGTATTGCCCCACTGCCACGCCCGACGCGTCGCCAAATGAATCATGAAACTTCAGCGGGCCAGTTGTATTCTGTAGACTGGAAGCCAAGAAGAAAGTAGAAACAATTAGGCCAAAGGTACGCGTGCCCAGTAATAAGAGACTTAGATTCGGTTAGAGTAAGTCATTTCAAGGTCAGGGGAATGGGTTTTAGAATGCACTCAGTAGAGTTGCATAAGGTAGGTGCCTAGCAGATGGGATAATTGGGCGGGATAATCTTAGACTACACTATACTGGATGCATTGGACAAAAATTTATCTTTTTTGATAGTAATAAGTGTAGGGTACTTACTCTCGAACTCAAGTCGTGGCAGGAAGGGTATGTGAATAGGATTCACGGAGGTAGTAAGAGCGAGGTGAACAAGAAAAATAAGTCTCCGTGCAAACACGAAAGTTCGGACGGTTGTTCTGTACAAGTAGCAGGTAGTGGAGGGTGTATATATGGGAGAGACCACAACGTACGTACAAGGGTAAGGTGGGTACTAAATGCATCAGAAAAGGATTATATAGATGACTACTTTAAGCCTAAGTTTACGAATAATGGTAATTTTAAGGAACCAAACTTGAGGTTGGTCAATCAAATTAAGCAGGTAGACGTAAGGAATAGGATGGGGAGAGTACTAGAATCACTGAAATTGGACCAATGCGAAAACTCGGAAGAGAAGGCATCTGTAGAAGCCATTTCTATGTCCTTCCGTGACATCTTTCTGCCGGACGGAGACCAGCTAACATACACACCCGAGATCGAACATGAAATACCGACTAGGGCGGATCAGCCCCCAATGAATCATAACATCACAGTTCAGATTGCCACAGGCACACAAAAAAAGTAAATAGACAAGTTCGGGCGATACTAAAGGAATATATAATTTCACCAAGTATACTGCCTTGGAATTCGCTAGTTATTTTGGGGCCTAAGACGGGTGCTCAGGGTTATGTTGTGAGTTAGAACCTACGTGTAGTTGACTCACAGCATCGACTCCTAATAGATGCCACACTCTGTGGGATTAGCATGTACTAAAATTGTTTAACAGTAAGATATACTTTTAGGGTCTAAGTATTTTAAGCTAAAATGGCTTGTGTAATGTTACTATGTAAACTTTTAGGGTATTACAGTTCCGCAGTCGAGTCGACGAGGGCAGCGTAATGCATCGTCGCCACTTTTGTAGTAGGTCAGTTGGCTTGACCAACTGACACCAATTAGCAGGTGCGGAACTGGAACACCAGAAAGGTCAGTTCACAGACTGAGATAGGTGTAAAGAAATAGTATATAAGATTTAGTTTTTGTAAGAATAAATCTTCTTGTGATTTTGATCTTAAAGTAAAAAGTGTCTTTGGTTTCATTTAAGCACAATAGGGCTTTTAAGTTTTCAGCTACGCGCACAGAGAACCGCGGCAGGACGTCCCCCGTCAAACAAGCAAGGACACCAACCCCAACAGTTAGAAGATGTGGAGAATGGTCGTTGATTTTAGAAAATTGAACGACGTCACTATCAAGCATAGAAGAAATGCTGAATCAATGAGAGCAGAATTGGAAATTGAACACGGAGCATTGTAAATTTTTGTGAAGAGGGGTGGTTTACTTGGGCCATCGTTGTCCAAAGGCAGGAGCACTGTCAGATCTTCAAAAGGTGGAATCTGAACAATTTAGCAATCCCGAAAAAGAGATATGAAGTGCAAGCATAGGACTAGTGAACTATTATAGAAAGTTTGTAGAAGCACCAGCCGGAATTGCGTTGCCTATCAATAAGTAGCTACATATGGAAGCAAAATTTGAAATGGACAGAGATATGTCAAAAGGAATTCGAAAAGCTAAAAGAGGTAATTATTTCAACGCATGCGCTTTGGCGTATCCCGAATTTGAGCAAACTTTTTGCTGATCACCGATACTAGTAGTGCTCTCGCAGAGGGACTACTTGCGTTTGCAAGTAAGCTCAGTGATACTAAGAAAAGGTATTCCATAATAGAGCTATGTGTGGGCTACGAAAAATTTCAGGCCATATCTGTTAGAGCGGTCTTTTAAAATCTACATCGATCACCAGCCATTGGGCGGCGTAGCTAATTTGAAGGACCAAACCTCTAGGTTAGCCAGGTTCAGACACAAGTTGTCTGAATAGGATTTTGAAATATTATATAGGCCCGGGAAGAAAACTCTAAATTCACTTAGCAGAGTGCCACAAAGCAAAATATATCAGTAGTCAAAACTAGAGTTAATGCAACGGCCTACAGGAATAAAATCAATGTTAAACGGTTACTAAATTGATGTGCTGGGATTAGGTTTTTACCTTCAATTATCGATAATAGATGTGTCAACAATACTTTTTCGAATAGTTTGGATAACATTGGCAATAGAGATATTGGCCTATATGAAGATATATCATTGGGTACCTTTGTATCACCCAATAAGACTCAAGTAGTGCTAGAATTTTAGTTGTGTCTTGGTGGACTATATAATGCTGTTAGAACCAATCGCTGTTTAAAAGTTTCAACAGAAACGGAAGTTGTTTGAAATTCGTTTAATTGATTTTCTAGGTGATACTTTTTTTTATTTATTTACCGAATCGTTCTTTGTTAAGAAACCAACAGTAATTTTCCTAAGATTACAAAACTACATTTATATAGGTAATATCCTCAGCCACTGCATCATATATTTGGTTTTTCCACAGCATATAATAAGACATCATTAAATCAGTTCTAAAGTATTTATCCTTTTGAAGTGTCTTGTAGAGGGAAGCTTTAGTAGGTTCCTCGCCAACCAGTTTGGGAGATGTTCCAATTTAATGGCGTAGGTTTTGTAGGTGTTCACCATTTCATTTTCAATCGTGGGTATATTCAGGTCACGGTGTATGTTTATGTTCCTCAAGTACCATGGAGCGCCGGTGTTCATTCTCAAAATTTTTGATTGGAGGCGTTGGAGTTTCTCCCTGTTTGACGGACACGCGGTGCCCCACAATTGAATCCCATATGCCCATATTGGCTTAATGACACTAGTATAAATTAGTACCTTATATTCTAGGGCAAGGTTTGAATGCCAATTTAGTAGCCAGTTCAAGGTATGGGGTTTCAATTTGATCGGAGCACACTTTGAGTCAATGTGTTTAGTCCAGGTTAATCGTCGATCTAAGTGGATTCCCAAGTACTTTATGTCAGAGCGTTGAGGAATGTTTTGACCATAGATGCGAATAAGGGGGCATGTGTCCTTAAGGTGAATGTTAGGTGTGCACATTTAGACCTCTATTCTCCATTTGTTAAGCCACTGTTCAATAAACAGTAAGTGGCTCTGAAGCCAATGTGAAGATTCAAGATGGGAGTTGCTTGTACCCAGTATGGTGGTATCATCGGCATATGCGAATATAGCCGTATAATCGGAAGTTGGAATGTCTGCTGTAAAAAGCAAATACAGCAGTGGTCCAAGCATACTGCCTTGTGGGACCTCTGCTTTGATATCAAAGTAGTCGGATGTAGAGTCACCTTGGTTTACCATGAATTTTCTGCCTTTAATGTAGGTTTCAAATAGTGTGTGAAATTTTTTTGGAAGAATTTCTTTAAGTTTATATATGAGCCCTTTGTGCCACACCTTGCGTAATGTCAAGGAATGCAGCAGAGCAGTATTTCTTTTGTTCGAATGCTGAGCATATAACCCTTACTATGCAATGCACTTGCTCTATCGTTCTATGCCTTTCACGGAAGATGAACTGGTATTGGGGAATCACATTGTTTTTATTTAAATACTGGAGGACCTGCCGATGAACTATTTTTTCGAAGATTTTAGATTTTAGATAGTAAAATATCGTTGAATACTATGACTAAATGAGATACAGCTATATTGAGTAATTCTTTTATGATGTTTGCTGATATCTGATCCATTCTTGGTGCTTTTTTAAGATTTAAGTCTTTAATGGTGTTATTTACCTCCTTAGTTAAAGGTTTCAGGCGCTCACTGTTTCCACTACTCAGTATTTCACGAGGTTCAAACGATATAATGGGGGGATTTGGACAGAACACATTATTCAGGTGATGTGCGAAGGCAGTGCATTTTACATCATCGCTTTTAGCCCAAGAGCCATTATCTTTACGAAGTGGTGACATATTTTGTACTGGACCTTTGAACTTCTTAGTAGCACGGCACAATAAATACTCATTGTCGCCATGAGGACTTAAGCTTCCAAAAAAGTCTTCAACTGATATTTGGTGTTTCTGCTTCAATGTGTTTTTTAGTTTATAGGTGCAACACGCGAGTTCACTCTTCAATTTTGGTGACCGATGATTTTGACATTCTCTTCTAAGACGTCGCTTTTCTTTAACCAGTTTTTCCACATCTCTAGGACGCGCTATGGTCCAGAAGTCGATTTTTTTGGCATAAATTCGTAGAGAAGAGATATTTGACTGAAACTTTGCATGTTGATAGCTAATAGGTAGGTTATGTAAAAAATATAAAAAAATTTTAATTGGGGGCGTAGCACATCCTGCTCCCATACAATGCACTATGGTCCAGACGAGATATTCGTCTCAAACTTTGCATGTAAGACGTCGCTTTTCTTTAACCAGTTTTTCCACATCTCTAGGACGCACTATGGTCCAGAAGTCGATTTTTTTTGGCATAAATTCGTAGAGAAGAGATATTTGACTGAAACTTTGCATGTTGATAGCTAATAATTAGGTTATGTAAAAAATATAAAAAAATTTTAATTGGGGGCGTAGCACATCCTGCTCCCATACAATACACTATGGTCCCGACGAGATATTCGTCTCAAACTTTGCATGTTGATAGATAATAGCTAATTAATGAGAAAAAAAAAGAAATTTTAAATTGGGGGCGTGGCACATCCTGCTCCCATACAATGCACTATGGTTCAGACAAGATATTTGACTCAAATTTTACATGTTGATAGCTAATAACTAGTTAATGTGAAAAAATAAGATAAATTGGGGGCGTGGCACACCCTCCCCATAAAATGTTAAATTCAAAATAAGTGCTCGTATATGCGTTATAACATTTAGAACTTTTCCATCAATTAAAGTCATATGCATTTCGAAACTGACAATAATTTTTCGCCCGTTCTCCAAATTAAATTAAAATGGATGTAAGTCACATATTTGCATTTTCAACTGATCAATTTCTGCTAGAATTAGTGCCTTCGATTCTTTCACAAATTGCATTTTTAGTGGCCTGCAAAATCGTACCGATTATGTAGTACGATTCACCCAAATAATTTTTCCAGAAAAATCTATCAATTTTAAAGGGATGACAGTAGTTACAAATAATGATTGATCAAAAAGTTTAGGTGTATTTACTTCAAACTTTTGCTTAAACATACTTTGCCCTGTTGTCCCGCAAAGCCATAGCTAGCAATTAAAGCAGCTTGAGTTGTATCTGCAAATACATCCACAACATCTTCCTGTAGCAATAAAATTCTTTTTACAGTGTGGTCCAAAAGATTTTGTAATGGAACTTCCGCTAAAGATTCCGATACAGCAATTTCATCAGGCCGACAAAGTTGCTTGCATTTAATTACTTCATTATAGCTAAGAAATATATCGCAGTTCCTTTCTTTGTTAAGTAACCTCGTATTCGTATATTGCTTCTTACTTAAATCATTTTCAAGCAAAAACTCTAAGGCTATCTAAAACTATTTGATTTTGTTCGGAAGAAAGCAGCTTCCTAATTTTGCTTGGCCGAGTTGAAGACGACGTGCTACCTTTTAAAACAAAAGCCAAATCTTTACTGTTTTACTTTTTAGCCGCAATAGTAATTATAATAGCAAATGTAACATTAAATCTACATTGTGATTTTTTTTCGCAGAAAGATCACTTGCTAGCTTTCTCTTAAGCCGATCTTTTGAACTTGCATAAGTTGCCTGAGGCCCTCCTCTTTTACTTGAAGAGGGTTTTTCCAAATCATTTTCATTGATTTCAATAAAATAACTCGAAGAAACCCACTGGGAGTAATTTTCTTTGAACCTGTCCATCATTCGGTGACTCTTAATGAGCTTTTCATTGACATAGGCCAATAAGTTCTTTATTTTTTCTTTATTTCTTCTTTTTCTCTAACTTTAAATTATCGTTGTTAATTTTTGTTAAGACCCAATCGAAAACTAAGCCAGTTTCACGACCGCCTTCTATCCAAATTTCCTGCATTTCTTCGTATTGAATTTCAAAAGTTGCTACAAAAAAAACGAATATCTTTAAATGGGGCAAAAACGGGCAAAAGTAACATACATAACCGTAAAGGCTATACTCTTACCTTTCACCCAACACCAAATTTGAGGACAATCCAGCACACAGCCTCTACATCATTAAATCACCACTACATCATAACAACCACTACATCATTACATCTTACGTTAGAGAACTTGCTGGCAGTGGCCAATAGATTCATTCAAGGTTGTGAACTTGCAAGAAGGAGCATCAATCTAGATGTGTACAGCCTAGTACTGCCAAAGCAATTCGGCAGTGCGGACGAGCTTTACGGAATCCTAAGGAGAATCTTCCTGAAGGTGAGGACTCTGTAAGATGTAGGCCAATAGTTCAGAATAACCTACGCAAGACGTCTAGGATCACTGCAGGGGCTAGCCACAGAAAAAAGTAAATACAATGGCGTTAGATTTTGTGGTGGGTCTCCGCGACTCCGCCTTGAAAATTCATATGTTAAATACCAGAACTGTGGAGGAATTAGCAGAGGAGGCTATTAGAGCAAAATTCCTGGTAGAACGAAGTACGACTGGTTTGGGCGAAGTGATTTTAGTAGTAAATTGACAGGACATATTCACTGCTGCTGTCGGAGAAAGAGACGTCAGCAATTCCGTCCAAAAATATCCAGAAGAGCATATTATCCCTGTGTCTCCGATAACAGAGCCATGAATCCGAGCAATCTGGACAGGACGTTTGTACAGAGGATACCCACATGTTCGCTTTGACACAAACGTGGCCATAAAAGAGACGAGTATTTTTTTTAAGAGGAGAAACACACCTATTGCATGGAGTGTTGGATGGCGCCCAGAGATGTCTAGGGAAGACATCACGAACAGGAATTTTTTCGGCAATACAGATGCAAACAATCACTAGCGATCAGAAATAATCCATTGGGGAAATGTGACTGTAGACAATGCCAGGCAGGGATTAATGTGCTTTTCGTGTGGACAAATAGGCTACTGAACGGTGGACTGCAGGGGCAGGTGTCGCACAGTGTCGCGTCCCCATACATAGCGTGGCCAAAAATAGTAAACGTTGTTTAATTTTAACAAAACTTCGTATACGGCTATTTTTTTACCTAATCCAGAAAAAATTTTAAAAATTTGGAAAATCGGTCCATTGCCACGCCTACCTCCCATATAAAGTAAACATTTTTATTACTATAAATTCGTCATTTTTTACACTAGAAATATACAATTTTGTATTTGTGAGCGTAGTACTGCCGCTATTCATTATCCCAAAAATGGGCGGGATGCCACACCTACTTTAAAAGTATTGCCCCACTGCCACGCCCGACGCGTCGCCAAATGAATCATGAAACTTCAGCGGGCCAGTTGTATTCTGTAGACTGGAAGCCAAGAAGAAAGTAGAAACAATTAGGCCAAAGGTACGCGTGCCCAGTAATAAGAGACTTAGATTCGGTTAGAGTAAGTCATTTCAAGGTCAGGGGAATGGGTTTTAGAATGCACTCAGTAGAGTTGCATAAGGTAGGTGCCTAGCAGATGGGATAATTGGGCGGGATAATCTTAGACTACACTATACTGGATGCATTGGACAAAAATTTATCTTTTTTGATAGTAATAAGTGTAGGGTACTTACTCTCGAACTCAAGTCGTGGCAGGAAGGGTATGTGAATAGGATTCACGGAGGTAGTAAGAGCGAGGTGAACAAGAAAAATAAGTCTCCGTGCAAACACGAAAGTTCGGACGGTTGTTCTGTACAAGTAGCAGGTAGTGGAGGGTGTATATATGGGAGAGACCACAACGTACGTACAAGGGTAAGGTGGGTACTAAATGCATCAGAAAAGGATTATATAGATGACTACTTTAAGCCTAAGTTTACGAATAATGGTAATTTTAAGGAACCAAACTTGAGGTTGGTCAATCAAATTAAGCAGGTAGACGTAAGGAATAGGATGGGGAGAGTACTAGAATCACTGAAATTGGACCAATGCGAAAACTCGGAAGAGAAGGCATCTGTAGAAGCCATTTCTATGTCCTTCCGTGACATCTTTCTGCCGGACGGAGACCAGCTAACATACACACCCGAGATCGAACATGAAATACCGACTAGGGCGGATCAGCCCCCAATGAATCATAACATCACAGTTCAGATTGCCACAGGCACACAAAAAAAGTAAATAGACAAGTTCGGGCGATACTAAAGGAATATATAATTTCACCAAGTATACTGCCTTGGAATTCGCTAGTTATTTTGGGGCCTAAGACGGGTGCTCAGGGTTATGTTGTGAGTTAGAACCTACGTGTAGTTGACTCACAGCATCGACTCCCAATAGATGCCACACTCTGTGGGATTAGCATGTACTAAAATTGTTTAACAGTAAGATATACTTTTAGGGTCTAAGTATTTTAAGCTAAAATGGCTTGTGTAATGTTACTATGTAAACTTTTAGGGTATTACAGTTCCGCAGTCGAGTCGACGAGGGCAGCGTAATGCATCGTCGCCACTTTTGTAGTAGGTCAGTTGGCTTGACCAACTGACACCAATTAGCAGGTGCGGAACTGGAACACCAGAAAGGTCAGTTCACAGACTGAGATAGGTGTAAAGAAATAGTATATAAGATTTAGTTTTTGTAAGAATAAATCTTCTTGTGATTTTGATCTTAAAGTAAAAAGTGTCTTTGGTTTCATTTAAGCACAATAGGGCTTTTAAGTTTTCAGCTACGCGCACAGAGAACCGCGGCAGGACGTCCCCCGTCAAACAAGCAAGGACACCAACCCCAACAGTTAGAAGATGTGGAGAATGGTCGTTGATTTTAGAAAATTGAACGACGTCACTATCAAGCATAGAAGAAATGCTGAATCAATGAGAGCAGAATTGGAAATTGAACACGGAGCATTGTAAATTTTTGTGAAGAGGGGTGGTTTACTTGGGCCATCGTTGTCCAAAGGCAGGAGCACTGTCAGATCTTCAAAAGGTGGAATCTGAACAATTTAGCAATCCCGAAAAAGAGATATGAAGTGCAAGCATAGGACTAGTGAACTATTATAGAAAGTTTGTAGAAGCACCAGCCGGAATTGCGTTGCCTATCAATAAGTAGCTACATATGGAAGCAAAATTTGAAATGGACAGAGAGATGTCAAAAGGAATTCGAAAAGCTAAAAGAGGTAATTATTTCAACGCATGCGCTTTGGCGTATCCCGAATTTGAGCAAACTTTTTGCTGATCACCGATACTAGTAGTGCTCTCGCAGAGGGACTACTTGCGTTTGCAAGTAAGCTCAGTGATACTAAGAAAAGGTATTCCATAATAGAGCTATGTGTGGGCTACGAAAAATTTCAGGCCATATCTGTTAGAGCGGTCTTTTAAAATCTACATCGATCACCAGCCATTGGGCGGCGTAGCTAATTTGAAGGACCAAACCTCTAGGTTAGCCAGGTTCAGACACAAGTTGTCTGAATAGGATTTTGAAATATTATATAGGCCCGGGAAGAAAACTCTAAATTCACTTAGCAGAGTGCCACAAAGCAAAATATATCAGTAGTCAAAACTAGAGTTAATGCAACGGCCTACAGGAATAAAATCAATGTTAAACGGTTACTAAATTGATGTGCTGGGATTAGGTTTTTACCTTCAATTATCGATAATAGATGTGTCAACAATACTTTTTCGAATAGTTTGGATAACATTGGCAATAGAGATATTGGCCTATATGAAGATATATCATTGGGTACCTTTGTATCACCCAATAAGACTCAAGTAGTGCTAGAATTTTAGTTGTGTCTTGGTGGACTATATAATGCTGTTAGAACCAATCGCTGTTTAAAAGTTTCAACAGAAACGGAAGTTGTTTGAAATTCGTTTAATTGATTTTCTAGGTGATACTTTTTTTTATTTATTTACCGAATCGTTCTTTGTTAAGAAACCAACAGTAATTTTCCTAAGATTACAAAACTACATTTATATAGGTAATATCCTCAGCCACTGCATCATATATTTGGTTTTTCCACAGCATATAATAAGACATCATTAAATCAGTTCTAAAGTATTTATCCTTTTGAAGTGTCTTGTAGAGGGAAGCTTTAGTAGGTTCCTCGCCAACCAGTTTGGGAGATGTTCCAATTTAATGGCGTAGGTTTTGTAGGTGTTCACCATTTCATTTTCAATCGTGGGTATATTCAGGTCACGGTGTATGTTTATGTTCCTCAAGTACCATGGAGCGCCGGTGTTCATTCTCAAAATTTTTGATTGGAAGCGTTGGAGTTTCTCCCTGTTTGACGGACACGCGGTGCCCCACAATTGAATCCCATATGCCCATATTGGCTTAATGACACTAGTATAAATTAGTACCTTATATTCTAGGGCAAGGTTTGAATGCCAATTTAGTAGCCAGTTCAAGGTATGGGGTTTCAATTTGATCGGAGCACACTTTGAGTCAATGTGTTTAGTCCAGGTTAATCGTCGATCTAAGTGGATTCCCAAGTACTTTATGTCAGAGCGTTGAGGAATGTTTTGACCATAGATGCGAATAATGTGTCCTTAAGGTGAATGTTAGGTGTGCACATTTAGACCTCTATTCTCCATTTGTTAAGCCACTGTTCAATAAACAGTAAGTGGCTCTGAAGCCAATGTGAAGATTCAAGATGGGAGTTGCTTGTACCCAGTATGGTGGTATCATCGGCATATGCGAATATAGCCGTATAATCGGAAGTTGGAATGTCTGCTGTAAAAAGCAAATACAGCAGTGGTCCAAGCATACTGCCTTGTGGGACCTCTGCTTTGATATCAAAGTAGTCGGATGTAGAGTCACCTTGGTTTACCATGAATTTTCTGCCTTTAATGTAGGTTTCAAATAGTGTGTGAAATTTTTTTGGAAGAATTTCTTTAAGTTTATATATGAGCCCTTTGTGCCACACCTTGCGTAATGTCAAGGAATGCAGCAGAGCAGTATTTCTTTTGTTCGAATGCTGAGCATATAACCCTTACTATGCAATGCACTTGCTCTATCGTTCTATGCCTTTCACGGAAGATGAACTGGTATTGGGGAATCACATTGTTTTTATTTAAATACTGGAGGACCTGCCGATGAACTATTTTTTCGAAGATTTTAGATTTTAGATAGTAAAATATCGTTGAATACTATGACTATATGAGATACAGCTATATTGAGTAATTCTTTTATGATGTTTGCTGATATCTGATCCATTCTTGGTGCTTTTTTAAGATTTAAGTCTTTAATGGTGTTATTTACCTCCTTAGTTAAAGGTTTCAGGCGCTCACTGTTTCCACTACTCAGTATTTCACGAGGTTCAAACGATAAAATGGGGGGATTTGGACAGAACACATTATTCAGGTGATGTGCGAAGGCAGTGCATTTTACATCATCGCTTTTAGCCCAAGAGCCATTATCTTTACGAAGTGGTGACATATTTTGTACTGGACCTTTGAACTTCTTAGTAGCACGGCACAATAAATACTCATTGTCGCCATGAGGACTTAAGCTTCCAAAAAAGTCTTCAACTGATATTTGGTGTTTCTGCTTCAATGTGTTTTTTAGTTTATAGGTGCAACACGCGAGTTCACTCTTCAATTTTGGTGACCGATGATTTTGACATTCTCTTCTAAGACGTCGCTTTTCTTTAACCAGTTTTTCCACATCTCTAGGACGCGCTATGGTCCAGAAGTCGATTTTTTTGGCATAAATTCGTAGAGAAGAGATATTTGACTGAAACTTTGCATGTTGATAGCTAATAGGTAGGTTATGTAAAAAATATAAAAAAATTTTAATTGGGGGCGTAGCACATCCTGCTCCCATACAATGCACTATGGTCCAGACGAGATATTCGTCTCAAACTTTGCATGTTGATAGATAATAGCTAATTAATGAGAAAAAAAAAGAAATTTTAAATTGGGGGCGTGGCACATCCTGCTCCCATACAATGCACTATGGTTCAGACAAGATATTTGACTCAAATTTTACATGTTGATAGCTAATAACTAGTTAATGTGAAAAAATAAGATAAATTGGGGGCGTGGCACACCCTCCCCATAAAATGTTAAATTCAAAATAAGTGCTCGTATATGAGTAGAAGTGGTATGCGTTATAACATTTAGAACTTTTCCATCAATTAAAGTCATATGCATTTCGAAACTGACAATAATTTTTCGCCCGTTCTCCAAATTAAATTAAAATGGATGTAAGTCACATATTTGCATTTTCAACTGATAATTTTCTGCTAGAATTAGTGCCTTCGATTCTTTCACAAATTGCATTTTTAGTGGCCTGCAAAATCGTACCGATTATGTAGTACGATTCACCCAAATAATTTTTCCAGAAAAATCTATCAATTTTAAAAGGGATGACAGTAGTTACAAATAATGATTGATCAAAAAGTTTAGGTGTATTTACTTCAAACTTTTGCTTAGACATACTTTGCCCTGTTGTCCCGCAAAGCCATAGCTAGCAATTAAAGCAGCTTGAGTTGTATCTGCAAATACATCCACAACATCTTCCTGTAGCAATAAAATTCTTTTTACAGTGTGGTCCAAAAGATTTTGTAATGGAACTTCCGCTAAAGATTCCGATACAGCAATTTCATCAGGCCGACAAAGTTGCTTGCATTTAATTACTTCATTATAGCTAAGAAATATATCGCAGTTCCTTTCTTTGTTAAGTAACCTCGTATTCGTATATTGCTTCTTACTTAAATCATTTTCAAGCAAAAACTCTAAGGCTATCTAAAACTATTTGATTTTGTTCGGAAGAAAGCAGCTTCCTAATTTTGCTTGGCCGAGTTGAAGACGACGTGCTACCTTTTAAAACAAAAGCCAAATCTTTACTGTTTGACTTTTTAGCCGCAATAGTAATTGCATGTAACATTAAATCTACATTGTGATTTTTTTTCGCAGAAAGATCACTTGCTAGCTTTCTCTTAAGCCGATCTTTTGAACTTGCATAAGTTGCCTGAGGCCCTCCTCTTTTACTTGAAGAGGGTTTTTCCAAATCATTTTTATTGATTTCAATAAAATAACTCGAAGAAACCCACTGGGAGTAATTTTCTTTGAACCTGTCCATCATTCGGTGACTCTTAATGAGCTTTTCATTGACATAGGCCAATAAGTTCTTTATTTTTTCTTTATTTCTTCTTTTTTCTCTAACTTTAAATTATCGTTGTTAATTTTTGTTAAGACCCAATCGAAAACTAAGCCAGTTTCGCGACCGCCTTCTATCCAAATTTCAAGCATTTCTTCGTATTGAATTTCAAAAGTTGCTACAAAAAAAACGAATATCTTTAAATGGGGCAAAAACGGGCAAAAGTAACATACATAACCGTAAAGGCTATACTCTTACCTTTCTCCCAACACCAAATTTGAGGACAATCCAGCACAATCCACATAACTTTTACTCCACGAAACTCAAAAACAAATACAATTTTTACTAACAAAATGTGTTCACACAAAACAAATATTTCACATTAAACTGCTTTCTCTGTATTTAATTCTAAATAACAAACCTTTATTATAATTTTCCATTATTAAAACTTCACTTTTTTATTATTTACTTTTTCCACTTGCTTTTTGTTTACAATTTTTAACACAGATGTTCACATTTAAATTACCGATTCCAATACGCCAACTTTGAGAGCCCATGGAAAGAACAGGGTTGCCACCTGAACGTTTTTTGTGGGGGATTTTGAAGGGTTGGGGCTTACCCCTTTTTTCTAAATATTACAAAAAAAGTTTGAATTTAAGCCAAAAAAAAAAAACGACTTTCCCTAGTGGGACGGTACAATGTGAAGCTTTTTGTGTTATATCTTTTTCTAATAATTATAATGTAATAAGATGTATTTATTTTCCTGCACTTTGTATAATTTTAACAGTCACAGTGGTTAAAGAGGCCTGAGCGTCGACGTGCAGCTTTAGTCATTACATCTCGTTTCGAAGATTTATCACTTGAGTACAAATATCACAATATATTTGGTAAGCTAGAGGGAATATTTGCTATGTCTCCAGCATTTGTTCGAAAAGGACAAACTTGCACCGAGAAGATTTGTGCCACTCACTCCACAAGATTGCGTATGACTAAGTAAATACATTTGGCAGTTGAATACAAGGCGCTACGATACAAAAAACGAATTGAACCTTCGAGCAAACTCTATTCGCTCAATCCCTTCATCGATAAGTTAAGGCTCCTGCGAGTCAGCAGTCGCGTAAAAACTCAACAACTGGACTCCGATGCGCGAGTTAGCATACTAACATGTACAAATATTATATATGTTAAATATGCTATATGCAGTGTCAGCAATTGTGCTGAAAACTGCTAATTAACAAATAATGAATATAAGTTGGCCTACTGAAATGCACACACTATATGTCTGATATGTTAATATGCAGTGTCAGCATTTGTTTGTGCAGGCAGCTGCTAAATATACAATATACGAGGTGTGATCAAAAATAACCGTTATTTTCATCTTTTCGTGAGTTACATATGTTCGATGTTCGCATTTTTTTTCTGTTATGTTGGTACACATGTCTGTTATATATGTTGGCAATACCAACCATTTTGGATTGTCAGTTTGTTTTTGACAGATAAAAAGGTTAGTCGTGTTTTGGTGTGCTCTTCGATTTTGTACTATTCGAAAAAATGGATCAAAGAAACTGTATTCAGTTTTGTATAAAAAATGAAATTAAATGCACAAGGACATTTGAAATGTTGACTGTGGCCTTTGGCAGAGTCTACTATGAGCAGAACACAAGTTCAATTGTGGTATAACCGGTTTAAGGAAGGCCGAGAAGATGTCAATGACGATGTTCGTCCTGGTCGCCCGAGCACGTCAACAACCGATGAAAACATTGACGCAGTGAAGAAAATGATTTTTGATAATCGTCGAATCACTATCAGAGAGGTTGCTGATGATGTTTCATATCGTTTAGCTCATGCCAAGCAATTTTTACGGATGTTTTAGGCATGAAACGTGCGGCAGCGAAGATTGTTCCAAAATTGCTAAATTTTGAGAAAAACAACGTCGCATGGACATCGCTCAGGAGCTGTATTTGGCCAAAAACAAAACGTTATCATGCCTCAACCACCGTATTCACCGGACTTGGCCCCCGCTGACTTTTTCCTCTTTCCAAAACTGAAGACACCGATGAAAGGAAAGCGTTTTGCTACGATTGAGGAGATAAAAGAAAAATCGAAACAGGAGCTGTTGGCGATACCAAAAAAAGCGTTTCAGAAGTGTTTCGAGGATCGGAAAAAACGCTGGCATAAGTGTATTATATTTCAGGGGAATTACTTTGAAGGGGACAAGATAATTGTTGAAGAATAAGTAAATACTTTACTTTTTGATCACACAATAACGATTATTTTTTGATCACACCTCGTAGATGGATAAGAGAAAGATATGCAAAGCTCCGCTGGAGAGCAAGATATATTTTAAGTTAGAGTTAGTCGAGAATTGACAATAAAGAGAAGAAGTTGTGATAAATTTTAAATTTAATTGTATATTTTTTAAATAAAATTAACTCGCGACATCCGATTACACTGACAAAGCATCACCCTGTTAGTAATTCGCTAATCGAGTACATCCATCCACACGAAGGGCCGCAAAGTTTGCTTGCTTGAAAACGCTTGCAATTTTGCCCAATCGGTGGGCGAAAGGCAGTTTGTAGCTTGGTCAATAAATGCATCAGATATTTACGACAGAAGCCGAAAATTGTTCAAGAGCCTACAACGACTATGGCATTAGTAATAACAAGGTAATGGCACAATAGATTGCCAAAGATAAATAGCAATGCCTTGAAATCATGCAGTCTGATAAACTTAATATTTGGGAATGTAACTCCATAAACCATGTCAAGAATATAAGAAATTTAAAGTTTTATGTCGACAAAAGTGCAAAAATTAATAAGATAAATGTTGATGAATATAGTGCACACATGACTCCCAGAATCTAGGTTCCGTTAAGAGTACATTATGGCATGGAATTAAGCGCGCGGGTTACAACAGAAAATTAACAAATCTCGAATTGATACTAAGGAAGTTGTCATCCAAAATGAATAAAATGAATAAAAAAGAGCTAGCTATTACAAATAATTATATCATTTTCACTTTGTATACGGTGGATGGATTTAAGAAATGTTATACGTATATAAAATGAATATTTGAATTTTTAAAAGCTCAAAACAGATAGACAATATTTTAGAAAAGTATAAAATAATTAATAATTATCACAAATAAATGCAAGGGGGTCATGCAGGCATAAGAAGAATGTTAATAAATATTAAGCAAAGGTATATTTGGAAAGATATTAGTCGTATAGTTAAGGATTTTGTATCGAGATGTGAAATATGTAAAATGAGTAAGCATACCCAACACAGTAAAGAACCTTTATCAGTAACTCACAAACCACACACCAGCTATAAAAGAATTTCAATAGACACTGTAACGGGTTGTATCATATCCAATGGAAAGGACTGTTGCATGCACCTTAGTTGAACAGTTTATGCTTAAGTATTGTCACAGAGTTCAAAAATTAACTGTTGAGCAACATCTGTTCTCTGTTAAATTTTTTTTTTCTTTTACATCTATTTTTGTACCGAAATTTTCTTTGTTATGAAACTAACAGTAATTTTTCTAAGATTACAAGACTACACTTATATATCTAGGTAAATCCTCAGCCACTGCATCGAATATTTGGTGTTTCCACAGCATGTAATAAGACGTCATTAAATCAGGTCTAAAGTATTTATCCTTTTGAAGTGTCTTGTAGAGGGAAGCTTTAGTAGGTTCCTGGCCAAGCAGTTTGGGTGATGTTCCAATTTAAGAGCGTAGGTTTTGTAGGTGTTCACCATTTCATTTTCAATCTGGGTATATTCAGGATACGGTGGATGTTTATGTTCCTCAAGTACCATGGAGCACCGGTGATAATTCTCAAAATTTTCGATTGGATTTTCTCCCTTTTTGACGGACACGCGGTGCCCCATAATTGAATCCCATATGTCCATATTTGCTTAATGACACTAGTATAAATTAGTACCTTATATTCAAAGGCAAGGTTTGAATGCGAATTTAGTAGCCATTTCAAGATATGGAGTTTCAATTTGATCTGAACACACGTTGAGTCAATGTGTTTAGTCCAGGTTAATCGTCTATCTAAGTGGATTCCCAGGTACTTTATGTCAGAGCGTTGAGGAATGTTTTGACCATTGATGCGAATAAGGGGGGCATGTGTCCTTAAGGTGAATGTTAGGTGTGCACATTTAGCTTCGTTGACTTTTATTCTCCATTTGTTAAGCCACTGTTCAATAGACAGAAAGTGGCTTTGTAGCCATTGCGAGGATTCAAGATGGGAGCTGTTTGTACCCAGTATGGCGGTATCATCTGCAAATGTGAATGGGATGAGTGCTGCAATTTTTAATAATAATTGCAGTACCACACCTCGCACAGTGATGCGGATGAATGATGTGATATAGGGTGTTCTCCTGAAAAGTTAAATGAGAGCGCCTCGTTAAATGCGTTTTAGCTATTAAACAGATGTCGATGGCGTTGTTCTTTAGCAAAAGATTTAGCTCATTTTAATGTTTGGCTAAGCCGTTGGCGTTCCATGAGATTATTTTTAAGCACCTATTCATAATCAATGAACTGCATGTTATGCTCAAGAGCGGTTAGACGTTGTGTGTCAGAGTTTTGTGGAATAGTATAATTTTGTAAGGAATCTTTGGTGGTTACTTGCGCATATGTAGGCACTGGTATGTGGGTTTTCTTATGGTGTTGACATTGTTTTCATGCGATAAAGTGATTAATTTTTTCACGAATGGCTGTTTTAGAAGCCTGTGATAGTTTTTTGGACCCAATCTTTTGGAGTTCATTTGGAATTACACAACCTCGACCATTATCCTGACTGATGACATCTCCGCTTCAGGGTCTTCCGCCCTGGGTTATCCTTTAAATTTGTGGCAGGATGCTTCCCTGCTTCAGGGTTCCTTGCCTTGGGATTCCTCCTGTAGGTCCTAAAGACCGGCTGCACCAAAATGTTGGCGTCCTTGCTCTCAATCCTACCGCCTGCGGCAAAATGTTGGGGACCGTATTTGCTGGTGTCCTCGGGGAGCGTCCTCTTGCTGTCTGTCCTGGGCGCGAGTGTAGCTGCAAACCTAACACTTATTCACAGAATAAACAACACTCACTTTGTTTAGTTAGAAAACAAAAAGAAAGTTTATTCTTAAAATACTAATTCTTATATAGTTACTATTTACAAAGAACACTTTCAGTCTGCGTACTGGCCTTTCTGGTGTTACAGTTCCGCACCTGTTAATTAATGTCAGTTGGTCAAGCCAACTGACCTACTGTCAAATTGTCGACGGTGCATTCTAAATTCATTAGTACATAAATTGTGGTTATTTATAATACTCGCACCCTAAAAATATGTGCTTTCTTACGTAACTTAATTGCTTAAAGCTAACCACACCAAATGTGTAGTATCTGTTAGGAGTCGGTGCTGCGAGTCAACTACGCACAGGCAGCTTGATTCTAACTCACAACTGTCGAGCGGGGTGAAACGCGCTCCCCAGTTAACGTCAATTGCGTGTAGTAACACCAGTAGATACCCAAAACGACGATACAAACACGTGTCGTTTGGCCACATCAATGTAGAGTCCGCCAGGTCCCACAGGTAAGTTTTCTTATCCTCGAGTTCCCAAAAGTGATCTATTTCGATCAGAGCAAGGCCTTTTTATCATCCGGAGTCATCAAGTGCACGGATGGATGCACTGTCCTGGAGCACTCTCAATACCTGCCGCCACTCCAACAACATCCATCAAGGCTCCATATTTATCCGTTCATGTTAATTGCACAGTCTAATCCTGGACAAGTTGTTTAAGAATGAACTGCGAATATGGACCATCTGTGGACTTACCTAAGCAATTTCAGAAGAAATCCGAAGCAAAACTCAAATTGTGAGCATAAGTATCAATATACGAATTCAATACATGTATACACATTGTGCCTATAACACAGGGTATGTACCTGTAGAAAACGAATGTATAACACGTATTAAAATTTCAATCCTCTCTCCCAATGTTTATCGCTATATAAATATTAAGGAAAAGCTTTTCTACCTTGAAAGGGAAATACGAGAGGACCAAAATTAAATTATAACGAAACTAAAATGCAAATCAAATCTATACATATGTTATAACGTAAGAACTAACATATTTCAATGTAGATACTAAAATTATTGTATTACTAATGTGGACTATAGTGATTACAGTGGGTTGTGGTGAACTACTCAAATAGGCTATTGGAACGATGGATTACAAAGATGCAGAGAAAATATATGACCACTTGCAAGAACTTGGATCCTAGCTGACTAGATCCGTGAAGGTTTTACATAAAAATATTACTATTTTGGGAGGAAGTTACACAGGTCTGAATAAACCCGTAAATGAAACATTCACAAATATGGAGCATTTCCAGTCTGCGAACAGAACGCTAAGAGGCCAACAGCTAGAGGCTAACGCGAATTTATCACAGCTTATTAGCTTGGAAAATATCATCCCTGAACAGCTAATAGAACTGCAAGGAGGACAAAACCTGTATATGGCTATCGTTGATGACTTACTACATGGAAAACTACATTCGCTGTTCATACCGGCAAACGAGGTATTCAAAGCGGCACCAAAAATAATTAAATTAAATCAATTGGTATCCTAGGTAATGCGAAAGCCTGAACGAACTAGCGACGGTGCCGGCGGCACCCTCAAAACATAGTTTCATGGTAGTAATACCAATACCAAACGCATACACTCTACAGAACCTATTCCACAAAGTTGAGGTGACATTATAGTCGTTAGTTGGCATGTCAACAGTGTATAATCTGTAGAGCAAAGTGCCCAGTAAACTGCCTTTGGGTACACCAGCCTTGATTGGGTGTTCAGTGGAAGTGCAAACTTTTTGTTTCACCACAAATTGTCGATCTGAGAGATGGTTTTCCAAAACCATATACATATTGAGGGATATGATCCTTTTGATTTTCGACAGAATCCCTGCATGCCACAGTTTCCCAAATACCTGCGTGATGTTGAGGTATGTTGTTTGTTCTAGTATGTATTGAATGGTGCTTACAATACGGTGGACTTGTTTGACACTACTGTATTTTTGATCTGATGGTCTGGTATGACATTTTTCTTCCCAATTTCACTTCTTACATACTTCAAAAGGTTTTGAGAAAATAGATAATAAGCTAATGGGTCTGTAAGAAGTGACATTTGTAGAATATTTACTCAGGTTTGGGAATCGTGGTAATTTGTGACATTTTCTATGGCTGAGGAAAATAGCCAGTGCAAGTTACCGCATTAAAGGAGATGCATTTCAACTGTTGTTGGGAGCTTTTTTACCATTTGACCAGTAATGGAATCGCGAGTCCTGAAGACATCCACCTTGACCTGTATATTGACTCTGTTGCAGAAACCATCCAAACATATATCCTCAAAGCACATGCACAAAAATCCAGAAGAGAGAGAAATTTCGTTTCACATCAACACAACTAGTTAATAGATATTTATAAATATAGCCTCAGCTTAAGCTAAAATCATATAAATATAGTCTAAGATATTTGTTTAGATTACCTATATTTCCAACTTTTTAAAATTATTACTTAGTGTCAATAGACAGATGTAATGTAATTGGGATATAATAAAAAAAATCCTTGATTGCGTTCGTACCCTTCTATCTGAACGCAGTTTTTTTGAGTGAGGTGAGTCTCAGTAATTAGTAACCATTCTATTGAGTTTGCATTGGGGAATAGTTTTAATTAGGAATATTAGCAAATTTTTTCCCCGGCTTATGCCATTTTCATTCCAGTAGTAATTTTTTAAGGAGTTTTTTGGTAGAAGAGATTGCAGTAACATGTTTTGATTTCGCATCTTGTCTTTTATCATATTTTTCATTGAGCATTTGAATTGTGTCATATTTGCCATGCTGGAAGGAATAGCGCGTAAGCGTAGCACTTTTGACCAGTATTGGCTGATACATTATTATGTCTTGCTTTCCACTAAACCACAGAAGGTGGCATATAAAAAATATAAAATAATTTCACGCAGGGCAACGCCTGCGGGGTCAGCTAGTATATATATATATATATATATATATATATATATATATATATATATATATATATATATATATATATATATATATATATATATATTGCCCTGCGTGAAATTATGTGTTTTGAAAAGAAAAGAAAGTTGAATTTATATTGTGTTGAAAATAATTTATTTGCGATTTTTCTTCATTTTTTTCAATGTAACGTAGCTTGATAAACAACATTTTTTGTTTTCAGTTCCGGTGCGTAAATGTACAGAGAAGATGGTTTTCCAACTCGTGAACACGCCACGTATAGCTGGCCGTGTGAAAAACATGGCATTTCCGGATTTATGCCACACACTTCCAGCGACTGTTCTTGTGACCTGTTGATTGTCATCGCAAATGCAAGTTTCACTGGAAACTGAATACGTTTGAACTGAAATGGCAAATCGTTGGAACTCAAAGGAATTCGTGGAATCAAGCATTCTGCCCCCTTGTAAGTCCCTTTCAAACTTCTTGCAACTATCACATTATTCGATAGCTGCGTCACAATCAGTCGGGTTCCATTACACAGTTTCGGCGCATGAGGCTTGTGAAGCATAATATTGACAGATCCAACTTTGAGACGCAAATGATGTGGCGGCATGCCAGGCAAATCCAAAGAATTTAGAAATTCCACTGGATAATTCACGGCTTCGTCTTCATTTTCAACACGATCGATCGATTTGTATGAGCGCAAATCTCCCAGAATTTGACTTTGAATCGTCCAGTTTAAGTCATTAACATCGGTATTTTTGGCAGCTAAAATTGCACGTGCACTCAACCAATCGTAGTTACGATAATTTTGGCCAATGTTCGGATAAACATTCGTGATGAGTTCAGCTTTCGTTGAAGTGAATTGACAAATGGCAGGTGGAAATAATATCAAACCACTGAAAGTATCAACCGGAATTTGCCCATTTCCAATTCTTAGCAGTTCTTTAGAGAAAACTTCTGCGGTGCTATCCTGTTGCAGGAACACTCGCATATTCACAGTCAATCATATGGTTTTCACGTACCGCCACAAATACGATGACTTGAGACATGCGTTCAATTTATGCGCCGCTGTTGATTTCGGAATAACAGGAAGTGTTTGTCGAAAATCGCCTGCTAACAGTATCATTGCGCCACTAAAGCGACGATTATTATAACACAGATCTTTTATTCGTTTGTGAGCCATTGTTATTTCCAAAATCAATGATATCAGGAACGTTTTCGCAGTTCCGCCGGGCGCATCAAGAAAAAATAGTCCACCGTTTCCATCATTGACAGCCTTCATCAATTCATCATACGCACTCTTCTGCTGCTCATTCAATAATGGAACATTTCTTTGTACTTGTTGTTCCAAAGTTATTCTGTCGTATGCACGCTCACGTTCCAATTCACGATTCAGTACATCTCTGATTTGACGATTTGGCGCTTGCATATGAATTTCAGTCAATAGTTTGCCACTCATAAGCAAACACAAATCTTCAATCAGCACCAATGCTTCATTGTAGATATCATCGTTCATTTGTAATTCTGAATTCCATGTTGCCACTCGAATACGATGTAAAATGTCTTCGGCAATGTAATTTTTGTACGTATCCCATAATTGACGCGGATTTGAAGGCTGACATGTCGAACTGATCATCGCGAAAAGTGTGCGAACTTCAGTGGCATGCGCAGTAGCTATCGCATCGTCCATCGTTTGATTCCAGTGATTATCATTTTCCAGCAATTGTAATTGCTGGCATGTTTCTCGAAAAGTTGCGCACCCCGTACCATTCACAGTACGCAGTGACTCAAATGAAGTTGAACCGCGTACATTAATCAATAGCAACCGAAGGTAGAAGCAATCGTCGTTTTTCGGGTGGATGGTGTAAATTCGTCCTAATGCATTAGTTGAGAACACACCTGGATGTCCATCTACTGGTTGGCCTTGCTTTCTGCGTAACCATTTCTTCAACGATGCATTCCATGTATAATATCGAGGCATTTCCGAATAAAGCAATGTTCTCGCAAACGGATCACTGGCGCAAGTTGAGAAAAAACTCGTCAATGTTGTTGCTGGTGATGTTTCCGCTCGCTGTACTGCATTCTCTGGGTTGAAATACACTCTTTGGCCATTCTCCAAATGTGCTGCGAGATGCACAACAGTCGGAAAACGCTCATGAATTACAAAAGAAAATATTCTCCAAAGCGCTTCATTGCAGTTCACGTATCGACCCATTTGATACTTGCTGATCTCATCTTGTTCAAGGTCAATAACCGCCATGTCGCTTCCTTTGGTGACGTACTTGCAAACGTATTTGATCGATTTCACAGAACTGCAATACTAAACATTGATATGAGTTTTGAATGTCTTAGACAATATTGGCGAATATGGTACGATCCATGTGTTGTCAACTTCGATATTCACTCCTCTAAATTGAATGCTGAATTTTCTGCCATTGTTGTCTGATGAGCGACGCCGATAGAGTGGATATCCATCATTTCCAGTTTGCGTTTCCGAAAGAAAAGCACATGGATAATATTTCGTGCATTTATTGTCAGACATAGAAACCGAAGTGGGATTGTAGTGTCCGCAAGGTCCATGAACCATATTGGTTTTCATCACTTCGTATAATTCTGGATCTATCTCTGGATCAGGAATTTCCGCAGAAATGATGTCATCAATTTGATCTGGTGTAATCTTGTCCACCATCCAAAGCCACTCAATAGAGTACATCCAGCATCTAACAGCACCATATATACGTTGCTTCACGAAAAAAGTCCATCAAATATCGCAGCTGTTGTTTGAAAACTCGTGCTGTGACATCGTGACGATCGCTTGCTGATTGACCGCGATTCAATAATTCCGTTATCTGTGGGCATTTTGGATTGCAAGTGAATGTAACAAACAAATCCGGCCGTCCATAATTCCGCACGTATATCATCGCATCCTGCGAGTACTCGTGCATGTGCCTTGGGCTGCCAATGTATGTTGATGGCAAAATCGTGAGTCGGCCAAGGTTTGTCACATCGTCATCGCTATTGACCGCATCTCGCAAGTGAATATACTCTTCAGATCGAAGCTTGGTCTGATTGAAGCGAATAAAATTGAGTCGTTCTGTCTCCATCGTCACGTACACACCAACTGCATACTGTTGAAATAATCGGCGATATCTCAAGAGATGGTTGTCAATTCCTTCGCGAATTATCTATCGATAAGTGTAAAAGTTCATTGCATTGACTTTCTTATTTGTATTGACACCTAAAAGTTAACAAAAAATGAAGTTTGTTTTTCTTTTACTAACCATTGGCAGGATTGATCATGTTGTATCTCAAGTGATATCCATCTTCACCACGTCAGAACATAAGCGGATATTGTAGTGAGTCATACGATCGATGAGTTTCACTGATTCGCTCTAATGCATCTCCAGCTCGACGTTTAATAACAATATCACGGGATTCTAAATTATCGCGAACAACAACAATTGATATATCATCGGCCGTCGGTGCATTATATTGCCGTTCATGAGTGCCTGCTGGTCGTTTGTCCGCTTTTATGACGACTCAGTGATCATCAGATGGCATCCTTTCTAACGAAGTTTTGAATCATCGAATTAGTTCGTTGTGTTCATGCACCATATCTTGCAATTGCTGCACAATTTCTCTCTTCGTCGCATTGAAAATTGCACAACGTCGATTCACTTCTCCATTTGAATCTCCAAGAAAATATATTTGGAGATATTTGTGATCTTAATAATAATAATAATAATTTAGCTTTAGTAGTTTGCCCAATGGCCGACACTGCGACCTAAAAGATCTTTTGTGTCATACTACATTTGTCATCTATGATCCATGTGATCACAATTGTCCGATCTACTATGCCCTATACGTTTAGTACCGGCGTTTCTTCCGTAATGCCATAGCATTTCGTGCGTTTGGTGATGTCAAATTGTCACAATAATTTATCAGGTTCTTTTCTACCTGGATGTTCCTTCTCTAGAGAAAGGAAGTAGCTGAAAGTCATGGTCTTTAATTATCTTTTCCGCTTTATGGATGAATTTGAGAATGTCCATAACCGGAGCATTCTTTAATTCCTCCAGAGCCAACTGGTCGCGTTGGAATATATTCATTCTGGTTCTTGCCAACGCAATGCAGTCGCACAGTATGTGTTCCGTGGTTTCATCTTCTTCTAGACAGAGCCGGCACTCCGTATCATCAAGAATGTGGATTCTAGTCATTTGATATTTCAGGTAATAATGACCTGATAGAAAACCTACTATTTTTCCTTTGTCTGCTTTGCACATATTGCGCAATTCTTTATTGTAGGTGAATGGCTTGGTATTTTGGCTTGGCGAAGCCCCTCTATCCCTTCCCAGTGTGACAGTCTGATACTATGTTCCCAGTTATTTACCCTAGATTGTAGCCTCCGCCCAGTTGATACCACAGTATGGCTCCGGACCTATGAGGCTTACTGCGGAACCGGCTCTAGCCAGCTCGTCAGCAATTTCGTTGCCTTCAATCCCCGAGTGACCCGGGACCCAGCAAATTGCAACCTTATTTGTTGCCCCTAGAGATTGTAGGTTGTTGAAGCATTCTTCCACCAGTTTCGATTCTAAAGAATATGAAGCTAATGCCTGTAATGCAGCTTGACTATCTGAATAAATAGCTATGTGTGGGCCCTTGATACCCGTTTTCAGATTTGTCCTCACACAGATTGAGATTGCTTGAATTTCAGCCTGGAAGACGCTAGGCCACCTGCCCATTGGTTCTGAGATTTTGGTATTTGGTCCATAGACCCATGCACCGACTCCGGTGTTTGTTTTTGAACCGTCTGTGAACCATTCTAGACTTCTAGGGTCGACCCAAGGTCGTCCTATGTCCCATTCATCACGGTCTGAGATAATAATCTCAAAATTGCAATCAAACTGTCGTTTTGGAATCATATAGTCCGTTATTGAGCAGATTATGTTTTGATCTGTTATGTTATTTAAAATATTGAAATGACCATAGTCATGAGGTTCTTGTCTGGACAAGATCTTCATCTTTAATGCGCTTCTAGCAGCACATTTTTTCACGAATGCGTGAAGTGGGGATAGTCCTATTATGGCCTCAATAGGAGCAGTTGGGCAGTTTCGCATGGCACCGGTGATTGCCACACAAGCCTGCCTTTGAAATCTTGTAAGTATTTTCTTACCAGATTCTTTTGTTGTCTTGGGCCACCACACAAGAGATGATGATTGGTCTAACCATCATTACATACATCCAGTGTATCATTTTTGAGTCAAGACCCCATGTTCTACCAAAGAGACTTCGACATGCCCACATTGCTCTTGTGGCTTTGTTTATCACCGAGTGTAGGTGAGAGTTCCAATTCAGTCGCTTATCCAGAACTACACCTAGATATTTGACCTCATCGGAATACTCTATATTGATTCCCTCAACAGCTATTGTACCAAGGTTCAATTTTAATCTGTTTGTAAAAGGAACGAGAATGGTTTTGCTAGGATTCATGCATAACCCCTCTGCGCGACACCATTCTGGGTTGAAGGCTAGAGCCTGATTCATAATGTCGGAAACTGTTCTTTCAAATTTGCCACTAATAATGACAGCAAGATCGTCAGCATATCCAATTGCCTCAAAGCCTAACCCTTGAAGTTTGACTAAGAGATCGTCAATAACTAAATACCATAGAAGGGGTGACAACATACCGCCTTGGGGACAGCCTTTCATTGCCTTGACTGATACGGCCTCGCCTCCCAGAGATGAGCTAATTTCTCTGCTTTTTAGCATCGTTTTAACCCACCCAAAATTCGTTTTATCGATATTTTTGCGGAGCATAGCCCCCTCTATAGAGCCGTAACCGGTAATATCAAAGGCGCCCTCGACATCTAAGAATGCACATAAAGCAATTTCCTTGGAATATTGAGCTTTCTCTATCTTTGTTACAAGGTAATGAAGCGCTCCCTCCGTGGATTTTCCCCTATTATATACAAACTGAGATTGGTGCAGAGGTGTTGTTCTGTCTAATATATAGATCCACCAATCTTTCCATAGTTTTTAGAAGAAACGACGCGAGACTGATAGGTCTGTAAGATTTAGGCAGTTCACTGGACTTCTTGCCCAATCTTGGAATAAATACCACATTGACTTTACGCCATATAGATGGTATGTACTCCCTGCTGAAAATGTTCCTAAAAATATCAACAAGTGATTCAAGCATTATATATAGTCCTCTTATCAAGAGGGCTGGAAAAATGTTATCCTCACCTGGTGTCTTGAATGGTTTAAAGGACCCAACAGCCCATTTAACCTTGTCTGGGGTAAATATTACTCCAGACAAACTCCAGGATCTTTTGTCTAATACGGCCCATTGGTCGCATGACGGCTGATCCAGTGTCATTGACACTCTAGTTGACCCCGGGAAGTGCACTTGAAGCAGGTATTCTAAAGTGTCCCTCCTCTTCATTGTATAAGACCCATCTGGTCTTCTTAAAGTTGCAACACCGTTCGAGTGTTCTTTGCGTAAAGCTTTATGGAGTATAGCGCTCTCTGGCGTTTCGACAATGCTTTCGCAAAATTTCCTCCAAGACTCACGCTTGGATCTTCTTAGTTCTTTGTTGTAATTTGTCAGAGCGACCCTATAGTCGTACCACAACTTCGTGCGTTTACAACGATTGAACAGTTTTCTTATCTTTTTACGCATATCTGAAGGCTTGTCATTCCACCATGGGACCTTGCAAGACACATTGTGGGTTTTGACCACAGTGATTTCAGGATATGCTGAGATTATTATATCGTTTAGTCGATACACCGCCTCCTCGAGTTCACCAACAGAACTTAGACGTGTAGGCAGCGAGTCGGATCTTGATTCAAATAATTCTCTATATAGTCTCCAATTTGTGATCTTGATCAGGATGCGGCAACAGCGATCCAGCAAGATGATAAATTTGCCCGTGAATCTGTATAGTTGCAGACAAATATGTTAATTTCAGTATTTTATTGGCGAGATAATATGTGTTAGATTGTTGGTGAACTAACATTGAATGTGGGATTGTAATTATGTTCATTCACAATTTCCCCACCAAATGACGTCATTTGAAAACAATCGTTATACATCTTGGAGTTTTGTAAAAACTGATTCGAATTTGGTGATTCACCGTAAAGCAACGACCGCAATGTCTCTGGTGGAGGAAGTAACTCTGGTGATTTCACTTTTCCGCTTGCGCAACACAATCCGGCCGGTTCTTTTGGAAATTTCAGTGCTTCGCAATGCGGGCAAACGACAGCCATCGAACCAAATCGAACTGATGCGTGCTCACCGTATTCAATGTCTGGCTCATATCGAAAGGCTGCACGTTCGATATTCAAATTAGGCAATCGTTGTTGTTGCTGGCGTTGTCGGTGAGCAGCCAAACGTTGTTCTCTTGCTTCATGAATTTCCTGAGCACGAACTTGTCTTCTTCTCAATCGTTGTTCCTCATTGTAAGCTTCATGAGCCTCTAGTGATTGTCGCGCACGATGTTCAGTCATTCCGATTCGTCCAGATTCTTCCGTACGACGTGCTGTATAATTACGTTGGTCCGTTGTACGTCGGGAACGCCGACTGATATTAGCGCGACCTCTTTGTGGCATCGTAACAAATTTCAATCTGTAATTGATCACTTTGTATGAAACACACATAAAGTTTTCACGGAATAATTTTCAATAATTAACTTTTTGAATAGCCGAAATAAACAAAGCAATCGACCGAAATTGAACGATTCAAATAATTTACAAATCAGCTGAAGAAATAACACAAATAAATTCCAATGGAAATGAGGTTAGGTATTCACCAACAAACGAAAATAATGAACTCACTTTTTTAAGCGTCTACAGGTCCATCTCTTGAGTTATTGGAGTATTAGTCAGTGTTTACAACACCAATATGAAACTAAATGTGCGCGTACAACACCACGCACCTACAAAAAAAATGAGAACAAAAAGTGAGATTAGGTTTTTCTAATTTTCGAATTTTCCGAATTTTCCGACTTTTCCGAATGTTTTGAGATCGATAGATTTGCAAGAAACAATTGGAAAAAAAATTTGAAAGAAAAAAATTTTGTATGGAAAAAAGTCCTTTTTGGAATTTTCATCCCCACCGTTGAATTCTCACTCATAGGAAAAGGTAAAGGGTATTTCAAAGTGGGTCTAACCCTACTTCAGGCTTCTTTATTCCTTTCAAATAATTTAGAGAGCATTGGTATAAGAGTAATAAGCCTATAAAAGGATATAAGCGTTGGATCTTTACCAGGTTCATGTATCATGCTGATTTGCGATGTATTCCAAGTTTTCGGATAATATCCCAGTCTGAGTACTGCGTTATGAATGTACTAAAGCAGCCTGAATACAATTCCTGATAGCTCGATTTTCACCTTGTTACGAATATTTAGATGTTCAGCAAAAGCGCTACATTTTCTGCATTAAATCTGGTCTCAATTACGTATGAGTGGCTCGAGCTGTGTCATACTGATTTTTTTTTAGGAACTTTCCAAATAGAATAATGTGTTGCTATTGAACAGGACAAATTCTTGAGGTAGTACTACAACAATTTTTCCTTCTTATCCTGTAAGGCTTTGCTAAATTTTCAGTTACATTTTTCCTGGTGAACTTTATGTGCTAACGGTAAGTTCTTTTGTGCATCCATTCACAATTTTCTGTTTACTTTTACTAGGTGTAGAATTAAATAATTGTTTTGTTAGTTTTAGTTTGTATTTATGTGGAGTATACAGCTTTTGTTAACACGTTGATAAGCTGAAGTCTATTTCTAAGTTGGCTTGCAATGGTAAGTTTCGGTCAATATGACAATTGACGTACTTGCGAAACTTTATTCAGCTTGTAAGTGTGTTGATTAGCCTTGTTCGGATCTTATTGTTTGCACTGAGGTCCGAAGATAAATCATATCTTTATTCTGCGTGCAACTGATTACGAAGCGTTTTTTTAGCTATTGGTCAACATTTATTACCAACACTTGCTTTGCCCGGTTAAATTTTTTAGCTACTGGTGTAAATTTATTAAAATTATTTGCATACGTTTCAGCTCCTATAGGCATAACCCTATTTATTACTATAGGGTAGTATAATTCATTACCGAGATTGAGAGTCTGAGAGCAAATTTACACTATATGATAGTTTGTATAAGTATATATATTTTTTTTTTTTTTGAGTGAATGTGCTTTAGTAATTTCTGTGTTTAGTGTAGGCGTAGTTGATTCATGGGTAAGGCATTGTGGACTATACGAGAACGAAGGGAGTTATGTCCATAATGACTACAACACAACCGTCTGTGTCACCTGTACCACAGTTTCCTCTCAGTTTGGCATTGCCACAAGCGGCATATAAAATTCTAATTGAATGGGCAAAATAAGTATTTCACAATAACTTATAGCGGTATTTCTTCAAAATGCATTTCATCATAAATCATAAAAGTAAAGACTACATTCACATATGTCGCAACTCTTCAAGTGCATTTCTTCAAAATACACTTCATACAAAATTATTCAAATCAATGAACTTCAACTGACACAGAATCAATGTAAGCAATATTACATTGGCCCATAAAATTGTAGCAGTATCAAATTTCTTTTCCGTTTAGTGAACCGGTCAATAAACTGAAGTGTTTTGTGCTTTTTGTTGTTTTTACTTTTTTTTTTTTACTAAATCATATTTATTGTAACAACTCATTGAAACTAACCATAAGTAATTATGTATATCTTAAAACTTAAGAAATTTTATCCTTACCACTGTACGGAGAAGATCTTATTGAACACTTATTATTTGAAGAAAACAATAAAAATAAAGTTAGATACAGAAATAAGATGATGATAAATAGATATTCAAAAATTACGATGGTGGTAGATCTTCTCTCTTCAAACGAGACGTGGCATGGTTTGTAGTAGTTTCCCTGCTAGTATATTGGGGTAGGTCATTAATTTCATTTGATAATTTTTTTTATTTCTATGTGCACGTGAGCTATTAAGGGCACTCCAATATTGCGGAGGATGATTATGTTTTTCACGTATCACAGTGCACCAGTGATCGTCAGTAGTATTTTTAATTGAGTCCTTTGAAAAAGTTCGGTGTTCCTTATGTCCAGATTGGTGCTATTATGGCTTTATATAAGAGGACTTCGTAATCGAGGCTTTGTTTTGAATTTTTATTTGTCTAGTTAAGACTTGCAGCTTTTAATGAAATATGCGCTCTTTTCTTTTCAATGTGTGTTCTCCAGGTAAGGTATCTGTCAAGGTCGATACGCCAGTGCAAAAGCCATTTTTCAACTACATGTAGATGTTCGTTGAGACCCCGCGATGCTATGTGATGGCGTTTGTGGAAAGATAAAATCGCAATGTCATCGGCATAAGTTTCAAGTGAGTAGATTATTGTTTGTTGGTAGATCTGAGATGTTAATTGTGTACAGTATCGGGCCAAGAACATTTCCTTGTGGTACTCGCGCCATTATGTACATTTCTGGTGAAAGGTAATTTTCACATTTGATTAGAAAACGTTTACCCTTTAAGTATAATTTCAAGACACTATGAATATTTGAAGCCAGAAGACTTTTTATTTTATAAATAAGCTCCTCGTGCCACAGTTTGCCAAAGGGTTGTGCGACATCAAGGAACACTGCAGAGAAGTATTGTTTATCCTCGAACGCCGTTCTGATTTGGGACACTAGTCGCTGAACTTGTTCAATAGTGCCATGGTTTTCTCGATAGCCAAACTGGTGGTGAGGTATTATTTTGTACTGTACCAGATATGGAGGTGATTTTGTTAGTAATATCTTCTCGAATAGTTTCGGATAGCAGCGATAGATTGCGATGTGGGATAGTTTCCAGATTTGTGGAAAGTAGCTTTGTCTTACACTTGAATTCAATTATTAAATGCTTTACTGCAAGCGGAGGTAGCTGCGTCATCATATGTGTGGTTATCAGGTCGTGGTCTGCAGCTTACTTTTTGTCTACATGAGATGGGATAAAATGCCGCATTCCTTTCGGTCACAACAGAAAGTCCATCTGTGGGACTTCATTGCCTATTTTTGGTATTTTAAAGCAGTTACTAGGGGGGTTTGGTTGGAATAGAATGTTTAGGTGTTGAGCAAAAAATGCTCCTCCTCTTCATTGCTTCTCGCCCATCGTCAGTAAATTTTATGAGTGAGTCTGCTTCTGTTGGTTTCTTCATATTTTTGACTGCCTTCCATTAGGAGTAGTTTGTGGATTCACGGGATTCAAGTGTGATATATAGGCCTGTACACCTTTTTCAGTTTCGTTGCGCAGTGCGTTTCGCAGTTTTTTTTGCGTGGATTGCTGATACAAGCATACCATTGAATATTTATACTGCGGAATATAATTCATCCGAGTTTTTAAGACTGCATTTAACAGGAAGTTGGCTGCTAATGTATTTCCGGAACTTTTGACAATTTGTTTTGTTGCTGCTAAGCGAAAATGTTGGTTTATGACTTCTGCGTATTTTCTTAAGTATTTTATGACTGAATAATGGTCTGAATTCACTTCATAGCATGACTCTGCAGTGTAGAAAGTTTTGAACAGTGCAGACATGTTTAAGCTCGCTCCGCAAAAATTATTTCTTCAATACAAATTTATTAAGTTAAAGTAACTTAAGTTGTAAAGAAAAAGTGCAATAGTGCAGTGATCGACTAGAACGAATCTACCGGTCACTTACTGGGACACATCTTTTAAAATAGAATAAAAAAAGAACAAATCACAAATTCAACAAAAAGAAACGCATATTTTTCTTTCGTCTCAAACGAAAACAACGGCAACTCCAAATTGCCGGTCGAAGTGACAGAGAGCAGAGCACGATCATGCTCTCCCGCTCTACTAGGTGCCAGCAATTCCCTACCTTGGAGTGTCCAATGCGCGACTCCCACTATGGAGTTTTATCCACCAGTTACTACTTCAGCAACCACAATAACAACTCAAAGCTCCTCTACCACAACTGTAACACCGGTGACTGCGACGGTAACGATTAGCTGCAACTCACCAATAATGGCAATCGGAACAACACCAATTTCATCAGCAACAACAAACACGCAAGTACAAAATATAAATATTAAAACCAGTAATTATTATTATTATTATTATTAACAGGCTAAAAGAACACCGCGACCTATAAGATCTATTGTGCAGCCTCGTACCCAACTAAAACAGTCCTAGACTGTTTATAAATATCTTAACTGCTTTGGGCTTAATTTTAACTAGGTGATTTGGAGATATGAACCCACTGCCTAGGTAATTATGTCTGCGTCTTGCCACCGCTGGGCAAGTGCATAGAATGTGTTCTGCCGTTTCCTGCTCCTCTTGACAGAGTCGACAGGAATCGTCTTCTACCACGCCTATTTTTTCAGATGGTAATTTAGTCTACAGTGTCCTGATAAAAATTCAGTGTAGAGTTTGATGTCATTTCTGCTGAGGTTTAAAGAAGCATCTACCCTGATGTGTTCAGGATCAATGAGTAGTCTCGACTGCCGCAGCCCTTTTTGGGCTCTCCAGTAGTTTAGCCGACCTCGTTTTTCCTGTTCGCACAACAAGTTATTTGTGAAGCTACTGTTTACCCCATAGAAGGGTTCTGGACCTATAAAGGCAGTGTCTGCACCCCTTTTTGCTAAAGAATCTGCCATTTCGTTGCCCTCATGTCCCTCGAGTCCCGGTACCCACATTAGCGTAACAGAGTTTCTCGCTGCTAGGTTATTGAGAAGTTTACAGCATTCCCAGACCAGCTTTGATTGGAATGAGAAGTTTATTAATGATTTTAGAGCTGCCTGGCTATCTGAGAGTATGCATATTTTGGTGTTGCGTGTACCCCTGCGTAGACATTCTCTAGCACATAACTCTAAAGCGTGGACCTCCGCCTGAAAAATGGAGGCTGTTTTTCCAATTGCAATTGCTTTTTGGAAATTTGTCCCTACAATTTCAGCTCCTGCACTGCCATCTTCCATTCTGGACCCATCTGTATACCACAACTGCGAGTCCTGTTTTATTATTATTTCCTTATTTCTCTTTGGGGTGTAATGTAGACCGCCTCCACGCGGTGCACCCTGGGTTACGCTAAATGGTCTACACTCCCCCAGGTGCTGCTGTTTTCTTGCACGGGAGTTCAGTAGCACCAATTGGCACGACCCCCATCCTTCGTTCCCGGACTTCTCTTTGGACCAATGTAATTGTTCTGATTGCCCTGGGCTGGTAGCTGTAATTTTCTGGACCTAGCTGTCTTTTGTCACGGTAGCACCAAAGTGAAACTTGAGTGTGAACGGCTCCAGTCTAAGGTTGCAGCTGCCCCCGTCCCGTTAAAACCTTGGCAGGCCTCAAAGTACGTTCGACGTCTGTTTCCGTTAGGTCGGTAGAGTGGGTTCGGTTGAGTGGAACTCCCGATTAGCACTGGTCTGGCTCTGAGCACTTGACCCCATAAGGGCTTGTGCCAACCCTCGCATGGCCTCCCTGCTTGCACAGATAACCATGGGACCATATTTAGTGACCACACGTTCGGACTGAGATAGCGGCTTTGAGTGGGGACCCTTATTGCATGGACACAACAAAAAATAAAAACATAAACACTAACACAAACAAAATTTCCGCGCATATCCCCTCAGGGACGCGCAAAACCCTGGCTAGGCAAATGCCCACCAGCAACACCCCCGCCCTTGGTTCGAAGACAAGGAGCATAAGCACTGCCCCTTCAACAAGCACCACAGCTTCGGCTAATAAGCCACCCAAGAGCTCTTCGCTGTCCCCAGGCTCTTCAGCGGCTGCTAGGGTATTGACTCACAAACCAGCAGCAGTCGCTCCGCCTAAGCCCTCTTCAGCAAACGCCTCGATATTGCCTCACAAGTCGATGGTAACTGCTCCTCGTACCGCTCCTCCTTCAGGTGCACCTACCAACATGAACCCGAGTACAAGGGCGTACAGGACGCGTAGAGCGTCTTACCGTATTTTGACGAGGCTCAACGCTTCAGAACCATCTCAACTGTCAGAATACGACAAGGGCAAGCTTGAGTGGGCAAAAGCACACGCTGATGTGCGTGTCCACTCCTCCACTGCACAAGCAGCCGGTAACCCCAAGAGGCAGAGATCAGCCGATCGCCCGGGCCAATCCACCCAAAGCATCCCTAAGCGCGTAAGGCTGGCTACTCCCAAGCCTAAGCTCTCCAAACCGCTTAGTGAGATTGTGAAAGAGAGCCTCGCATGGGCTGTGGTCGACTCTGCCAATGCCGATGGGACCATTACTCCTGCCAATTGGAGACAGGTCGAAATGGCACTGTTACCAATTTTCGTTGAGGTTATGTCCCTCAACCCTGGTCCTTCACCCAGCTGCCGTGACGCAGGGTGGTATCAAGGACATATTAAGATCATATCTTGCTCGGACCAACGCTCGGCGGATCTATACAAGGTAGCGATCAATAGGGTAGGTGAGATATGGCCGGGTGCACAGCTCAACGCGGTACCTTTGGACCAGGTTCCCCAACGCCCTCGCTCCAAAACATGGCTTCCTGCCGAGCCCTCTGAGCCCGAGGCAATCTTAAAGATCCTCAAGCTCAGCAACACCGATCTTCCCACCGATGGCTGGAAGGTCGCGAAAGTTGGTGACCCCAAAGGCACTTTGCGTGAGGTCACCATCATTTTGAACGAGCAATCCCTTGTTCCCATCAACTCCCGCGAGGGGGTGATTAATTATGGCTTTGGAGCCATCACTCTCCGCATCTACAAGTGCGATGCCCAAGCCCCCCAACAGCCTCCCCCAGCTGGTGCTGTCCCACAAGCCACTGCCAAAGAGCCTAGCTGCTCGGGCCCGGCTCTCACCCCTTTGTCGGGTAGTGACAATGAGAGTATGTGCTCCGTTACAACCAGAAGCAGCCGCTTCTCAACTTCCGAACTGGTCGGAGAATTCTTCGACCACATGGATACGGAGGCGGCTGGTGGATACATCTTTCCAATGTCCGAAGAGGAGGAGTTGAATTCCACTATAATCGCTCTTCCAGACAATGCTGAAGGTACTACAGATTAACCTTCAGCATTCGAAAACTGCCTCGGCAGCCCTGCTTCTCCGCCTCTCGGATATAGGGGAGGAGCTCATTCTCGTCCAAGAACCTTGGGTCATAAATGACCGGGTTTTTGGACTCAATGCATACGGATATCGTATGGTATATATCGAGGATCAAGGTAAACCAAGATCCTGCATTCTGGTAAAAAACAGCGTTAACGCTCTTTTACTCCCTAGATTCAGTGACAAAGACAATGTTGCCATGGTCATTGAAATGGGTCCACGGACTTTCTGGATCTCCTCGAACTACATGGCTCATGACTATGGTGACTCCCCGCCACCAAACATACTGAAGCAAATGGTTGCTGTAGCCCACCAGAAACAGATTCCGGTAATTATCGGCGCCGATGCCAATGCCCATCACGAAATAAGGGGCAGCTCCGGCACAAATGAATGAGGTGAGTGTCTTTTCGACTTTATCATTTCAAATAACTTAGGCATTGCTAACCGGGGAAATGAGCCGACCTTCCTTACATCCGTAAGGAAGGAATTGCTTGACATCACCCTCGTCAGCGATAACTACTCGAACATGATAAGCAATTGGTTCGTCTCACAGGAATGCTCCTTTTCGGACCACTGCTATATCACCTTTGACATTGACTTGAGGGAGACTACAGGCAATACAGAATCTCTTAAACCTGTCAATAGAAAAAACACGAACTGGCCTCTTTTCCGGCTCAAACTGGGGTCATGCTTAGCAACGACTCCCCCTATTATCCACAACTGTCCCGACATTGCTCGGGCGGTCGACGATCTGTCCACAGCTTTTAAAAAAGCCACTCATATTTCTTGCATCACTCCCGAACCACGGGGCAAACTTAAACCTCCGTGGTGGAACTCGGAAATTGCAAGTCTTCGCAAAACTTGTAGAATGCTTTTCAACAAAGCTAAAGTTACAGCTGAGTGGGCCCCTTTCAAAAATAAGCAAAAAGAGTTGAAATACGCCATTAGGCGAGGGAAACGAGCGTCATGGAGGGAATTTTGCGAAAGCATTGAATCGACGTCCGAGGCTAGCCGTCTTCGTAAAATTCTCCACTCCTCTAACAAAGCCCTTGACTGTATCCAAAAACCAGATGGCAGCTGGACTCACTCAAGCGCCGAAACCCTTGATATCCTGCTAGACACCCACTTCCCAGGGAGTTTAGCCTCAGCGGATCAAGCACTCTACCAGGTGGAGCAGGTTTCGCATGATACCATGGCTTCCATGGCTGCTTCAAATATATAATGCAAGCCTCAGACTGCAATACATTCCCTTACGCTGGCGCACGGCTCGGGTCGTCTTCATACCAAAAGTTGGGAAGGCCTCGCACACCAAACCTAAGGATTACAGACCCATAAGTCTAACATCCTTTCTTCTTAAGGTTCTAGAAAGAGCTCTTGACCTACATATCAGGACATCGATCAACCCTTCTCTTCTCTCTGTATCTCAACACGCTTACTCTAAAGGCAAATCGGTTGAAACAGCACTTCATTCTCTCATTTCTCAAGTTGACAAATCCTTGGCGTACAAGGAATTCACACTTGCCATATTTCTGGACATCGAGGGAGCATTTAACAATGTATGCCCCAACGCTGTCATCTCCGCACTCTATAATCTTAACCTGAATTCAGGTCTTCTTAAATTTATAGAGCTTCTACTAAAATCTAGGATCATCACTTCCACGATCGGCAGTGCCCAATCCAGGAGGGTGGTTAACAGGGGCACGCCACAAGGGGGTGTTTTATCACCCCACCTCTGGAACCTGGCAGTTAACACACTACTGGTGAGATTGGAATCTACTGGATGCAAAGTGATAGCCTATGCGGACGACATAGCAATCGCGGCGTCCGGCAAATTCCCACAAACACTTTCCGAAAAACTTAACTATTCACTCTCTATTGTGTCGAACTGGTGTCGCGAATTCGAACTTGGGGTTAACCCATCCAAAACCGAGACTATGCTTTTCACTAGGAAGTACAAAATTCCAAAGTTTACAATACCTAGTCTAAACGGCACTCCGCTCTCTTTGAGCACACACGTTAAGTACTTAGGCCTGATTCTCGACCCAAAGCTTAATTGGAAAGCCAATCTAGCTGAGAGGGCACGTAAGGCAACATGCGCTATATACTGCTGTAAAAGAGCAGTTGGTGCACGATGGGGACTTCGTCCTCGAGTCGTGCTCTGGCTCTACACGGCCATCGTTGAACCAAACCTGTTATACGGGTCGGTCTTCTGGTGGCAAGCTCTTGAAAAAGCCTGTAATATCAAACCCATTGATAAAATCAGAAGATCCATTGCTCTACTGATCACTGGCGCTCTTCGCAGCACACCTACGAAAGCCCTTTTTGCCATGCTGCACTGGCTCCCCTCGGGGATCCTGGTTAAGCAACAAGCCAAGCTGACAGCGATTAGACTTAATGCTCTTTCGCACTGGCGCATAACCCTGACAGGCCATGCTTCAATTCTGAATCAGGACCCACCTGTCCCCAACTTTATCGATTATATGTCGGTCTATCCCGATTTGAACAGGAATTCGACCTCACTATTCCAAGTCGAAGCGACTGGACCTCAGAAAACCGAATCGTCGGTGAAACAGTCGAAATCTACACCGACGGTTCCAAGCTTGGAGGTAGAGTCGGCAGCGGTATTTATTCCGACAAGCTGGACTTAAACATCTCCCTACGTCTCCCAGACCATTGCAGCGTTTTTCAAGCTGAGGTCATGGCCATTTACCACGCAGCCAAATGGATGCTGAGTAGTGATATCGGCGCGGTTGACGTATCTATCTTCTCAGACAGCCAGGCCGCCATTAAATCTCTTTTTGGCTCCACGGCCACATCAAGACTAGTTCATGAATGTCGAACATCTTTAAATGAGCTCGCAAGTTACTCTCGGGTGCACCTAGTCTGGGTTCCCGGACACAGCGAAATCCCGGGAAACTGCGAGGCGGACGAGCTTGCCAAGGCTGGCACGCTAATGCACGACATTCACCCCTCTGTAAACATCGGCATTCCACTGGCAACAGCCAAGCTGGAAGTCAAACGGAAATATCTGGCTGACGCCTACAAATCCTGGGCTAACGAGGAATCCTGCCACACGGCTAGACTAACTTGGGCAAGCATGGACAAAAACAGAACCAATCAACTTCTTCGACTTGATCGCGTATCACTGTCGACAACTGTGTCGGTTTTGACCGGCCACTGCATAATGGGACAGCACGCAGAAAGACTGGGCCTACCCTCAAATGACTTTTGCCGAGGATGTGGCTTCGAGGAGGAGGACGAGACGGTTTTCCACCTCTTATGCCACTGCCCATCCTTGAGCAGAAGAAGAATTCGCACCTTTGGTGCCCCATTTCTTACAAGCCTGACAGAGCTGTCATCCATTAATATTAGGGACATAGCCAGGTTCATCAAAATATCAGGATGGTTTCCTGAAACATGACGGGGGAGTCGTGCCTTTCCAGGCGCTGTCCTTGCGCTGACTATCACCATCCCAAGTATGGGAACCTTTTTAGTCAGTGCTTGAACGGCGCCACACCGTGGTATCACAATGGGCCATTATGTGTGCTCAAGTGTGCTTTTGGCAAACTGGGCGGCCACTCCTACCTACCTACCTACCTATTTCTCCAAGCTGAACGGTCACTGATGACCGTGCATTGTATGGGAGCAGGATGTGCTACGCCCCCAATTCAAATTTTTTTATATTTTTTACATAACCTACCTATTAGCTATCAACATGCAAAGTTTCAGTCAAATATCTCTTCTCTACGAATTTATGCCAAAAAAATCGACTTCTGGACCATAGCGCGTCCTAGAGATGTGGAAAAACTGGTTAAAGAAAAGCGACGTCTTAGAAGAGAATGTCAAAATCATCGGTCACCAAAATTGAAGAGTGAACTCGCGTGTTGCACCTATAAACTAAAAAACACATTGAAGCAGAAACACCAAATATCAGTTGAAGACTTTTTTGGAAGCTTAAGTCCTCATGGCGGCAATGAGTATTTATTGTGGCGTGCTACTAAGAAGTTCAAAGGTCCAGTACAAAATATGTCACCACTTCGTAAAGATAATGGCTCTTGGGCTAAAAGCGATGATGTAAAATGCACTGCCTTCGCACATCACCTGAATAATGTGTTCTGTCCAAATCCCCCCATTATATCGTTTGAACCTCGTGAAATACTGAGTAGTGGAAACAGTGAGCGCCTGAAACCTTTAACTAAGGAGGTAAATAACACCATTAAAGACTTAAATCTTAAAAAAGCACCAAGAATGGATCAGATATCAGCAAACATCATAAAAGAACTACTCAATATAGCTGTATCTCATTTAGTCATAGTATTCAACGATATTTTACTATCTAAAATCTTAAATCTTAGAAAAAATTGGTCATCGGCAGGTCCTCCAGTACGACGAGATATTCGTTTCAAACTTTGCATGTAAGACGTCGCTTTTCTTTACCAGTTTTTCCACATCTCTAGGACGCACTATGGTCCAGAAGTCGATTTTTTTGGCATAAATTCGTAGAGAAGAGATATTTGACTGAAACTTTGCATGTTGATAGCTAATAGGTAGGTTATGTAAAAAATATAAAAAAATTTTAATTGGGGGCGTAGCACATCCTGCTCCCATACAATGCACTATGGTCCAGACGAGATATTCGTCTCAAACTTTGCATGTTGATAGATAATAGCTAATTAATGAGAAAAAAAAGAAATTTTAAATTGGGGGCGTGGCACATCCTGCTCCCATACAATGCACTATGGTTCAGACAAGATATTTGACTCAAATTTTACATGTTGATAGCTAATAACTAGTTAATGTGAAAAAATAAGATAAATTGGGGGCGTGGCACACCCTCCCCATAAAATGTTAAATTCAAAATAAGTGCTCGTATATGAGTAGAAGTGGTATGCGTTATAACATTTAGAACTTTTCCATCAATTAAATTCATATGCATTTCGAAACTGACAATAATTTTTCGCCCGTTCTCCAAATTAAATTAAAATGGATGTAAGTCACATATTTGCATTTTCAACTGATCATTTTCTGCTAGAATTAGTGCCTTCGATTCTTTCACAAATTGCATTTTTAGTGGCCTGCAAAATCGTACCGATTATGTAGTACGATTCACCCAAATAATTTTTCCAGAAAAATCTATCAATTTTAAAGGGATGACAGTAGTTACAAATAATGATTGATCAAAAAGTTTAGGTGTATTTACTTCAAACTTTTGCTTAAACATACTTTGCCCTGTTGTCCCGCAAAGCCATAGCTAGCAATTAAAGCAGCTTGAGTTGTATCTGCAAATACATCCACAACATCTTCCTGTAGCAATAAAATTCTTTTTACAGTGTGGTCCAAAAGATTTTGTAATGGAACTTCCGCTAAAGATTCCGATACAGCAATTTCATCAGGCCGACAAAGTTGCTTGCATTTAATTACTTCATTATAGCTAAGAAATATATCGCAATTCCTTTCTTTTTTAAGTAACCTCGTATTCGTATATTGCTTCTTACTTAAATCATTTTCAAGCAAAAACTCTAAGGCTTCTTCTGTAGTAAGTGGAACTATTTGCTTTTGTTCGGAAGAAAGCAGCTTCCTAATTTTGCTTGGCCGAGTTGAAGACGACGTGCTACCTTTTAAAACAAAAGCCAAATCTTTACTGTTTGACTTTTTAGCCGCAATAGTAATTGCATGTAACATTAAATCTACATTGTGATTTTTTTTCGCAGAAAGATCACTTGCTAGCTTTCTCTTAAGCCGATCTTTTGAACTTGCATAAGTTGCCTGAGGCCCTCCTCTTTTACTTGAAGAGGGTTTTTCCAAATCATTTTCATTGATTTCAATAAAATAACTCGAAGAAACCCACTGGGAGTAATTTTCTTTGAACCTGTCCATCATTCGGTGACTCTTAATGAGCTTTTCATTGACATAGGCCAATAAGTTCTTTATTTTTTCTTTATTTCTTCTTTTTTCTCTAACTTTAAATTATCGTTGTTAATTTTTGTTAAGACCCAATCGAAAACTAAGCCAGTTTCGCGACCGCCTTCTATCCAAATTTCAAGCATTTCTTCGTATTGAATTTCAAAAGTTGCTACAAAAAAAACGAATATCTTTAAATGGGGCAAAAACGGGCAAAAGTAACATACATAACCGTAAAGGCTATACTCTTACCTTTCTCCCAACACCAAATTTGAGGACAATCCAGCACAATCCACATAACTTTTACTCCACGAAACTCAAAAACAAATACAATTTTTACTAACAAAATGTGTTCACACAAAACAAATATTTCACATTAAACTGATTTCTCTGTATTTAATTCTAAATAACAAACCTTTATTATAATTTTCCATTATTAAAACTTCACTTTTTTATTATTTACTTTTTCCACTTGCTTTTTGTTTACAATTTTTAACACAGATGTTCACATTTAAATTACCGATTCCAATACGCCAACTTTGAGAGCCCATGGAAAGAACAGGGTTGCCACCTGAACGTTTTTTGTGGGGGATTTTGAAGGGTTGGGGCTTACCCCTTTTTTCTAAATATTACAAAAAAAGTTTGAATTTAAGCCAAAAAAAAAAAACGACTTTCCCTAGTGGGACGGTACAATGTGAAGCTTTTTGTGTTATATCTTTTTCTAATAATTATAATGTAATAAGATGTATTTATTTTCCTGCACTTTGTATAATTTTAACAGTCACAGTGGTTAAAGAGGCCTGAGCGTCGACGTGCAGCTTTAGTCATTACATCTCGTTTCGAAGATTTATCACTTGAGTACAAATATCACAATATATTTGGTAAGCTAGAGGGAATATTTGCTATGTCTCCAGCATTTGTTCGAAAAGGACAAACTTGCACCGAGAAGATTTGTGCCACTCACTCCACAAGATTGCGTATGACTAAGTAAATACATTTGGCAGTTGAATACAAGGCGCTACGATACAAAAAACGAATTGAACCTTCGAGCAAACTCTATTCGCTCAATCCCTTCATCGATAAGTTAAGGCTCCTGCGAGTCAGCAGTCGCGTAAAAACTCAACAACTGGACTCCGATGCGCGAGTTAGCATACTAACATGTACAAATATTATATATGTTAAATATGCTATATGCAGTGTCAGCAATTGTGCTGAAAACTGCTAATTAACAAATAATGAATATAAGTTGGCCTACTGAAATGCACACACTATATGTCTGATATGTTAATATGCAGTGTCAGCATTTGTTTGTGCAGGCAGCTGCTAAATATACAATATACGAGGTGTGATCAAAAATAACCGTTATTTTCATCTTTTCGTGAGTTACATATGTTCGATGTTCGCATTTTTTTTCTGTTATGTTGGTACACATGTCTGTTATATATGTTGGCAATACCAACCATTTTGGATTGTCAGTTTGTTTTTGACAGATAAAAAGGTTAGTCGTGTTTTGGTGTGCTCTTCGATTTTGTACTATTCGAAAAAATGGATCAAAGAAACTGTATTCAGTTTTGTATAAAAAATGAAATTAAATGCACAAGGACATTTGAAATGTTGACTGTGGCCTTTGGCAGAGTCTACTATGAGCAGAACACAAGTTCAATTGTGGTATAACCGGTTTAAGGAAGGCCGAGAAGATGTCAATGACGATGTTCGTCCTGGTCGCCCGAGCACGTCAACAACCGATGAAAACATTGACGCAGTGAAGAAAATGATTTTTGATAATCGTCGAATCACTATCAGAGAGGTTGCTGATGATGTTTCATATCGTTTAGCTCATGCCAAGCAATTTTTACGGATGTTTTAGGCATGAAACGTGCGGCAGCGAAGATTGTTCCAAAATTGCTAAATTTTTAGCCAAAACAACGTCGCATGGACATCGCTCAGGAGCTGTATTTGGCCAAAAACAAAACGTTATCATGCCTCAACCACCGTATTCACCGGACTTGGCCCCCGCTGACTTTTTCCTCTTTCCAAAACTGAAGACACCGATGAAAGGAAAGCGTTTTGCTACGATTGAGGAGATAAAAGAAAAATCGAAACAGGAGCTGTTGGCGATACCAAAAAAAGCGTTTCAGAAGTGTTTCGAGGATCGGAAAAAACGCTGGCATAAGTGTATTATATTTCAGGGGAATTACTTTGAAGGGGACAAGATAATTGTTGAAGAATAAGTAAATACTTTACTTTTTGATCACACAATAACGATTATTTTTTGATCACACCTCGTAGATGGATAAGAGAAAGATATGCAAAGCTCCGCTGGAGAGCAAGATATATTTTAAGTTAGAGTTAGTCGAGAATTGACAATAAAGAGAAGAAGTTGTGATAAATTTTAAATTTAATTGTATATTTTTTAAATAAAATTAACTCGCGACATCCGATTACACTGACAAAGCATCACCCTGTTAGTAATTCGCTAATCGAGTACATCCATCCACAAAGTTTGCTTGCTTCAAAACGCTTGCAATTTTGCCCAATCGGTGGGCGAAAGGCAGTTTGTAGCTTGGTCAATAAATGCATCAGATATTTACGACAGAAGCCGAAAATTGTTCAAGAGCCTACAACGACTATGGCATTAATAATAACAAGGTAATGGCACAATAGATTGCCAAAGATAAATAGCAATGCCTTGAAATCATGCAGTCTGATAAACTTAATATTTGGGAATGTAACTCCATAAACCATGTCAAGAATATAAGAAATTTAAAGTTTTATGTCGACAAAAGTGCAAAAATTAATAAGATAAATGTTGATGAATATAGTGCACACATGACTCCCAGAATCTAGGTTCCGTTAAGAGTACATTATGGCATGGAATTAAGCGCGCGGGTTACAACAGAAAATTAACAAATCTCGAATTGATACTAAGGAAGTTGTCATCCAAAATGAATAAAATGAATAAAAAAGAGCTAGCTATTACAAATAATTATATCATTTTCACTTTGTATACGGTGGATGGATTTAAGAAATGTTATACGTATATAAAATGAATATTTGAATTTTTAAAAGCTCAAAACAGATAGACAATATTTTAGAAAAGTATAAAATAATTAATAATTATCACAAATAAATGCAAGGGGGTCATGCAGGCATAAGAAGAATGTTAATAAATATTAAGCAAAGGTATATTTGGAAAGATATTAGTCGTATAGTTAAGGATTTTGTATCGAGATGTGAAATATGTAAAATGAGTAAGCATACCCAACACAGTAAAGAACCTTTATCAGTAACTCACAAACCACACACCAGCTATAAAAGAATTTCAATAGACACTGTAACGGGTTGTATCATATCCAATGGAAAGGACTGTTGCACGCACCTTAGTTGAACAGTTTATGCTTAAGTATTGTCACAGAGTTCAAAAATTAACTGTTGAGCAACATCTGTTCTCTGTTAAATTTTTTTTTTTCTTTTACATCTATTTTTGTACCGAAATTTTCTTTGTTATGAAACTAACAGTAATTTTTCTAAGATTACAAGACTACACTTATATATCTAGGTAAATCCTCAGCCACTGCATCGAATATTTGGTGTTTCCACAGCATGTAATAAGACGTCATTAAATCAGGTCTAAAGTATTTATCCTTTTGAAGTGTCTTGTAGAGAGAAGCTTTAGTAGGTTCCTGGCCAAGCAGTTTGGGTGATGTTCCAATTTAAGAGCGTAGGTTTTGTAGGTGTTCACCATTTCATTTTCAATCTGGGTATATTCAGGATACGGTGGATGTTTATGTTCCTCAAGTACCATGGAGCACCGGTGATAATTCTCAAAATTTTCGATTGGATTTTCTCCCTTTTTGACGGACACGCGGTGCCCCATAATTGAATCCCATATGTCCATATTTGCTTAATGACACTAGTATAAATTAGTACCTTATATTCAAAGGCAAGGTTTGAATGCGAATTTAGTAGCCATTTCAAGATATGGAGTTTCAATTTGATCTGAACACACGTTGAGTCAATGTGTTTAGTCCAGGTTAATCGTCTATCTAAGTGGATTCCCAGGTACTTTATGTCAGAGCGTTGAGGAATGTTTTGACCATTGATGCGAATAAGGGGGGCATGTGTCCTTAAGGTGAATGTTAGGTGTGCACATTTAGCTTCGTTGACTTTTATTCTCCATTTGTTAAGCCACTGTTCAATAGACAGAAAGTGGCTTTGTAGCCATTGCGAGGATTCAAGATGGGAGCTGTTTGTACCCAGTATGGCGGTATCATCTGCAAATGTGAATGGGATGAGTGCTGCAATTTTTAATAATAATTGCACTACCACACCTCGCACAGTGATGCGGATGAATGATGTGATATAGGGTGTTCTCCTGAAAAGTTAAATGAGAGCGCCTCGTTAAATGCGTTTTAGCTATTAAACAGATGTCGATGGCGTTGTTCTTTAGCAAAAGATTTAGCTCATTTTAATGTTTGGCTAAGCCGTTGGCGTTCCATGAGATTATTTTTAAGCACCTATTCATAATCAATGAACTGCATGTTATGCTCAAGAGCGGTTAGACGTTGTGTGTCAGAGTTTTGTGGAATAGTATAATTTTGTAAGGAATCTTTGGTGGTTACTTGCGCATATGTAGGCACTGGTATGTGGGTTTTCTTATGGTGTTGACATTGTTTTCATGCGATAAAGTGATTAATTTTTTCACGAATGGCTGTTTTAGAAGCCTGTGATAGTTTTTTGGACCCAATCTTTTGGAGTTCATTTGGAATTACACAACCTCGACCATTATCCTGACTGATGACATCTCCGCTTCAGGGTCTTCCGCCCTGGGTTATCCTTTAAATTTGTGGCAGGATGCTTCCCTGCTTCAGGGTTCCTTGCCTTGGGATTCCTCCTGTAGGTCCTAAAGACCGGCTGCACCAAAATGTTGGCGTCCTTGCTCTCAATCCTACCGCCTGCGGCAAAATGTTGGGGACCGTATTTGCTGGTGTCCTCGGGGAGCGTCCTCTTGCTGTCTGTCCTGGGCGCGAGTGTAGCTGCAAACCTAACACTTATTCACAGAATAAACAACACTCACTTTGTTTAGTTAGAAAACAAAAAGAAAGTTTATTCTTAAAATACTAATTCTTATATAGTTACTATTTACAAAGAACACTTTCAGTCTGCGTACTGGCCTTTCTGGTGTTACAGTTCCGCACCTGTTAATTAATGTCAGTTGGTCAAGCCAACTGACCTACTGTCAAATTGTCGACGGTGCATTCTAAATTCATTAGTACATAAATTGTGGTTATTTATAATACTCGCACCCTAAAAATATGTGCTTTCTTACGTAACTTAATTGCTTAAAGCTAACCACACCAAATGTGTAGTATCTGTTAGGAGTCGGTGCTGCGAGTCAACTACGCACAGGCAGCTTGATTCTAACTCACAACTGTCGAGCGGGGTGAAACGCGCTCCCCAGTTAACGTCAATTGCGTGTAGTAACACCAGTAGATACCCAAAACGACGATACAAACACGTGTCGTTTGGCCACATCAATGTAGAGTCCGCCAGGTCCCACAGGTAAGTTTTCTTATCCTCGAGTTCCCAAAAGTGATCTATTTCGATCAGAGCAAGGCCTTTTTATCATCCGGAGTCATCAAGTGCACGGATGGATGCACTGTCCTGGAGCACTCTCAATACCTGCCGCCACTCCAACAACATCCATCAAGGCTCCATATTTATCCGTTCATGTTAATTGCACAGTCTAATCCTGGACAAGTTGTTTAAGAATGAACTGCGAATATGGACCATCTGTGGACTTACCTAAGCAATTTCAGAAGAAATCCGAAGCAAAACTCAAATTGTGAGCATAAGTATCAATATACGAATTCAATACATGTATACACATTGTGCCTATAACACAGGGTATGTACCTGTAGAAAACGAATGTATAACACGTATTAAAATTTCAATCCTCTCTCCCAATGTTTATCGCTATATAAATATTAAGGAAAAGCTTTTCTACCTTGAAAGGGAAATACGAGAGGACCAAAATTAAATTATAACGAAACTAAAATGCAAATCAAATCTATACATATGTTATAACGTAAGAACTAACATATTTCAATGTAGATACTAAAATTATTGTATTACTAATGTGGACTATAGTGATTACAGTGGGTTGTGGTGAACTACTCAAATAGGCTATTGGAACGATGGATTACAAATATGCAGAGAAAATATATGACCACTTGCAAGAACTTGGATCCTAGCTGACTAGATCCGTGAAGGTTTTACATAAAAATATTACTATTTTGGGAGGAAGTTACACAGGTCTGAATAAACCCGTAAATGAAACATTCACAAATATGGAGCATTTCCAGTCTGCGAACAGAACGCTAAGAGGCCAACAGCTAGAGGCTAACGCGAATTTATCACAGCTTATTAGCTTGGAAAATATCATCCCTGAACAGCTAATAGAACTGCAAGGAGGACAAAACCTGTATATGGCTATCGTTGATGACTTACTACATGGAAAACTACATTCGCTGTTCATACCGGCAAACGAGGTATTCAAAGCGGCACCAAAAATAATTAAATTAAATCAATTGGTATCCTAGGTAATGCGAAAGCCTGAACGAACTAGCGACGGTGCCGGCGGCACCCTCAAAACATAGTTTCATGGTAGTAATACCAATACCAAACGCATACACTCTACAGAACCTATTCCACAAAGTTGAGGTGACATTATAGTCGTTAGTTGGCATGTCAACAGTGTATAATCTGTAGAGCAAAGTGCCCAGTAAACTGCCTTTGGGTACACCAGCCTTGATTGGGTGTTCAGTGGAAATGCAAACTTTTTGTTTCACCACAAATTGTCGATCTGAGAGATGGTTTTCCAAAACCATATACATATTGAGGGATATGATCCTTTTGATTTTCGACAGAATCCCTGCATGCCACAGTTTCCCAAATACCTGCGTGATGTTGAGTTATGTTGTTTGTTCTAGTATGTATTGAATGGTGCTTACAATACGGTGGACTTGTTTGACACTACTGTATTTTTGATCTGATGGTCTGGTATGACATTTTTCTTCCCAATTTCACTTCTTGCATACTTCAAAAGGTTTTGAGAAAATAGATAATAAGGTAATGGGTCTGTAAGAAGTGACATTTGTAGAATATTTACTCAGGTTTGGGAATCGTGGTAATTTGAGACATTTTCTATGGCTGAGGAAAATAGCCAGTGCAAGTTATCGCATTAAAGGAGATGCATTTCAACTGTTGTTGGGAGCTTTTTTACCATTTGACCAGTAATGAAATCGCGAGTCCTGAAGACATCCACCTTGACCTGTATATTGACTCTGTTGCAGAAACCATCCAAACATATATCCTCAAAGCACATGCACAAAAATCCAGAAGAGAGAGAAATTTCGTTTCACATCAACACAACTAGTTAATAGATATTTATAAATATAGCCTCAGCTTAAGCTAAAATCATATAAATATAGTCTAAGATATTTGTTTAGATTACCTATATTTCCAACTTTTTAAAATTATTACTTAGTGTCAATAGACAGATGTAATGTAATTGGGATATAATAAAAAAAAATCCTTGATTGCGTTCGTAAGCTCTGTTTTTGATCGATATGTATTTAATGTTTAAGATGGCACTGACATCTGACACGAGTTGAGACCAGCACCGTTAGGGATAGCTTCAAGTGATTTTCAAATACAGTTCCTTGTTTACATCGCTTCTTGCCCCTTCTCCGTTGGGAAGCCGTATTGGGGACTCCGCTACTGTTGGTCTTTTTAAGTTTTTTGCTGCACGCCACAATGAATAACTTAAAGTTTCTGTAAGACAGAGAGTATACATAGTACATATTGATTAAATTAATAGGCTTTCCTCTCTTTTAAAAGACGACGAAGCTTTTTGGTACAATCTGAGGGTTCCTTTTAAAAGATCTATGTTTCTGCTATTCTTGTCTGAGATATCTTTTCGGAGAGAAGTTTTTGAACATCTTGCGGGGTACATTATTTTCGAGTTGCACCCTTAATCCGGGGTGTAGCTAATTTTACTGCTTGGAACAGCAGCTCTGAGAGCTTGGTAATAGCAGAATCTAATTCCCTTTCTGACCTCATGGACATCTTAATTGTGAGATTATAAACATTTTATATTTCAGTCAGTCTGTACTGTTATAGTCGAAATGACCTTCCTTGACTTTCTGTTGAGAATTTACGAAAATTAGGGTTAATTTCGTAGGTGAGTGATCAGACGATATCTCTCGAGTGAAGATTTCACAAGGGATTGTTTAGTTTTTAAACCTTGAGTAATTTCGAAATCAATAAGATCAGGAGTCTCCTGTTTATCTGAGGGCCAATATGTGGGCTTTCCGTTGGACAAGAAGTCAAGTCCAAGTACATTTATAGCTGAAAATAACTTTCTGCTAGAATTTAAATCTTCTTCAGCAATAAATGGCTGAGGTTGATAAGCCTTTATTGTATTCTTCTAACCGAATACTCGTTACTTGGAGATATTCGGCATAAAAGCTTTACATTCTAAAATACTTTATTCTTGCGTTGCCACCAGGGCAACGTAAACTGTGTACCCTTCTATCTGAACGCAGTTTTTTTGAGTGAGGTGAGTCTCAGTAATTAGTATCCATTCTATTGAGTTTGCATTGGGGAATAGTTTTAATTAGGAATAGTAGCAAATTTTTGTCCCGGCTTATGCCATTTTCATTCCAGTAGTAATTTTTTAAGGAGTTTTTTGGTAGAAGAGATTGCAGTAACATGTTTTGATTTCGCATCTTGTCTTTTATCATATTTTTCATTGAGCATTTGAATTGTGTCATATTTGCCATGCTGGAAGGAATAGCGGTTAATGACAATATGCCCATATTGTCATTAAGCCAATATGGGCATATGGGATTCAATTGTGGGGCACTGCATGTCCGTCAAACAGGGAGAAACTCCAACGCCTCCAATCAAAAATTTTGAGAATGATCACCGGCGCTCCATGGTACTTGAGGAACATAAACATACACCGTGACCTGAATATACCCACGATTGAAAATGAAATGGTGAACACCTACAAAACCTACGCCATTAAATTGGAACATCACCCAAACTGGTTGGCGAGGAACCTACTAAAGCTTCCCTCTACAAGACACTTCAAAAGGATAAATACTTTAGAACTGATTTAATGACGTCTTATTATATGCTGTGGAAAAACCAAATATATGATGCAGTGGCTGAGGATATTACCTATATAAATGTAGTTTTGTAATCTTAGGAAAATTACTGTTGGTTTCTTAACAAAGAACGATTCGGTAAATAAAAAAAAAAGTATCACCTAGAAAATCAATTAAACGAATTTCAAACAACTTCCGTTTCTGTTGAAACTTTTAAGCAGCGAATGGTTCTAACAGCATTATATAGTCCACCAAGACACAACTAAAATTCTAGCACTACTTGAGTCTTATTGGGTGATACAAAGGTACCCAATGATGTATCTTCATATAGGCCAATATCTCTATTGCCAATGTTATCCAAACTGTTCGAAAAAGTATTGTTGACACATCTATTATCGATAATTGAAGGTAAAAACCTAATCCCAGCACATCAATTTAGTAACCGTTTAACATTGATTTTATTCCTGTAGGCCGTTGCATTAACTCTAGTTTTGACTACTGATATATTTTGCTTTGTGGCACTCTGCTAAGTGAATTTAGAGTTTTCTTCCCGGGCCTATATAGGATTTCAAAATCCTATTCAGACAACTTGTGTCTGAACCTGGCTAACCTAGAGGTTTGGTCCTTCAAATTAGCTACGCCGCCCAATGGCTGGTGATCGATGTAGATTTTAAAAGACCTGCTCCAACAGATATGGCCTGAAATTTTTCGTAGCCCACACATAGCTCTATTATGGAATACCTTTTCTTAGTATCACTGAGCTTACTTGCAAACGCAAGTAGTCCCTCTGCGAGAGCACTACTAGTATCGGTGATCAGCAAAAAGTTTGCTCAAATTCGGGATACGCCAAAGCGCATGCGTTGAAATAATTACCTCTTTTAGCTTTTCGAATTCCTTTTGACATCTCTCTGTCCATTTCAAATTTTGCTTCCATATGTAGCTACTTATTGATAGGCAACGCAATTCCGGCTGGTGCTTCTACAAACTTTCTATAATAGTTCACTAGTCCTATGCTTGCACTTCATATCTCTTTTTCGGGATTGCTAAATTGTTCAGATTCCACCTTTTGACGATCTGACAGTGCTCCTGCCTTTGGACAACGATGGCCCAAGTAAACCACCACTCTTCGCAAAAATTTACAATGCTCCGTGTTCAATTTCCAATTGTGCTCTCATTGATTCAGCATTTCTTCTATGCTTGATAGTGACGTCGTTCAATTTTCTAAAATCAACGACCATTCTCCACATCTTCTAACTGTTGGGGTTGGTGTCCTTGCTTGTTTGACGGGGGACGTCCTGCCGCGGTTCTCTGTGCGCGTAGCTGAAAACTTAAAAGCCCTATTGTTCTTAAATGAAACCAAAGACACTTTTCACTTTAAGATCAAAATCACAAGAAGATTTATTCTTACAAAAACTAAATCTTATATACTATTTCTTTACACCTATCTCAGTCTGTGAACTGACCTTTCTGGTGTTCCAGTTCCGCACCTGCTAATTGGTGTCAGTTGGTCAAGCCAACTGACATACTACAAAAGTGGCGACGGTGCATTACGCTGCCCTCATCGACTCGACTGCGGAACTGTAATACCCTAAAAGTTTACATGGTAACATTACACAAACCATTTTAGTTAAAATACTTAGACCCTAAAAGTATGTCTTACTGTTAAACAATTTTAGCACATGCTAATCCCACAGAGTGTGGCATCTATTAGGAGTCGATGCTGTGAGTCAACTACACGTAGGTAGCTTGGTTCTAACTCGCAACATCCCTCCCCTCTTTCTAGAAGAAGTTAGTGCAACTAACTTCTAATGAATTTTTACAATATTTTTTCTTTTTCCTGCACTTTAGACAATCCGTGCGTTTTCTTAAACCTATAGTATATAAATATAATGTGTTTTAGTTTTTTTTTTTTCAAATCGCCTCTTTTTATTTTGGGTTCTTTTTATTTCCTTTTTATTCTTTTCTTTATGCTATTGTGTTTTTTTTTTACTTCTTCCTTTATAGTTTTTTTTCCTTTTTTTTATTTTGTTTTTCATTTCTATCTTTTTTTCTTCTTTTTTCTTTTTATGTAGTTAAATTCCCCTTTTTATGTTTGGTCTTTCATCGACTCTTTTCTCATTGGCGTACAATACAATTTACTCCTATACTTAAGATCTTATATTTTACTATGATATTTACATCTAAAATCTTATGTTAAAACCTCTGTTAACTTATGATCCGGTTGTCAGCTGCCGTTGTCGGTATGGTTATTGTACTGCGCCGTTGGTGTGGTTGATTCGAGTCTTTGAAGGGCTGCTACTATTTTGCACCATTTCTTCGAAATGAGAGTCATCACCATCATTATTACCTTCATCCAGGTGTGCACTATCTCACAGGAATTGGTGAGGTGTGATACCCTTTCAACATCTTCTGCTTCCTTTACCAAGTCGCTGATCGCTCTGCTGTTCGTTGTTAGGGTTCTTCGTAGATCCTTGAAGTGCATGAGTGAGACAGTGTTCGGTGTTGTGAGAGTATGGCCAGAATCACTTCGTTTGTGATTTCCCAGCAGCTCTTGCAGTTTCGTCTTTAAACGGTTTGTTCCCATGACGGACGTTGAAAATTTGTACCATGACTCTTCTTGACTTTTATGGACCAGCATTACTCCTTTGCCAATTACGCTGCAACCAGCTTCAATGGTCATAAAACCGGTGTCCACTAACTCCAAACGTGTGGTTTCGTCTCAGCACACCGCCGTGAAAGTCACCTGGTCCTCAAAATGGTAGAGCCATCTGTTTATGGTTCTGGTAGCTATCAGAATTCCTCCCGTGGCTGGAATGGCTATGTGATCGCATTGATCCCGCTCATGCTTCAAGACTTCTATCTCGCAGTAATCGCTTGCTCGAGTAATTACTTTCCCAGGATGATAGCATAGACGTTTTGTTGTGCCCACCTCCCGGCATTTTCCCTCGTCCTCTATTGACAGGCCGATATAATGCTCTTGTGCCTGGCTTGCTGCTATGTAATCGTATCTCGTCTTCGGCAGCACGCACCAATCTGGGTTTAGTCTTTTGGGTATAGGGTACTTTCTGCATCGTAAATAACTCCAATAGTGGCACTGGAATCTTAACGACCACTTTTAAACCGTTCAACGCCTCTTCTGTGCGAACCTCGGCTAGTTCATAGAACCGCTCCGGTGCCTCGCTATACCATGAAACTTCTCTCATCGACACTGGTGCCGCTTTGAGGAATTCAGCTAACGTCAGGAACAACGGGTGTAGTTTGCCATGTAACAGATCATCAAGCACCACTATCTCCGTTTGTTGTTGGTCCGGGAACCTCAGCAACTCCTCAGAAATAACTTTCCCCAACATGAAAGATTCTGCCAAGCTCGCTTCTGCTTCCTCATGTCTCTTTCCAATGCCTTCCAACGCCAAGTGCATATCTTCCAGCTCTTGGAAAGTCTTATTCACTGCTTCGTGAAGACCCTGATAACATGCTCTCATCACAGTCACCTCTTTCCCCAGCAATGACAATGTCTTTGATTACTTCTTCGCAAGTTCCTGTAAGTGACCATAAATTCGATCTGAATCTTGGTGGTCCATTGTACCAATTGCCCATTTGAGAATTTCACCGCCAGCATCTATTAGCGACCGGTGTATCGTCCCTTTCAGAGACAATGTCTTCTATTTTTCCAGAAATCTTCTCATTATTGTCTCTATTTCCAAAGTCGAAGAATCGCATATACGTTTTAGCTCGGTTCCGCTGGCCGCTGCAAGCCTCTCACATAACTTCCTGGTTGTCTCCTGCATTCCTTTGAACTGTTCCACAATAATCTTCAATTCCGTTCGTGGAAACTCAGTTACAACCACCCAATAATCTTTGGCGAACCATACATCTCCTGTTTTTTCCAGCAATACATCTTTGTCCGGTAGTTTGTCTAACCGCACTCCTGCACGTATCTCGTTGGTAACCGCCATCAACGTCACTAACATGATCTATAACCGTAAAAATGGTAAAATTTTACACTAAACATACCATACTTCAGAATAAATATACAATAATATCTACATAACCTGCTTATTCTATAATTGAATGCTATATCATTCAATTTTACGTCCACTCGTCTTCTCCCCTTACATTCTTGGATTCGCTACCGCATCCTAGAGGAAAAGAGGACTGGACTATGTGTTATTATTGCCATATAGGGCATCAGTTTCGTTTTGATAAATTTTCCGTACTCTCAACACAGTGATAGCCGTACTTTCAACATGTGGGCTTATTTCACTTATTTCACTTTTGAACCAATTCATTGGTCCTCCGACAAAAACCAGATTGCATAAAATAATCCAGTTTATGTCAAAACTTCGTCCATTGCATGACTATATCTTTCATCGCAGTCAATTATTGGATCCAAATTTATCTATAACCTGATTTGTATATATCCATTAACGATCGTCTCTTCCTAGATCGTACATGGCTACATACATACATGCAAGGCTCTATTTTATCAATTAACCTATACCCATTTTCCTATAATATGCCTTTCTTCATTTACCTATACACTAAATTCCTAATTAATAAACAGAAAAAAGATTCGTATATATAATCCGCTGCAAAGTCTGCAAACTCCTAATTCCTAATCACCCGTCTTCATATACTTAAGTACACAATAAAAATACCTACTTGTTCAAATATATATTCGCATACTTACTCTACACCTAGTACCCCATACCTGAAATATGGTCGTAGGGTGCTCATTCCTCTTTTAGCCGAACCTGCCCACTACAGTATGACCTGATTATCGCTGGTCGACTTGAGAACATGTCTGAGCACTTTAGCTCAGCTAATTTAGGTTTAACTTTTTCTGTTTTTCTGTTAAAATTTGCCTTGTTAGCACATTTCCGTAAACAGACCTCTCATTGATTTACTATAAAACCCTGCTTTTGCGTTGTATTCGCCACACTTCAAAAAGAAATCCAGCAAGATGATGACACCAACCTTAAAATTTGGAGCTGCCGTTATTCACCACTCTAAGGTCTTTGCTGCTCTAAAAGAAACGGGAACCCCCTGCTGCACGCTGCCTCGCTGAATCTGGACTCAACTGAGATTCGACGCCTCCTCGACCAGCCATGGGGGCCCAACCAATGGCTGACCCAGGCGCTGATAGCGCAACTTCGTGAAATCGAAGCCAGTGGGACTACCCAGAAGAGGTAACCCTTGCCTGGAGGATGTTCCTGTCCGTAAAGTTGACGGTGGAGGCCCCCATTCTGGAGCCGCAATTGGGGGAGCTAATTGTACTCCTCCACAGGATACACGAGTACTCCGTGCCGGGATTCCCACCTGGGAATCCACTACTAATTACAAAATTTTACTCGCAAAATAATTGATAAAAAAAAAAAATTTTATAAAATATTAAAAAAAAATTACTTGACTACTTATTTTTAATTACCCCTCCACAGATGTCGAGTAAGTATGCCCTCTCTCTCCCAATGCCCTTATGCTCCCTATCCACTAGCGGTTCAATCGCCTGGTCACAATGCTTATGCCTCAAACTGCCGTATGTGTGTATGTATTTAATATACATACATACCCATTCCTCATACCCATTCCTCATAACTAGAAAACTTACTTTTTTTAAATATACTAGTACATTCATTCTGTACATCATACATATATATACATATACTCTTACTTACGGTGCCGTTGCCTGGCGTTAACGCTTATGAGTCAAATTTCATCGCATACAATGCCGTATGTATGTATGTACATATTTGCAGTTAAGTTTTATATTACTTACCCACGATTTTGCAATGAACCCGTTTATTATTATTTAATATGTAAATAATATATACTAGTATATGTAAAAAAAAAACAATATTTTTACCTACTGTCTTCATTCGGCAATAGTGCTTAATAAGCATATTTTCATTACGTCAATTTTACTTGCCCGAGTTTAAGCAGCACACTTTTACTGGCATTGACTCTGAAAATCGGCGCTGCGTGTGTTATTTGATACACACACGTACATGTTTACATTGTTACTCTTGTGTTAACATTTGTAAAACATTATTAACACATGTCTTTAATCGCGTGGTCTAATGTGGAATAATTTCAACAAATTATTATGTAGCTTTTTATTTTTGCCCTTAATCGTTACGACTGTTGTAACTGGGCTACGGATTTCTGCTACTGAATATGGACCTATCCACACAGGTGAGAATTTTTTTCTCCTAGCCTGATTCTTCATTAGTACTTGGTCACCCACATGAAAAACCACTGGGATTAGTACCTTATTGTAGGCTTCCCTGGCTACTCGTTTTGCGCCATCCTGGTTTTCTGTAACCAATTCGTGCGCTCGCTGTAACTGATACTTTTGCACTTTATTCGGGTCATCAGCATTGTATACAGCTGCACATTTGCGCTTCAAATTTGCTGGCATGTAGAAATCAAACCCGTAGAGTGTTCTAAACGGAGTTTGCTTCGTTGATACATGCACAGTATTGTTGTGTACATGTATTGCAGTGGTCAACCATTGATCCCAATTCGAGCCGTCTTCCTTGGCAAAACTGCGCAAGTACTCGGCCAGAGGTCGATGACTACATTCCAATGAGCCATTCGCCTGTGGATGATATGGTGTTATGTGCAACGTCGTGATTCCCAGCATTTTACACGTTTCTGAGAATAATTTCGATACGAAATTTGAACCATTGTCGGTTATCAAAACCTTAGGTATGTTGTATCGTGCTATAATTTCATCAAAGATTGTGTAAGGAATCTCTAGCTGGGGTACGCTCAGTCTTCCCAGAGTCCTGTACAATATTTATTTTCTCGACCTTAACACAACGTTTGATGGAGTTTGATGGAGGGGGGAGCAATCTCTTACGTGGTAGTGATGTCGGTTAAAACCTCACACCACCAATCACGTAAGAAGTCTCAAAAGTCTAACTTGAAGCAATAGCTGCTTTGAAGTGAAACGCCGGTTAAAACCTCGCGTTTACTTCGTCTAGGGTGGAGCACTCTCTTACGTGGTAGTGATGTCGGTTAAAACCTCACACCACCAATCACGTAAGAAGTCTCAAAGTCAGGAATTGTCTGCCGTTGTCGCCGCCGCTGTTGGTTATCGCAAGAGAGCCCCTGCTCGTCCGCTGTTGTCGCCGCTGCTGTTGAAATCGCAAGAGCTCGTGTTCGTCCGTTGTTGTCGCCGCCGCTGTTGAAATCGCAAGAGATCGCCTGCTCGTCCGCTGTTGTCGCCGCCGCTGTTGAACTCGCAAGAGACCTCTGTGCACCGGCCTTTTATACATTTTTCATACGAGCATCGACAAGTCGCGTATTTCGGCACTGTGTCGTGTTCGCGCATACAGAATTCCCGTATTTCGGCGTTGTGTCATGTTCGAGCATAACCACGTGTGGCGTGGTTTGGCTACATGTGCTCGCATGGTGTTGGTATATGGTGAGGGCGGTACTTTGTGTGACCTTAAATTGTTACAAAATTTAGGTCTTCACAAATGCTTTGGTCACCGTACTTGCTTCAGCATCGGGTATAGCCACGCACGCCATATACTTTGAAAATCATCTTGGAACGTCAATATGTACTTGTTTCCCGAAACTGTCTCAGGTAAAATACCTACAATATCCATATGAACTTTATCAAATGGCTGTTTTGGTGTGTCAGTCAACACCATTGGCATCTTTGTCAGCCTTGAACTTTTGTTGGCCTGACATTTTGGACAACTCTTTATATACCTTTTTATATCTCAGAGCATACCTTTCCAGCCGTATACTCGCCTAATTCTGTCATGGGTTTTCCAGAATCCCTGATGTCCACCTAGGGGTGAATCATGAAAACCCTTTAACACAGCCTGGATATCTTTTTTATCCTCTAGCCATTCCACATTACTGGCTGTTTGTTCATTGGCATTGAAACCCGCATTGCTAACATCTCTTGTAGCATCAATTTTATCCCCTTGAATTCTCTCGGCCTTCTCCTTATCCGACCGTGCTTTGGCCCTCGTTTGCACTGAGTGAGTCCGCATTCAGATTCTTCTTCCCAGGTTTGTATATGATTTCAAAATCATACTCAGACAATTTGTGTCTGAACCTGGCTAGCCTAGACGTTTGGTCTTTCAAATTGGCTATGCCTCTCAACGGCTGGTGATCAGTGTATATTTTAAATGGGCGTCCTAACAGATATGCCCTAAAATTCTTCGTAGCCCATACTATGGCTAGAAATTCCTTTTCTATTGTGGAGTATCTTTTCTCCGTATCGCTAAGCGCTCTGCTTGCGAATGCTATTGGTCGGTCATTACCGACTTCCCCTTGTGACAATACTGCCCCTAATGCTTCATTGCTAGCATCAGTGGTCAACAAAAAAGCTTGCTCAAAGTCGGGGTACGCAAAAATTGGTGGCGAGCTAATTATTTCTTTTAGCCTCTCGAATGCTTGCTGACATCTCTCTGTCCATTTGAACTTTGCTTCTTTACGTAGCAACTTATTAATTGGTAACGCAATTGCGGCTAGTCCTCCTCCCGCGAACTTTCTATATTAGTTCACTAGTTCTAGGAATGCTTGCACTTCCTTTCTGTTTCTCGGAACCGCTAAATTTTTAACGCATTCCACCTTCTGCGGGTCAGGCAGTGCTCCTGCCTCTGAACAACGATGGCGTAAATAAACCACATCTCTTCGCAAAAATTGACACTTCTCCGTGTTCAATTTCAGATTGTGTTCTCGTAATTTCTGGAGCACCTTGCACAAGCGTTGCGAATGCTGCTGCAAGTTCTTCCCATAAATTACAATATCATCCAGATACACAAAACAATCTAACCCTTGTAAGCCTGTTAGCACATGGTTCATTAGCCGTTGGAAGTTAGCCGGTGCTCCTGTTAATCCGAACGGCATTCTATTAAACTCATAATGCCCTAAACCGGTGCTGAACGCGGTTTTCGGCTTATCTTGGGTATCCACCAGAACTTGGTGGTAGCCACTCGCTAAATCAAGCGTAGAAAAACATCTACTATGCCCCAATTGATCCAGAATTTCTTCTATCCTTGGAATTGGGAGCACTTGCTCGATAGTGGCGTCGTTCAATTTCCTAAAATCGACGACCATTCTCCACTTCTTCTGACCCTGAGCACCACCCTTCTGTGCTACCAAAATTATTGGTGAGTTCCAAGGCGAGATACTCGGTGAAATTATGTTATCTTTTAACATTCCTTCCACTTGCCTATTATCCTCATCTTTGTGAGCTTGTGGCAATCTGTACTGTTTCTGGTTAATTGGTGCTTGATCCACCCTAGTAGGTATTTCATGCTCTACCTCTGGTGTATATGTTAACTGGTTTCCTTCCAGCAAAAATATGTCATGGAATGACATACAAATGGCTTCTATTGATGCCTTCTCTTCCGAATTTACGCTTGGGTCTAACTTTAGTGATTCTAGCACTCTCTCCATTCTTTTTCTTATATCTACCTGCTTAATCTGATTCACCGATCCATAACTTGGTTCCTTAAAGCTATCATAACTAGTGAACTTAGCGCATCCAGTATAGTGAGGCCCCAGAGATTATCGCGGCCAATTGTCCCTCCCCACTCTAAAACTCATGCCCTTAAGTTCACTGTGCCCTATTCTGAGTGACCCCAGTGTCCTGATGCATTCTCCGAACGCTCCATTAAGCGTTCTTACATCCTTTGCGTTAACAACTAGTCCTTTCCGTAAAACACTAGATTTTACGAGGCTAGTGTCCGCCCCTGAGTCTAACAAAAGCACTAGCTTTCCACTAGCTGCCTCATTGCAGGGTATCTCGATAAAAGCATCTCCTATCCTGCTCACAATGAAACAACGCCCTTTAGACTCCAAAATGGACGCGTATCTACTTCCTAGCTCTTCCAATTTTCTCCTCCATGCACCGCAGTTATCCCTTACAAACCTATACTCCCTCAAAATCACCGTGAATATCTTAACTATACATCCTCGTACCACGTACGCGGCGATTGGCCTGTACTCTCTAACCTTATTGAAACTTAATCTAAGTACTAGAATCATCACAGTTACCCAAATCAATACGCAATCAAAAAATTTTTTCCCGGAGAGACTCTTGCTCCTCCGTATCTTGAACCATTGTTCTTACGTTACTCGGTACGTGATATTGGAGAGCCTCTTGCTCCTCCTTTTGCTGGACTGTAATTCCAACATTACCAGTCACACGTACCGCCGGCCTAACTGTTACTTCCTTTCCTTTGGCTTTCCAGTCTACTGGCCTCGACTGGGCCGCTGGAAGTTTCCCTGGTTCCTTTGTTGGAACTGCCTATCCCTGCATTCCGCTGCCCGATGTCCCATTCGTCCACATGAGAAGCATTTCAACCCCTGTTGGGTGTTGCCTAACCTTTGTGCTCCTCTAGTATTCCAATTTGGCCGCTGCTGACCATTCCCAGTGCTGAAAGGATTTCTTCCTTGGTTAATCCCTTCCGTTGAATTAGCTCGAGGACTACTACCCCTTCTGTCCCTTAAGGGTGGATCCGGGCGCCTCGTACCTGACTGCCTTCTACTTTGATCCCATTTAGGGTCTATTTGGCATTGTCTACTTGCCTCATGACCATATATTTGGCACTCCATACAGTAGGGCGTATTTTTGCGTGTAATGCATTCATCCCTTGTATGACCTGGCTTATGGCAGAACGAACATGTGGGTGCCCTCTGTACAAACTCCTTGTGCGGCTTTCTCTGATTCGCGTCTCTGATGTCGGAGACACCGGGATTATACGCTCCTCTGTATACGTTTGGGACGAAATTAATTCCTTCTCTATCCATGACAGCGGCAGTTAAACTGTCCTGTCTATTCTCGAACATATGTATTTCCCCCAAACCGGTCGTACTCCGTTCCACGAGGACTTGTGCTCTAATTGCTTCTTCTTCCAACTCCTCCAGATTTCCTGTTTTGCTATTCAGCATATGAATCTTTAGAGCGGAGTTGCGGAGCCCCACTACGAAAGTCGTTAACACCGACTTATCAACTTCGTATAATAATGCGGTATCACCAACGCCATCGTACTTATTTTTGATTACTTCTTGGGCCATCATCCGAAGTGACTCCAAACGACTGGCAAAGGCGCGTATGTCTTCCCCTGCCAGCTGTTTGCCGATTCTAATTTCTTGGGATATGTCTTCCAGAGTTCTCTCCTTTAAATAGGTTCTCTTTAAAAGACCGTAAAGCTCGTTCACACTAGCGAATTGCTTTGCCAGCACGTGGTTGTACGCAACTCCAAATAACCTTTGCTTAATACAGTCGAAGAAATCCTGTAACTCATCAGGGCTTATGTTCCGCTTTGCAAGCTCACAACCTTGAATGAACCTATTGAGTTCTAACCTTAAATCTTCTGAAACAGCCCCAGTAAATACAGGTACTAACCTCGACAGGGTCTTTGAAATATCCTCTATACCCATTTTACTTATACTTGTTTTACTTATGAGCGTTATCCTTTTGGGTGGTTTCCAAATTCACTCCCCTTGGATCTGAAATGTACTTTACTAGCGACGGACTCAAACTTATTAGTCTTCGACCGTTTGCCGGTCAGGCGAAATATTGTCACTGTATTGGGACTTTGCAGCTCTGCTTCTGGCTCGTTTGACGGATAAACCTGATTTTTATTATCTATTGAACTTCCTGGAGAAAATGGCTCGACACCGATTTCCGATGCGTCAAATAAAAACTCCGCTTCACTCTCTTCACTCAATATTAATCTAGGCTTTACCACACGACCTATCCCTTCCGGAGTTAAATACTCCGGCCAGCGAACTTCTGTTGGCAAAGCTAGTACTGTCTGCGTTTGTATTTGAGGGTTTGAAGCCGATCTTACTCTTACTGGTTTAGCAGTTGCCCCGATTCTCTTAAGCTCTAAATTTTCCTTCTCCAGATGCGATGCGGCTTCCTCAGTTTCCCGGAGTTGCCTAGAAAGTACTCTAGTTTTATTCTCGAGAAATTCCGTATTTATCTTCAATTCCTCAGTATCCTTGAAGACTTGGAAACATTTTTCCTCCATCCGACTCTGAATAGTCGCTAACGCTTGGTTTGCTGCTTCCAAAGTTAACAAGTTTCCACGGTATCTCGCTAATCTCCAGAGTGCCTGGGCTTCACTCTTGCTGGTTGCCGCTTCTAATTGTTCAAACAATTTTTCTGCGAATAATTTTACCTCAGTTTGTAAGGACCTAAGCTTCTCTTGAGCCTTGTCCTCCTGCGAACTAGGACTATCTTCCTGTGCTTCCAGCTCTTCTAGATCCAATCTGAATTTAGTCAACCTGTCCCGTGTCAACCCGTTGACATGTAACGGGTAATCCTTGGTGAAGTACTCCTTGTCACCACAAAAGTCCTTAAACTTTAATAACTCCTCGTTGTTATTATTGAAGAAGGCATCTAATTCCGCTATGGGCTTACGGTAGTACGCGCTATTTTTTCTTGCCTTGCTATCCTTCCTATAGTTCCTGATTTTCCTTTGGATTGCCTCACTTTGCCTCTTTTGCTCTTCCAGCAATATTTTCGCCTCTTCTGGTGCTTCCATAGACCGAATTAATCTTTACTTTCAACCCAACCTCCAAAAACCAAGTGTTACCGTATCCTAATTTTAAAAAATCACTTGAAAATTCCCTTAAATAATCCAATATGACTACCCCAAATTCAATTAGTCCCCGAATAAACGCATAGCAGTATACCAAATTACCAAATTTTTACACCCAAAGAAGCATTTTACCGCAGAATTATGCGCATATACATTTCCGAACAACGCTCTGTTGAGCTGTTTCGCTTTTCCGTGCGAAATATTGGTTCATTATTGCTGTGCAAATTTTAGTTTCGGAACTACACAAACTTTGATGCGACAACATGTGTTGACGGCACCTCTTCAAAGATTTTCACCTAATACCCTATCTCAAATGCCAAAAAATTAAAACAACCATTTAAATTATTTCACATACCTCCACAATGTATTTATTAACTCAATTCATAAACAAATAGGAATGTATTTACTAAATAAAAACATAAATTAATTAATTAACTCGTTTTATCAAACAATACAATTCAACGATCACTTCGATTTTACTTACAAAAACTCTTAAAGCTAATTGTAAAATTTAACCTCCGCTTGTTCTAGCCTGAACGTTTCCTGCCACAATCTATTGGCTTCGCTCCAAGGCATAGGAACTTCCTGATCCGCCTGTTCTGCCAGAAACTTCCTCAGAAATGCCAGCCGCTTTCTCTCACGTGCTGCTTTTCCACCACGTCTATGCCAATAAGGGTGTGTGCGCGGCACCTTTGAAATGGGCCTCAGTTCATTCCTTCGACCTTCTGCAACCGTTACGCATTTGCTACTCTGGTCATTTATTTCCTGATATTCAAAGAAAATAAACTTCCAATTTTACTATATGAACCGAAATTTAAATTATCCTAACCGCAGCCACGAAACACGCTGCCAATCAAATACTCGCGACGCCCCCAAAAAGTGAACCTAATTTTATTCCGGTACTCCCGGTAGTCCCGCGAAACGAGCATAAAGAACACCATCCCCTATTATGAATGTATGAACCCTATACCGTGGCACGTTCTTTTCGAACCAAACCAACCGGTATGCACAAGTTCGCAATACAATAGGGATTAGCGAGGAAATTTGTTTCCTTTACACGTTTCACACCCCCGAGAATGCTGAAATAAACAGTAAGTAAAAATATGAACCTAATCTTAGTGGAACAACCCTATACAACCTGACCATTAAAAAAAAATGTTTCTTTTGAATCGAATTGAGTGTCACCTAACCGCTATTCAGCCCCGATGCTGCTTCTTCTGCATGACCGGCGCAAAAGCGCCCACACGGCCACCGAAGAATCGTCGACAAAATTCACTTAAATACTAAAATGTCCTACTATACTCACCATTTTTGTTCCCTCCATTTAACTCCTTTGAGATGGTTATCCTAATGGTTTCCTGTTGGTGGATTCCCACGTAGAAGTGCCCTTTTCCTGGCACTCGACGTTGGATCCTACCGGGTGCGCCAAAATGTTGGGGTTGGTGTCCTTGCTTGTTTGACGGGGGACGTCCTGCCGCGGTTCTCTGGGCGCGTAGCTGAAAACTTAAAAGCCCTATTGTTCTTAAATGAAACCAAAGACACTTTTTACTTTTAGATCAAAATCACAAGAAGATTTATTCTTACAAAAACTAAATCTTATATACTATTTCTTTACACCTATCTCAGTCTGTGAACTGACCTTTCTGGTGTTCCAGTTCCGCACCTGCTAATTGGTGTCAGTTGGTCAAGCCAACTGACCTACTACAAAAGTGGCGACGATGCATTACGCTGCCCTCGTCGACTCGACTGCGGAACTGTAATACCCTAAAAGTTTACATAGTAACATTACACAAACCATTTTAGCTTAAAATACTTAGACCCTAAAAGTATATCTTACTGTTAAACAATTTTAGTACATGCTAATCCCACAGAGTGTGGCATCTATTAGGAGTCGATGCTGTGAGTCAACTACACGTAGGTTCTAACTCACAACATAACCCTGAGCACCCGTCTTAGGCCCCAAAATAACTAGCGAATTCCAAGGCAGTATACTTGGTGAAATTATATATTCCTTTAGTATCGCCCGAACTTGTCTATTTACTTTTTTTGTGTGCCTGTGGCAATCTGAACTGTGATGTTATGATTCATTGGGGGCTGATCCGCCCTAGTCGGTATTTCATGTTCGATCTCGGGTGTGTATGTTAGCTGGTCTCCGTCCGGCAGAAAGATGTCACGGAAGGACATAGAAATGGCTTCTACAGATGCCTTCTCTTCCGAGTTTTCGCATTGGTCCAATTTCAGTGATTCTAGTACTCTCCCCATCCTATTCCTTACGTCTACCTGCTTAATTTGATTGACCAACCTCAAGTTTGGTTCCTTAAAATTACCATTATTCGTAAACTTAGGCTTAAAGTAGTCATCTATATAATCCTTTTCTGATGCATTTAGTACCCACCTTACCCTTGTACGTACGTTGTGGTCTCTCCCATATATACACCCTCCACTACCTGCTACTTGTACAGAACAACCGTCCGAACTTTCGTGTTTGCACGGAGAGTGATTTTTCTTGTTCACCTCGCTCTTACTACCTCCGTGAATCCTATTCACATACCCTTCCTGCCACGACTTGAGTTCGAGAGGAAGTACCCTACACTTATTACTATCAAAAAAGATAAATTTTTGTCCAATGCATCCAGTATGGTGTAGTCTAAGATTATCCCGCCCAATTATCCCATCTGCTAGGCACCTACCTTATGCAACTCTACTGAGTGCATTCTAAAACCCATTCCCCTGACCTTGAAATGACTTACTCTAACCGAACCTAAGTCTCTTATTACTGGGCACGCGTACCTTTGGCCTAATTGTTTCTACTTTCTTCTTGGCTTCCAGTCTACAGAATACAACTGGCCCGCTGAAATTTCATGATTCATTTGGCGACGCGTCGGGCGTGGCAGTGGGGCAATACTTTTAAAGTAGGTGTGGCATCCCGCCCATTTTTGGGATAATGAATAGCGGCAGTACTACGCTCACAAATACAAAATTGTATATTTCTAGTGTAAAAAATGACGAATTTATAGTAATAAAAATGTTTACTTTATATGGGAGGTAGGCGTGGCAATGGACCGATTTTCCAAATTTTTAAAATTTTTTCTGGATTAGGTAAAAAAATAGCCGTATACGAAGTTTTGTTAAAATTAAACAACGTTTACTATTTTTGGCCACGCTATGTATGGGGACGCGACACTGTGCGACACCTGCCCCTGCAGTCCACCGTTCAGTAGCCTATTTGTCCACACGAAAAGCACATTAATCCCTGCCTGGCATTGTCTACAGTCACATTTCCCCAATGGATTATTTCTGATCGCTAGTGAGTGTTTGCATCTGTATTGCCGAAAAAATTCCTGTTCGTGATGTCTTCCCTAGACATCTCTGGGCGCCATCCAACACTCCATGCAATAGGTGTGTTTCTTCTCTTAAAAAAAATACTCGTCTCTTTTATGGCCACGTTTGTGTCAAAGCGAACATGTGGGTATCCTCTGTACAAACGTCCTGTCCAGATTGCTCGGATTCATGGCTCTGTTATCGGAGACACCGGGATAATATGCTCTTCTGGATATTTTTGGACGGAATTGCTGACGTCTCTTTCTCCGACAGCAGCAGTGAATATGTCCTGTCAATTTACTACTAAAATCACTTCGCCCAAACCAGTCGTACTTCGTTCTACCAGGAATTTTGCTCTAATAGCCTCCTCTGCTAATTCCTCCACAGTTCTGGTATTTAACATATGAATTTTCAAGGCGGAGTCGCGGAGACCCACCACAAAATCTAACGCCATTGTATTTACTTTTTTCTGTGGCTAGCCCCTGCAGTGATCCTAGACGTCTTGCGTAGGTTATTCTGAACTATTACAGAGTCCTCACCTTCAGGAAGATTCTCCTTAGGATTCCGTAAAGCTCGTCCGCACTGCCGAATTGCTTTGGCAGTACTAGGCTGTACACATCTAGATTGATGCTCCTTCTTGCAAGTTCACAATCTTGAATGAATCTATTGACCACTGCCAGCAAGTTCTCTAACGTAAGATGTAATGATGTAGTGGTTGTTATGATGTAGTGGTGATTTAATGATGTAGAGGCTGTTAACAAAAATGTATAAATAGAACTTTTTATTGAATCAGAACAATTGTATTAAATTAATAGTTTTATACAAATATGTAGATAATTTAAACATTGATAAGGAACACTTCGTATAAAACAAGTTGATCCAACTTTGTACCTATCATTCCAAAAAGTTTTCCTCCCTGCGATTTGGGTAAAAAATTCCAATAGAGGAAAATTGGATGTCTCTAGCATTTATGTTTCTATTTGTATCATTTATGTTTATGGAAGTGGTATTATTATTTTAACATCATCAACTTAACATATTAATGTAAGAACTCATAATCTATTTTCGACATAAATCGAAGTAAAAAATCTCTTCCTAGTATTCCATCAATTGGGAAATTATTTTCTACCAACTGAAATGAATGTATTATACTAATTTCGTTTAATTCTACCTCCAAATTGAGTAAAAAATGCATTTGCTTTTGGATTATGCCCGAAAATTGTATTATTTTGTCTTTATACGAGGGCGGATTGATATTGAAGCTACCTAAGTAGGAAAAAAACATTTTTTTTTTTCAAAAACTATTTATTTCTCAACATAGTCTCCTTTTACTTCGACACACTTAGTAAGACGATATTCCAACTTTTTTATACCATCTGAATAATACGATTTCAGGAACCCCTCAAAATACCCGTTAGTTACGGTAATCACTTCTTTTGTCTCTTTCGCCGTTTTCCCTTTCAAATAATAGTGTTTAATCACTGCACGAAATTCGCTTTTTTCCATTTTTCAAGAAACACAAAAGTTGCTTTCTTCAAACGACTACAACAAATAAACTAATCAATGAATTTGGGTGAAATTGGGGTCAGCTGACGTATGACAGATCGTAATTTCTAAAAAAAAAAAGTTTTTGTGTTTGTGCTGCCATCTAGCGCTAGGTAGCTTCAATATCAATCCGCCCTCATAATACGTGTAGTCTTCTAATTTTTTGTGATTTTACACAGTAAAAATTCCGCACTATAATGACATAATTTATGTTACTGTCTGAAATTGTATATAGATTTAGTGTCGGTTCTCCGGAGTTGGGGCAGAAACATAAATGATAGAGACATCCAATTTCCCTCTGTTAAGCTTGTATACAAAATTCGGAGGGAGGAAGACTTTTTGGAATGAAAGATACAAAGTTGGCTCAACTTGTTTTGTATACATCAATGTTTAGATACTCTACATATTTGTATAAAACAATTAATTTAATAATGCAATTGCGCTGATTATATAAAGAGTTTTTTTTTAAATTTTGGTATAAAATCAAATAACCATACATACACCAGAATTATAAATTATGAGATATTTGCCGTGGTAAACTTTTTAGCAAAAAATCACAACAAATATTCATTTAAAAATAAAATGAAATGTTTTTGTTAAGAACCTACCGCTGGATTATATTGCTGACAGCTTACCCATAGACCATTTTTATAAAAAATATATATATAATTTTGTGATTTTTATATATTTTTTATATGTAAATTATATTTGATATTGCATAAATTGGATTTTTCATAAATTATTGTACGGTACCAAAAAGTGGAGTATATCGCATTTAATTTGTGAAAGCCATTACATAAAATTAAAAGAAAAGAAAAAATTAACAACATTCATTACATCAAATTAAAGTAAAGAAAATAAAAAGTTCTCACTTCTCTGAGGATTCGAACCCACTACTCAAGGATTCTAAGTCTGACAACTCTACCCCCGAGCCACAGCAGCACATTCATTCAACCAACAAGCAGCAGCCCAAAATTGAAGTTTCATGCATTAAGCGAAATGCGTTCGATTTCAAATTAAAGTAAATATTTTGAGCATATCAGCTTGTGGACTAGCGAATTATTTGTGCGGTAGGAGGGTGCATATACATATGCATATTCTTGATTTGCTTCAGATTTGATATTTTGAAGCAACAATAAAAAATTAAATCACCAAGTCTGATACTGCTCTTATTTCCTGCTTGTCTGGTATGTGTGGCCAACAAACTCAATAGAAAAAGACTAAATTGTTTATTATGTTGTAGTAAGTAAGTAATAATTTTATTTATTTATTATAGTAATCACAATAATAAATTATTATGATTAAGAAGAAAAAAAGGAGCTCTAGCTGCCAGGGCTTTCGGCTCGAATAATTATAAATTTGGAGTATATAATAATATGAAAATATTTAAAAATTTACAGATTAATATAAATGGTTATACAAGATTAATTATGTTATATTCTTGGAGGTAATTTTCTACTTTCATAATATTTTCCAAGTTAACAGTTTTGAGAGACTCAATAAGATTAGAGCCACCGAACACGTTGAAGATATGTTCAATGGATGCTGGAAGAGTGCAAAACGGGCAAGTAGGAGCAGGGTCCCCACACAGCAAATGTTGGTGGGTAAGCTTTGTGTGCCTCAATCGAAGACGGGAGAAGATTTTTGTTTGCTGGCGAGATGCGATGGCTGGGTAGATGACTTTATGGCAGTTGAAGTTAAAATTTTTGTAACGGTGGCTATAGTTAGACCACTCAGCGGATCTAATTGACGTTAGATGTTTGTGGATGAGCCTCAAAAGGTCTTTCTCTTCGGAGGTGTGAAACGAAAAGCAAGGTGAACAGATGGCTTCATTTGCAGCATCATCAGCAAACTCATTTCCAGGTATGCCCACATGACTCGTGACCCACATTATTCTGATTTTATTTGGATGTTTGATGTAAATCTTTCTAATGTCCCCAATTAGAGGCCAATATTTTTAATAGCTTCGATTGCACTGTAGGTGTCGGTGCAAATAATAAACTTTCCTTTCGTTTTTGCAGCACATTGGGAAGCAATCTTTAAGGGTAGGGCTTCTGCAGTAAAAACGGAACAATGAAGGCCGATAGACCCGGCAGTAATTAATTGGCCATTATGTTGATCCAAGGCGAAAGTTGTGCTCTTATCTGTTTTCGATCCATCAGTGTAAATGAAAGTCCATTGGTTTAGGAAGTCCTCAAGTTCATTAAAACTTTGTCGATAAGCCGTTGGATTAGTTGATTGTTTAGGTAGGCTATGTAAATTTAAAATGAATGAGGACTCTTTTAGGAGCCACGGTGGTTGGTTGTTACCTTGGACTCTATGTGGACGGATGTAGATCTGTAGACTTTTGGCAAATTCAAGGCAACAGTAGATTGTTGATTTATTTCGTGGCTCTTTCTTTTGTTTGAGCACCTTTCTTCTGGCCTCTAGTAGTAGTGGGTTGTTCGAATTTAAAAGTTTAGGTATGAGATTGTATGTGTTAGTTGTAACTCGATTGAGAATTGATGGAAAGCCTGTTTCTGCTAAGATATTTGTAGTAGCTGTGGTGGGGAAAGCGCTTATACTCCTGCGAATTGCTGTGTGGTAGGCTGCATACAGTTGTTTCAGATGACTAACTGCGCACCATCCGTATATTGGAAGAGCGTAATCGATTTTGGAAAGTACAAGCGATTTGGTAATATTAAGTAAAGTCGTAACATGAATTAAAAAGTTTTTGGATGTTAAATACTTTATAAGATTTAAGCGGGCAGCTAGGCTTTTTTTTAATACTAAACAATGTTGCTTAAATGTATAGCTTACATGGAATATAACTCCTAATATTCTCAAATAGTTGACAAATTCTATTCTTACATTGTTATACCTTAAAGTCCTTCGTGAAGAGCAGTCACCTTGTCGGGGTACGAAGGCTTAAGTGATTGCAGTGACGGAATGGGTTAGGATGGCGGAGTTTCGGCTCTTATGGGATTACCCTATCCGGACTGACTACTGCGGAGTAATCCAACTAAGAACTGTCTCCCTCCTAATCCAGGGTGTTCTTGGGATCGTGCCCATTGGATGTTGTTTTGCAGCCAGGAGGTTAATTAGGCTGTATCTTAACGGAGCTCCCCTTCCTGACACCAGGCCGCCTCAGGTAGTAACGGTGGCCTTGCTGCCACAGTTGACCAACCCATTCCCCTTTCAAATTTTTGGCTGCCTTAGCTTGATTAATCGAGCGGGTGGCCGTAAGAACCAGATGAACAATTTAAAAAAAAAACTGACTTGCGGTCTCTAAACGCTATTTCGGATGGGAATCCAAAATCCTCTGCACACTCTGCGGCGGCTATTGTAGCTAAGGACGACGAGCCTGGCACAAGCAAAGCCACGTGCTGCGATAGTGTTGCTAACCAGGGAACCAAAAGGTTCTACAAGGTAAAAAGGGGTGCTCTCCGCTTGTCGCGAAATCCAGAGAAGGAGAGGACGGTGAAGCAGAAGGCTTCCCTCGAGTGGGCGACGAAAGTCGTGAAGGAGTTTCAAGCTCCAACATAACAGGCTACAAAACGTCAACGGTCCCTAGAAGAGACCACCCACCCGGACCCAAAGAAGTTTAAAAATCGCGGTACTGTCACCACGAAGTCCTTCAGCGAAGTGCTGAAAGGACACCAGGTCATGGCGGTCATAGATCGTAATGATCCGGATGGCAGTATCGCTCCTGAGTGCTGGAAAAAGGTAGAAGTAAGCCTTTCAAGGCCCTACCTCCAGCTTTTGAAGGAATTCCCAGGTGGTTTTCCCTCTTTTCGCGACAGCGGATGGCATCAGGGCCACGTGAAGTTGATTGCCTGCGTGGATCAAAGGTCAGTCGACCTTTATAAGATTGCGATCTGCAGCATAGGGGAAGCATGGCCAGGCGCAAGGCTCGAAGTCGTACCTAGGGAGCGGATCCCTAGTAGACCTACAGCGCGCGCGTGGATCCCAGCCGAACCGTCTGACCCTGAGGCTATCTTGGAGATTTTTAGGTTGAGCAACCAGCAGCTCCCGACTAATAATTGGAAGGTTACTAAGGTAGAGGACCAAGAGGGGATTACAGGTCAATAACCCTTGTGGTGAACGCCGAATCTCTGGCGACTCTAGCGAAATCCAATTGGGTCGTGGGCTATTGCTTCACATCCACAAGCCTCAAGGTCTACAAAAAGGATGGGCAACCGTCTTACACGGATCGAGCAGTAGTGAATCACTCAGAGGTAACTGCTGATCCTGCTGCTGCTGAGGACTCCGCCATGCTCCCAAAACGCAGTGACTCTATGTAAACTGTGGGGGGTTTGGAGAGTCTCCTAGGGACAACCACACTCAGTGAGGAGGAAGTCCTTCTGGAGTCAGACTCGGAGTCTGAGGCTGATGTCACGGTGGTGGAGGTTACCAGCGCTACAAGTAGCAGAGATGCTACGAATAGTGCAGATTAACCTCCATCACTCGAAGGCGGCGTCTGCCAGCGTTCAGCTCCGTCTTGCAAATAGCGGAGTAGACGTTGTCCTGATCCAAGAACCCTGGACACACGGGGACTTGGTATGTGGCCTCAGGACTGAAAATTACAGCCTGCTGTATACCGTAACTGAAGGAAGACCTAGATCTTGTATCCTCATTAGAAATAATGTTAGCTCATTTATTCTCCCCAATTACAGCAACAAGGATTTAAGCGTCGGGCGTGGCAGTGGGGCAATACTTTTAAAGTAGGTGTGGTATCCCGCCCATTTTTGGGATAATGAATAGCGGCAGTACTACGCTCACAAATACAAAATTGTATATTTCTAGTGTAAAAAATGACGAATTTATAGTAATAAAAATGTTTACTTTATATGGGAGGTAGGCGTGGCAATGGACCGATTTTCCAAATTTTTAAAATTTTTTTCTGGATTAGGTAAAAAAATAGCCGTATACGAAGTTTTGTTAAAATTAAACAACGTTTACTATTTTTGGCCACGCTATGTATGGGGACGCGACACTGTGCGACACCTGCCCCTGCAGTCCACCGCTCAGTAGCCTATTTGTCCACACGAAAAGCACATTAATCCCTGCCTGGCATTGTCTACAGTCACATTTCCCCAATGGATTATTTCTGATCGCTAGTGAGTGGTTGCATCTGTATTGCCGAAAAAATTCCTGTTCGTGATGTCTTCCCTAGACATCTCTGGGCGCCATCCAACACTCCATGCAATAGGTGTGCTTCTCCTCTTAAAAAAAATACTCGTCTCTTTTATGGCCACGTTTGTGTCAAAGCGAACATGTGGGTATCCTCTGTACAAACGTCCTGTCCAGATTGCTCGGATTCATGGCTCTGTTATCGGAGACACCGGGATAATATGCTCTTCTGGATATTTTTGGACGGAATTGCTGACGTCTCTTTCTCCGACAGCAGCAGTGAATATGTCCTGTCAATTTACTACTAAAATCACTTCGCCCAAACCAGTCGTACTTCGTTCTACCAGGAATTTTGCTCTAATAGCCTCCTCTGCTAATTCCTCCACAGTTCTGGTATTTAACATATGAATTTTCAAGGCGGAGTCGCGGAGACCCACCACAAAATCTAACGCCATTGTATTTACTTTTTTCTGTGGCTAGCCCCTGCAGTGATCCTAGACGTCTTGCGTAGGTTATTCTGAACTATTGGCCTACATCTTACAGAGTCCTCACCTTCAGGAAGATTCTCCTTAGGATTCCGTAAAGCTCGTCCGCACTGCCGAATTGCTTTGGCAGTACTAGGCTGTACACATCTAGATTGATGCTCCTTCTTGCAAGTTCACAACCTTAAATGAATCTATTGACCACTGCCAGCAAGTTCTCTAACGTAAGATGTAATGATGTAGTGGTTGTTATGATGTAGTGGTGATTTAATGATGTAAAGGCTGTTAACAAAAATGTATAAATAGAACTTTTTATTGAATCAGAACAATTGTATTAAATTAATAGTTTTCTACAAATATGTAGATAATTTAAACATTGATAAAGAACACTTCGTATAAAACAAGTTGATCCAACTTTGTACCTATCATTCCAAAAAGTTTTCCTCCCTGCGATTTGGGTAAAAAATTCCAATAGAGGAAAATTGGATGTCTCTAGCATTTATGTTTCTATTTGTATCATTTATGTTTCTGGAAGTGGTATTATTATTTTAACATCATCAACTTAACATATTAATGTAAGAACTCATAATCTATTTTCGACATAAATCGAAGTAAAAAATCTCTTCCTAGTATTCCATCAATTGGGAAATTATTTTCTACCAACTGAAATGAATGTATTATACTAATTTCGTTTAATTCTACCTCCAAATTGAGTAAAAAATGCATTTGCTTTTGGATTATGCCCGAAAATTGTATTATTTTGTCTTTATACGAGGGCGGATTGATATTGAAGCTACCTAAGTAGGAAAAAAACATTTTTTTTTTCAAAAACTATTTATTTCTCAACATAGTCTCCTTTTACTTCGACACACTTAGTAAGACGATATTCCAACTTTTTTATACCATCTGAATAATACGATTTCAGGAACCCCTCAAAATACCCGTTAGTTACGGTAATCACTTCTTTTGTCTCTTTCGCCGTTTTCCCTTTCAAATAATAGTGTTTAATCACTGCACGAATTTCGCTTTTTCCCATTTTTCAAGAAACACAAAAGTTGCTTTCTTCAAACGACTACAACAAATAAACTAATCAATGAATTTGGGTGAAATTGGGGTCAGCTGACGTATGACAGATCGCAATTTCTAAAAAAAAAAGTTTTTGTGTTTGTGCTGCCATCTAGCGCTAGGTAGCTTCAATATCAATCCGCCCTCATAATACGTGTAGTCTTCTAATTTTTTGTGATTTTACACAGTAAAAATTCCGCACTATAATGACATAATTTATGTTACTGTCTGAAATTGTATATAGATTTAGTGTCGGTTCTCCGGAGTTGGGGCAGAAACATAAATGATAGAGACATCCAATTTCCCTCTGTTAAGCTTGTATACAAAATTCGGAGGGAGGAAGACTTTTTGGAATGAAAGATACAAAGTTGGCTCAACTTGTTTTGTATACACGAAGTGTTTATAATCAATGTTTAGATACTCTACATATTTGTATAAAACAATTAATTTAATAATGCAATTGCGCTGATTATATAAAGAGTTTTTTTTTAAATTTTGGTATAAAATCAAATAACCATACATACACCAGAATTATAAATTATGAGATATTTGCCGTGGTAAACTTTTTAGCAAAAAATCACAACAAATATTCATTTAAAAATAAAATGAAATGTTTTTGTTAAGAACCTACCGCTGGATTATATTGCTGACAGCTTACCCATAGACCATTTTTATAAAAAATATATATATAATTTTGTGATTTTTATATATTTTTTATATGTAAATTATATTTGATATTGCATAAATTGGATTTTTCATAAATTATTGTACGGTACCAAAAAGTGGAGTATATCGCATTTAATTTGTGAAAGCCATTACATAAAATTAAAAGAAAAGAAAAAATTAACAACATTCATTACATCAAATTAAAGTAAAGAAAATAAAAAGTTCTCACTTCTCTGAGGATTCGAACCCACTACTCAAGGATTCTAAGTCTGACAACTCTACCCCCGAGCCACAGCAGCACATTAATTCAACCAACAAGCAGCAGCCCAAAATTGAAGTTTCATGCATTAAGCGAAATGCGTTCGATTTCAAATTAAAGTAAATATTTTGAGCATATCAGCTTGTGGACTAGCGAATTATTTGTGCGGTAGGAGGGTGCATATACATATGCATATTCTTGATTTGCTTCAGATTTGATATTTTGAAGCAACAATAAAAAATTAAATCACCAAGTCTGATACTGCTCTTATTTCCTGCTTGTCTGGTATGTGTGGCCAACAAACTCAATAGAAAAAGACTAAATTGTTTATTATGTTGTAGTAAGTAAGTAATAATTTTATTTATTTATTATAGTAATCACAATAATAAATTATTATGATTAAGAAGAAAAAAAGGAGCTCTAGCTGCCAGGGCTTTCGGCTCGAATAATTATAAATTTGGAGTATATAATAATATGAAAATATTTAAAAATTTACAGATTAATATAAATGGTTATACAAGATTAATTATGTTATATTCTTGGAGGTAATTTTCTACTTTCATAATATTTTCCAAGTTAACAGTTTTGAGAGACTCAATAGGATTAGAGCCACCGAACACGTTGAAGATATGTTCAATGGATGCTGGAAGAGTGCAAAACGGGCAAGTAGGAGCAGGGTCCCCACACAGCAAATGTTGGTGGGTAAGCTTTGTGTGCCTCAATCGAAGACGGGAGAAGATTTTTGTTTGCTGGCGAGATGCGATGGCTGGGTAGATGACTTTATGGCAGTTGAAGTTAAAATTTTTGTAACGGTGGCTATAGTTAGACCACTCAGCGGATCTAATTGACGTTAGATGTTTGTGGATGAGCCTCAAAAGGTCTTTCTCTTCGGAGGTGTGAAACGAAAAGCAAGGTGAACAGATGGCTTCATTTGCAGCATCATCAGCAAACTCATTTCCAGGTATGCCCACATGACTCGTGACCCACATTATTCTGATTTTATTTGGATGTTTGATGTAAATCTTTCTAATGTCCCCAATTAGAGGCCAATATTTTTAATAGCTTCGATTGCACTGTAGGTGTCGGTGCAAATAATAAACTTTCCTTTCGTTTTTGCAGCACATTGGGAAGCAATCTTTAAGGGTAGGGCTTCTGCAGTAAAAACGGAACAATGAAGTCCGATAGACCCGGCAGTAATTAATTGGCCATTATGTTGATCCAAGGCGAAAGTTGTGCTCTTATCTGTTTTCGATCCATCAGTGTAAATGAAAGTCCATTGGTTTAGGAAGTCCTCAAGTTCATTAAAACTTTGTCGATAAGCCGTTGGATTAGTTGATTGTTTAGGTAGGCTATGTAAATTTAAAATGAATGAGGACTCTTTTAGGAGCCACGGTGGTTGGTTGTTACCTTGGACTCTATGTGGACGGATGTAGATCTGTAGACTTTTGGCAAATTCAAGGCAACAGTAGATTGTTGATTTATTTCGTGGCTCTTTCTTTTGTTTGAGCACCTTTCTTCTGGCCTCTAGTAGTAGTGGGTTGTTCGAATTTAAAAGTTTAGGTATGAGATTGTATGTGTTAGTTGTAACTCGATTGAGAATTGATGGAAAGCCTGTTTCTGCTAAGATATTTGTAGTAGCTGTGGTGGGGAAAGCGCTTATACTCCTGCGAATTGCTGTGTGGTAGGCTGCATACAGTTGTTTCAGATGACTAACTGCGCACCATCCGTATATTGGAAGAGCGTAATCGATTTTGGAAAGTACAAGCGATTTGGTAATATTAAGTAAAGTCGTAACATGAATTAAAAAGTTTTTGGATGTTAAATACTTTATAAGATTTAAGCGGGCAGCTAGGCTTTTTTTTAATACTAAACAATGTTGCTTAAATGTATAGCTTACATGGAATATAACTCCTAATATTCTCAAATAGTTGACAAATTCTATTCTTACATTGTTATACCTTAAAGTCCTTCGTGAAGAGCAGTCACCTTGTCGGGGTACGAAGGCTTAAGTGATTGCAGTGACGGAATGGGTTAGGATGGCGGAGTTTCGGCTCTTATGGGATTACCCTATCCGGACTGACTACTGCGGAGTAATCCAACTAAGAACTGTCTCCCTCCTAATCCAGGGTGTTCTTGGGATCGTGCCCATTGGATGTTGTTTTGCAGCCAGGAGGTTAATTAGGCTGTATCTTAACGGAGCTCCCCTTCCTGACACCAGGCCGCCTCAGGTAGTAACGGTGGCCTTGCTGCCACAGTTGACCAACCCATTCCCCTTTCAAATTTTTGGCTGCCTTAGCTTGATTAATCGAGCGGGTGGCCGTAAGAACCAGATGAACAATTTAAAAAAAAAACTGACTTGCGGTCTCTAAACGCTATTTCGGATGGGAATCCAAAATCCTCTGCACACTCTGCGGCGGCTATTGTAGCTAAGGACGACGAGCCTGGCACAAGCAAAGCCACGTGCTGCGATAGTGTTGCTAACCAGGGAACCAAAAGGTTCTACAAGGTAAAAAGGGGTGCTCTCCGCTTGTCGCGAAATCCAGAGAAGGAGAGGACGGTGAAGCAGAAGGCTTCCCTCGAGTGGGCGACGAAAGTCGTGAAGGAGTTTCAAGCTCCAACATAACAGGCTACAAAACGTCAACGGTCCCTAGAAGAGACCACCCACCCGGACCCAAAGAAGTTTAAAAATCGCGGTACTGTCACCACGAAGTCCTTCAGCGAAGTGCTGAAAGGACACCAGGTCATGGCGGTCATAGATCGTAATGATCCGGATGGCAGTATCGCTCCTGAGTGCTGGAAAAAGGTAGAAGTAAGCCTTTCAAGGCCCTACCTCCAGCTTTTGAAGGAATTCCCAGGTGGTTTTCCCTCTTTTCGCGACAGCGGATGGCATCAGGGCCACGTGAAGTTGATTGCCTGCGTGGATCAAAGGTCAGTCGACCTTTATAAGATTGCGATCTGCAGCATAGGGGAAGCATGGCCAGGCGCAAGGCTCGAAGTCGTACCTAGGGAGCGGATCCCTAGTAGACCTACAGCGCGCGCGTGGATCCCAGCCGAACCGTCTGACCCTGAGGCTATCTTGGAGATTTTTAGGTTGAGCAACCAGCAGCTCCCGACTAATAATTGGAAGGTTACTAAGGTAGAGGACCAAGAGGGGATTACAGGTCAATAACCCTTGTGGTGAACGCCGAATCTCTGGCGACTCTAGCGAAATCCAATTGGGTCGTGGGCTATTGCTTCACATCCACAAGCCTCAAGGTCTACAAAAAGGATGGGCAACCGTCTTACACGGATCGAGCAGTAGTGAATCACTCAGAGGTAACTGCTGATCCTGCTGCTGCTGAGGACTCCGCCATGCTCCCAAAACGCAGTGACTCTATGTAAACTGTGGGGGGTTTGGAGAGTCTCCTAGGGACAACCACACTCAGTGAGGAGGAAGTCCTTCTGGAGTCAGACTCGGAGTCTGAGGCTGATGTCACGGTGGTGGAGGTTACCAGCGCTACAAGTAGCAGAGATGCTACGAATAGTGCAGATTAACCTCCATCACTCGAAGGCGGCGTCTGCCAGCGTTCAGCTCCGTCTTGCAAATAGCGGAGTAGACGTTGTCCTGATCCAAGAACCCTGGACACACGGGGACTTGGTATGTGGCCTCAGGACTGAAAATTACAGCCTGCTGTATACCGTAACTGAAGGAAGACCTAGATCTTGTATCCTCATTAGAAATAATGTTAGCTCATTTATTCTCCCCAATTACAGCAACAAGGATCTAACGGCCGTCTGCCTGGAAACTAGCAAGGGACGGTACTGGTTGGTCTCGGAATATATGGCGCATGACCATGAGATCCTTTCAGAAGCCAACCTACAGAAGCATGTTGTGGATGCAAAGGTGCAACGGGTGGCTGTTATTATTGGATGCGATGCCAATGCGCACCACGACATCTTGGGAAGCACAGATGTCAATGAACGAGGTGAGTCATTATATGAATATATTGTAACGACTAACCTTTCTGTATGCAATAAGGGGTCACAACCCACTTTCATTACTGCTAATAGGCAAGAACTCCTTGACTTAACCCTTGCCTCCGAATCAATTTTTGATCGGATCTCAAATTGGAGAGTTCTAGAGGAACATTCCTTTTCGGATCATAGGTTAATTCAGTTTGATCTTCTAGATAGTCTACCTAGCCCTAAGGCTTTTAGAAATGTCAGGAAAGCAAACTGGGACCTCTACAAGGTGACTGTAGCTAGACTACTACCTCAGAACCCCACAAGCACAAGCACGTGTGAATAAATTGATAGGTCTGTGGAGGTTCTAACGGTTGCTCTTAATAAGGCTCTATTGGTCTCTTGCCCCCTCAGTAGACCCAGGGGGAAACAAAAACCCACATGGTGGGGGGAGGAAATTAGGGGACTCAGACAAAACTTTAGGAGACTTTTCAACAGCGCAAAGAAGTCTAGAGATAGTGCAGACTGGGCTTTAAATAAGGCAGCACTCAGAGCCTTCAAAAGTAAGCTTAGGAAAGCACAGAGAGAATCGTGGAGAAACTTTTCCGGTGACGTAGAAGATATCTCTGAGACGTCCAGGTTGAGGAAGATCCTATCAACTGCTCCAATGGTACCTGGTTACCTGAGGAGGGAGGATGGATCCTGGTCTTCAAATAGTAATGAGACTCTAGAGCTTCTTCTGGAGACTCACTTCCCTGGTTGCTCGAGCACCAATCCGCGGAGAACGAAGCCCAGCGGGAATGTAGTTGAAGTCAACTCAGACATAGTCACGAAACCAAAATTGCAATGGGCTATCCATAGCTTCAAACCATTTTAAGTATCTGGCCCAGATGGTGTAGCTCCAATTGAAATTCAGCAGTCAGAGAATCTTATAATAGAGTGGCTGTTAAAATCTATAATAGTTGTCTTGAATTAGCGTATATTCCAGACTCATGGAAGCATGTGAGGGTGATTTTTATACCCAAGGCCGGCAAAAGCTCGCACACAGCTCCAGGGGACTTAAGACCCATTAGTCTGTCCTCCTTCTGTCTAAAAATCCTGGAAAGATTGTTAGATATTCATCTGAGGCTCACTATAGACAGACAGAAGCTGTCAGTCTCTCAGCATGCCTACTTTAAGGGTAAATCGGTGGAGACCGCTTTACACTCCTTAGTCTCTAGTATTGAGTGCTCCATGCACAACAAGGAGTTCTCCCTAGTGGCTTTCCTGGACATTGAGGGAGCTTTTAACAATATCAAATCAGACGCAATAATCGGTGCGATGGAGGTGGAGCCCACCATTAGCAGGTGGATTAAAAACATGCTTAGTAGCAGGATAATCAATTCACAGCTGGGGGCGGCGTCGGCCAAGAAGTCCGTGTGCAGAGGCACACCTCAAGGTGGAGTTCTTTCACCCCTACTCTGGAACTTACTTGCGGTAAATCAGCTGCTTGTTCGACTGGAGAGGGAAGGGTGCAAGGTGGTTGCATATGCGGATGATGTTGCTGTTAGTATCTCGGGTAAATACATATCTACTTTGAGGGACTTGATGCAAAACATGCTGAATATTCTCTCTAAATGGATTCTCGTATACAGCTGTGGTACGACCAGTCCTTTTCTATGGGGTGCTCGCTTGGTGGACAGCCCTAAGTAAGTCCGCATACAATAGGCTGATAAAGGTAAAAAGAACGGCAGAGGTATTCATAAGTAGTGCCATTAGAACGATTCCAACGGCAGCATTTGATATTATGCTCAATCTGCTGCCTGTTAGGCTTTTTGGCGAAAAAATGGCTGCAAACTCAGCTATCAGGCTAATAGCTACGCATCAATGGGATGCCAGGAATGTAGGTCATGCGTCCATTTTAAGACATTTTGAGGGTATTCCTGACTCTTTCGACTACATCACACCAATGTACGCCTTCAATGGTATGAGCAAGATCTCCATTCCCTCCAGGGACGAATGGAAGGATGGCATCCCCCCTCATGTAGAAGGGGTTCACATCTACACAGATGGATCCAAACTACAGAGTAGGGTGGGAGGTGGTGTATTCTCAGAAGATTTGGATATTAACATGTCCTTTAGGATGCCCGACCACTGCAGTGCTTTTCAGGCAGAGGTCGCGGCTATAGAGGCAGCACTGTCTTGGCTAAGAAAGACGAAGATATCTGGACTTGATATTTGCATTCTGTCCGACATCCAAGCTGCTTTGCGCTCCCTGGATTCGGTTATTATCACCTCAAAAGCCGTCAAGAGCTGCCGCAAATCTTTAGACTAGATAGCTAAGCAGACCCGTCTGCATCTGTGCTGGGTTCCCGGTAACAGAGATATTCCAGGGAACTGCAAGGCGGATGAACTTGCCCGTGAGGGTACTACCATACCGATGGTATCAGATAGGTCGCAATTCGGTATTCCTATTGCCATATGTAAGCTCTTAGTAAATACAATATCCTTAGGAACAGCGGGCAGGCGCTGGTCTGAACTTTCAGGATGTAAAATAGCTAGACAAATCTGGCCAGAGATAAATGTCAAGCGCTCGAAGGACCTACTGGCTCTAAATAGACAAAGCATAGGTCCCATGATTAGCGTCTTAACCGGACACTGGACTCTAGGCACACACGGGTGTAGGCTGGGGATCGCCTCTAATGACTTCTGCAGGAGTTGCATGGACGAGGAGGAGGAAGAGTCTACTGCTCACCTGTTGTGCACGTGTCCAGCTTTGTCCAGAAGGAGGCGCACTTTCCTAGGCGACTACTTTTTGGACTCCTTGGGAGATATCTCAAAAAATAAGATTAGCTACATCAACTGCTTCATTAAAAGCTCCAAATGGCTGGACCTTTGAAAGGGATGGGACCTGCTGTCCCATGCGGTATCACAAAGGGTCAATGTGGGCCTAAGTGCGCCCTTTTCGGGTGGCCGCTTTACCTACCTACCTATACCTTAAAGTAAAATTACAACATCTATGTTTTTTACAAATGTGCAATATTTTGCATTTTTCTATAGAAAGATTAGCTCCCGAGGTCATTCCCCAAATTTTAATGTTATCTAAAATTTTCGAAAATGTATCTTTAACGATATTATTATCATTTTGTTTGCGTTGATTTGGTTAGCTTGTGCAGCGATTGAGGAGTAGGATATTGGTGAAGTGTTGGAAGGAGAGGGAGGGAGGGAGTTGTTCTTTAAATTTATTAATGGCCTCACGCATTGTGCATTTGTTTATGGTTTTAATTTTTATAATTTCTCTTGCCTGTAGAAATTTTGGGCATTCTGCTGAGGAGGCGGAGTGCTGGTCTGAACAGTTATCACAGTGTGTCCGTGTACAATCTGAGGGTGAATGGGGAGGTAGGTTGCAAGTGACACATGAAGGTGCCCTTTTACAGAACTTTTGCGTATGTCCAAGTAATTGGCAATTTTTGCAGCGCATAGGGCTAGGGATGTATTGTCTTACTAGAACCTTTCTCCAAGCGATGTCAATTTTTTCCGGAAGGCGATACAAATCGAAATAATTAAAACAACTCCGGTAGGCTGCATCTTCCCATCAATGTTCCTCGTAAATTTGTACACATCTGTAACACCTTGAGGGCACAATACCTCAATTAATTCCTTTTTCCTTGCTTGGAAAGGGGGCGAAAATATGGGGCAGATTCCGTCAAGTTGCTTTGCAGCAATGAGTTTTTGGGCAGCATTTTTATCTTTCATTAATAGGAGTAAATTACCATCACGAAGCTCAGAAATGGTGAGTATATCTTTGCTTATGAGATTCAGCGATTTGTGGATTAGGGTTGGAAAAAATTCAATGGGTTTATTTCTTGCTGTGTTTCGTTTTTTAACTGGGGAGTCGGATAGCGAGGCGAACCGATTCGCCTCAATGTCCGGCGGCCCTGGAGCCATCGGTACCTAACTAAACTTAAACAGAAAAGTTTTTTTTTTATTTTTTAAGCACTAGAAAAACAATCATTGAGAGCGTAAAAAAGGAAAAACGAGAAAAATAGGCGTAGGTAAAAAAACACGTGTTCACAGCACAAGTGAAGTTGGTTGTGGTTATAAGCGCACAGAGAAAATTGGCGACCGTACTCGATGGGAGATGACTGATAACTGTAAGTAATAATATATTTATTGTATTGTAGGAATATAAATTATCAAACGCAAAATTATTTTCACTTCTTATTTTCGCTAACATTGTAAATTGCCAATTGGGCAAATAAATAGATAGACAATAGGTAAGCACAATTTTCGTATTTTAATTATTCTCGCTAATCGCCAATTGGGGCAAACAAATAAGCAATATTCGAAATGTGCCGGAAATGCAAGTTAAGCATTAATAAGTTTAGAGTTAATAAAATTGTAATATTAAAATCAGTCTTAAGTTTGAAGTCAAATAAAGCGGAGTTTAATGCTCCAACCTTTTTTTTTAAAACAAATTAAATTTTTAATTTGAAAACTTATATAATAATTGTAATATATAATAATATAACAATAATATTGTACGAGGGGTACTATATATATTTGGGGAACTGGCAACACTAATGTCAATAGCGAAAATCTGGCAACACAATAATAAAGTTTTGCATTTTTTAGCATAAACGTACTCACAACGTGTTGATGTACAAGTGCTATTTGTTTTGTTTACAGTGTTTTGGAGGTGTCTCAAGAGGAATGGAAAAACTGCTATGACAAATGGTTTGAAAAGTGTATTGATCATCAAGGGGAATATTTTGAAAAACAATAAAGCCATTTTCATTGTTATTATTTGCTTTCCCCGAAATATAAATAGTACCCATCGTAATATAACAAAATTTACATAATCAGAAAAATTTGTATGTATACATTATTATAAAAATTTCTAAAAATACAATGTGTCACGACACTTGTCCATTTTCAAAATAATACAAAATTTTAAAATCAAAATATTACAAAAAATGCAAAAGTTTTAAAATAAATATGTACGAATATGTATATATATACATATATATATTTTATGTTTTGTTTTATGAATGATAAAATTAAATAATATATAATCGTTATTAATATATATTTGAAACATCTTATATAATATGATAAGTTAATTTTTTTAATTTATCAATATATTTTTTATCTTTATTTATAGTTTTATTTTCTAAAAATCTTTCACCATCCAATTACAATGTTTGTACAATAGAATTTTTATACAATATTGTATATATATTTCTCTATGATTGCCACAAACTGGATCGTCAAACCAATTGTCAATTAATTTAGTTTCTTCAATAATTTTTTGAATAATTATTTTTTTGGAATTCAGTTTGTGACAATATATAGGAAACATTTTTTTATAAATATTAATATGCCATAGGGTCATATTAAAAAAAATCCGAAGGTTTCTTAAGCCGAAGAATGTTTAGTGGATTCTCGAAATTTTTAATTTCAATTATTTTTCTGATTTAAAATTTAAGTTACTTTCAGTTTTTTGAATGAAACTTAAACAATCATTACAAGTTACTTTACTTTTAAAAAATTTATATATTCCAAACCCAATAAAATATTGCTCTACTGCGAAAATTTTCAAATTTATTTGGTTTCGAATTTCTTCAATTTCAATTTCCTCTCTTGTTTCAATTATATCTATTCTGGTTTGTTTCGCTTCATCCTGGCTACTTTGCAATTCTAGCATCATTGATTCCTCACTTTCACAATTGTTGTTATTTTTAGTATAAAAGTAAGTTATTAATTTCATCAATGCTAGTTTTGCCAAAATATATTGGATCTCATTAGCCGTAGGATGAGTGTTTATACCAGAAACAGATCTAATTTAATAAAAAGTTTCTCCAATGCATCTTGATTGAATTTGCCGATGCAAATAAATTTTACATCACTAAATTCAGAAAAGATATCATCGCTAAGTTACAAAATAGATTCAATTGTATTTACGAAACCAGATATATATACAATAAGTGTATCGAATCGACAATGAAACTATGGCAATACTAACTGCAATCCGACTTAAATAAAAACACAATTGTTTAAGTGGAAAAGCATACGAAAAACCACTTTTTATTGCTCTTATAATTATGCACATACATATGTAGCTCAACAATAAATCGGCATGTATGCGATACATGTATATGTACGAGTATATACAATTAGTGAATATGCACAAGCTCTTGCGCGTTTAGCTCAATTGCTCTCATATGCATGAACGGACCTGCATATGTTTGTGTAAATAGGTACGTTTATGTATATATATAATATATAATGCAATGTGAACATAAATATTGTCAGCGTATATAATCTAAACGTGACTATGCTCTCGAATACCTGTGGCACCGCTCAGACTTGCTCCTGTGTATAGGCTCTGTATAAGCTCCCCTGCTCCGCACCGCTCTCCTGGCTCAGCTCCCTGCACATAGATTGCACCGCACTGCTCCTTGTGCTCTCACGCACTGCCCCTTGGCACAACCGCACAGCTCCATCGTCAGAAACGAACAAAACTTTAAAATACTCGCTGAACCTATTTTCGCAATGTGCGAAAACTCAAACGCATGGTTGCATTTGATACAGTCCCCGCGAGCAAGAGAAGGACCTCTTGTCTTTGCTTTCATAAAGCCACCCTCTATTCGCTCGGGTCAATTGGAAGCACACATATCTTCGGAACAGGCCTTGTCAGACGGTTTGTGGCCGTCTGCACAATGACTGAACATATTATACCATCTCGGCTCCTTATTAGCTCACTAAGCCCAAAGCCCATTGCGCTGGTGGAAAAAGTTCACTCTTGATCAGCACTAATTGATCCAGGCTCATTGTCTCTCGTTCTCTGCACAATTTTTTATGCTCTTGCAGCGCCGTCAAATATTCCTCTCTCCATCTCTTCCAGAAATGCTCAATTATTTTCTGACGTGCTCTCCAGAAACTTGCTCCTTTCATGTTTGACTGCTGCTCGCTCACGAATGGTAAGGGAATGATCAATAGCTCCCCTATCAAAAAATGCCCTGGTGTCAAGGCCTGAATATCTTCCGCATCATAACTCAAGGTGTCAAAGACCTTGAGTTCCAAATTGCTTCGATCTCTCCTAGGAGGGTAGATAACTACTCTTGTGTTAAAATCTTTTGCTCAGCAATGCGCGTGAGGTGGAACTTCATTGACTTCACAGTAGCTTCATATATTCCGCCATGATGCGGTGCTGCTGGCGTCATGAATACCCATTCTGTCCCCTTGTTGCTCAAATGCTCAAAAACATCTCTTACTTGCCAGCTCTCTCGTGCTCTTCTCAGCTCCCTTGCCGCCCCTACAAATGATGTACCATTGTCACTGTATATTCGCTCACATCTCCCTCTTCTGCAAATAAAGCGCTCATAACAAGCAATAAAGTCTATAGAGGTTAAATCAAAAACAATGTCAATATGAATGGCCTTTGTTTTTAGGCAAACAAATATAGCCACCCAGCATTTACGCTCCTTCATTCGCTCTCCTACTCTTTGCACTCCCTTTGCTGTAAAAGGACCTGCGCAATCAATACCTGTATATAGAAAAGGCTTGCCCACTTGCACCCTGTCGCCTGGCAATTCAGACATCAGCTGTTGCTCAAATCTGCGATTATAGCGCGCGCACACCACGCACTTGTGGAGAAAAGCTCTTAATTGGCTCCGTAGTTTTGGAATCCTAAACTTTTGTCTGATGAATTGCATCATCACTTGCACAGCACCATGCTTAGTCATACGATGAGCGTGGTCCATTATCAGCCATGCTGTTCGAGAACCATCCTTCACTATCACCGGAAGCATCATCTCATAGGCTTCTTCTGATCTCCCCAATCGCCCGCCCGCTCTCAATAGGCCCTTGCTGTCCATTATTGGATTCAACGCACTAATTTTGCTCCCTTCTTGCACCTGCCCAATCTCTCTTAGTTTGTCGCTCTCCTGCGCCTGCTTAAGCAGGAAGTCCGTTGCTTCACATTTCTCTTCCACTGTTGGCGCTTGCACTACTCGGTTGTTCTGCCGAGTTCTGCGCCTCCTCTTTCTGTGCCTTGCCCTTCGCACAAACCTGATGATGTAGCTCAATATGTTGATGCTCTTCTCTAGACTTCGCGCATAGTCAATCAGCGCCATGCTCTTGCCCCTGCTCGGTATAAATATTTGCAGAAACTCGCGTGAGTATTTCACGTGATACGCTCCCAGCTCGTTAAGCCGTTTCGTTGGTTTTTCCGTCTCAAAAATGTTGGCTGGCTAAATGATTTCTGATTTACGTAACCACTCCGGTCCATATAACCAGAGCTTATTACAAACTAGCTCTCTCGCAATGCAGGAGTCTTCATCACAAGTGTGAATTTTTGTCTTCTTCTATCAGCCATTTCAGCCCTAGCACTGACATCTCGTCTTCTCTCGGGAATAACATCTCTTCTTCTCTCTCCGCTCTCATTGCCCTGAGTAGTCTTTTTGACACAGCCGCCGCCTTTTAGGACAGTGTCTGTCTCTTTCGCGAGCACAATTGCTTCTTGCTCAGATCGTGCGCCTGTAGCACAGTCATATAGAAGTCACTCTCTATGATGTCCGCTGCTCTTGGGTATTCATCTATCGCCTCCCTAGCACATTGTATTAAAGCTCGCGCAGCATTATAAGCGGAGGACATTCCCTACGTTACAACCGTTAAACCCTATTCTCGTAATGGCTCACCACTATGCTCTCGCCAAAAGATTCTTTGCAAATTTCATTCCCTTTCGGCAACACGCACTTGCCTCTTCATCTGCATCTTCTTGATGTCTGCACATATCGCAATCTTATGACGCCTAAATCTCATGACAATTTCGTAAAGATCCTATTCTAACTTCTCGCCTAAACATTGCACTTCATTCAGAGAGATGCCACGATTTGTTTGGCAGCTAGTATCAAAAACCACCCGAAATTTTTTGGTGACACAGTGATGTGGGATATAATAAAATGGCTCGTCCACTCTTGGTGATTTTGTAGCGCTATTCATATGCACTAATCTCTCGACCTCTCTCATGAATTCTACGTATTGCTCTCTCAGCTCTGAGTCTTTCTCTAATTTCCGCTCCAAGTACATAAACCTGCGCAATGCTATTGCCTTTGAAGTGCCTAAACCTTGCACCGTCTCTTTCACTGGAATTGTCACAATAAAACGCCCTGTTTCATCTCTAGTATAAGTCTCCATAAAATTTTGCTCCACTTCCTGCTCCTCATCTCTCTCACAGGGTTGTGCCCAGAAAATGACTAGCCCAAACATGCTCTCATATATGGCAATGCCTTGCACCTCATTTGGCATTATCGCCTTAATTTGCTCCTAACAGTAGCTCGACTGGTCTCGCCTTCCAAAACTCAGGATCCGCCCATAAACCCTCATTCTTAAAATGCATGGGTATCTCCACTAAATCTCTTGCTGGCAAAACTGGGCACCAGTACATTCTCTTGGTAGCACCCAAAACTCTGTCTCTAAATAATCATTCTCGCTATTTTTTTTAATGCTCTACTATGTTTTTTTTTAAATTTAAAGTTTAAAAAGCTCTTAAAGCTGGCACTTCGCCCCGGCTCTGCTACCCTTGCGCGATTTACAAGGTTGCTGTACCGTCAATCGCTCTTAGCCTTCAGCATTGTTGTTGCGGCGGCTCCCCGCTTTGGCTGCTGTGCCACCAACACCTGCTGCTGTGGCTCCCTTTTTGCATATAGCACGCTATTGTGCTTCTGCGTCCCTGGGCACCGTAAAAATGGCCCCGCAAAGCACTCCGACGCCTTATGCCCCTTCTTCAGGCAGTTGTGGCACAGGTTGCGTTTGCCAACTAGCTCTTGCCTAGCTCTCAAATTGAGTGACACGAATTCTGGACACTGCGTGATCTGCGCTGCATATCTCGCACAGCTTGTCTTGGCTTGCTCGTATCGGTGCTGCTCCCGTTGCACTCACACCGTGGCCCATTCTCTCGCGCCCGTGCTCCAATTGATGCGCTCGCCTCGCTTCCCGTGCTGGTAGAGCAGAGGCCTGCTCCTCCAGGAAGGCATACAGGGTACTTGCGGTCATATATTTGGTTGAGCCGCATGTTGCCATGGTCATTGAAATGGGTCCACGGACCTTCTGGATCTCCTCGAACTACATGGCTCATGACTATGGCGCCACCAGACATACTAAAGCAAATGGTTACATTAGCCCACCAGAAACAGATTCCGGTAATTATCGGCGCCGATGCCAATGCCCATCACGAAATATGGGGCAGCTCCGGCACAAATGATCGAGGTGAGTGTCTTTTCGACTTTATCATTTCAAATAACTTAGGCATTGCTAACCGGGGAAATGAGCCGAGTTTCCTTACATCCGTCAGGAAGGAAGTGCTTGACATCACCCTCGTCAGCGATAACTACTCCAACATGATAAGCAATTGGTTCGTCTCACAGGAATGCTCCTTTTCGGATCACCTTTGACATTGACTTGAGGGAGACTACAGGCAAAAAAGGATCTTTTAAACCAGTCAATAGGAAAAATCCCGAACTGGCCTCTTTTCCGGCTCAAACTGGGGTCATGGGGTCATGCGGTCGACGATCTGACCACAGCTTTGAAAAAAACCACTCATATCTCTTGCATCACTTCCAAACCACGGGGTAAACCTAAACCTCCGTGGTGGAACTCTGAAATTGCAAGCCTTCGCAAAACTTGTAGACTTTCAACAAAGCTAAAGTTACAGCTGATTGGGCCCCTTTCAAAAATAAACAAAAACGAGGGAACGAGCATCATGGAGGGAATTTTGCGAAAGCATTGAATCGACGCCCGCGACTAGCCGTCTTCGAAAAATTCTCCACTCCTTTAACAAAGCCCTTGACTGTATCCAAAAACCAGATGGCAGCTGGACTCACTCAAGCGCCGAAACCCTTGATATCCTACTAGACATCCACTTCCCAGGTAGTTTAGCCTCAGCGGATCAAGCACTCTACCAGGTGGATCAGGTTTCCCATGATAGCCTCCCCACATTCCAAGTGACAAAAAGTCACCTTGAGTGTCCATTGAAACCTTTTAGCCATACAAGTCCCCTGGGCCGGACGGCATCATTCCTGTCGATATCCAATATGGGGAAGAGATTATCTTTCCATGGCTGCTACAAATATATAATGCAAGCCTCAGATTGCAATATATTTCCTTACGCTGGCGCACGGCTCGGGTCGTCTTCATCCCAAAAGTTGGGAAGGCCTCACACACCAAACCTAAGGATTACAGACCCATAAGTCTAACATCCTTTCTTCTTAAAGTTTTAGAAAGAGCTCTTGACCTACATATCAGAACATCGATCAATCTTTCTCTTCTCTCTGTAACTCAACACGCTTACTCTAAAGGCAAATCGGTTGAAACAGCACTTCATTCTCTCATGTCTCAAGTTGACTAATCCTTGGCGTACAAGGAATTCACACTTGCCATATTTCTGGACATCGAGGGAGCATTCATGTTGGGGCATGTGTGTGTATGCCCCAACGCTATCATTTCCGCACTCTATAACCTTAACCTGCTTATATTTATAGACCTTCTACTAATATCTAGAATCATCAATTCCATGATCGGCAGTGCCCAATCAAGGAGGGTGGTTGACAGGGGCACGCCACAAGGGGGTGTTTTATCACCCCTCCTCTGGAACCTGGCAGTGAACACACTACTGGTGAGATTGGAATCTCCTGGATGCAAAGTGATAGCCTATGCGGACGACATAGCAATCGCGGCATCCGGCAAATTCCCCCAAACACTTTCCGAAAAACTTAACTATTCACTCTCTATTGTGTCGAACTGGTGTCGCGAATTCGAACTTGGGGTTAACCCATCCAAAACCGAGACTATGCTTTTCACTAGGAAGTACAAAATTCCAAAGTTTACAATGCCTAGTCTAAACGGCACTCCGCTCTCTTTGAGCACACACGTTAAGTACTTAGGCCTGATTCTCGACCCAAAGCTTAATTGGAAAGCCAATCTAGCTGAGAGGGCACGTAAGGCAACATGCGCTATATACTGCTGTAAAAGAGCAGTTGGTGCACGATGGGGACTTCGTCCTCGAGTCGTGCTCTGGCTCTACACGGCCATCGTTGAACCAAACCTGTTATACGGGTCGGTCTTCTGGTGGCAAGCTCTTGAAAAAGCCTGTAATATCAAACCCATTGATAAAATCAGAAGATCCATTGCTCTACTGATCACTGGCGCTCTTCGCAGCACACCTACGAAAGCCCTTTTTGCCATGCTGCACTGGCTCCCCTCGGGGATCCTGGTTAAGCAACAAGCCAAGCTGACAGCGATTAGACTTAATGCTCTTTCGCACTGGCGCATAACCCTGACAGGCCATGCTTCAAATCTGAATCAGGACCCACCTGTCCCCAACTTTATCGATTATATGTCGGTCTATCCCGATTTGAACAGGGAAACCTCACTATTCCAAGTCGAAGCGACTGGACCTCAGAAAACCGAATCGTCGGTGAAACAGTCGAAATCTACACCGACGGTTCCAAGCTTGGAGGTAGAGTCGGCAGCGGTATTTATTCCGACAAGCTGGACTTAAACATCTCCCTACGTCTCCCAGACCATTGCAGCGTTTTTCACGCTGAGGTCATGGCCATTTACCACGCAGCCAAATGGATGCTGAGTAGTGATATCGGCGCGGTTGACGTATCTATCTTCTCAGACAGCCAGGCCGCCATTAAATCTCTTTTTGGCTCCACGGCCACATCAAGACTAGTTCATGAATGTCGAACATCTTTAAATGAGCTCGCAAGTTACTCTCGGGTGCACCTAGTCTGGGTTCCCGGACACAGCGAAATCCCGGGAAACTGCGAGGCGGACGAGCTTGCCAAGGCTGGCACGCTAATGCACGACATTCACCCCTCTGTAAACATCGGCATTCCACTGGCAACAGCCAAGCTGGAAGTCAAACGGAAATATCTGGCTGACGCCTACAAATCCTGGGCTAACGAGGAATCCTGCCACACGGCTAGACTAACTTGGGCAAGCATGGACAAAAACAGAACCAATCAACTTCTTCGACTTGATCGCGTATCACTGTCGACAACTGTGTCGGTTTTGACCGGCCACTGCATAATGGGACAGCACGCAGAAAGACTGGGCCTACCCTCAAATGACTTTTGCCGAGGATGTGGCTTCGAGGAGGAGGACGAGACGGTTTTCCACCTCTTATGCCACTGCCCATCCTTGAGCAGAAGAAGAATTCGCACCTTTGGTGCCCCATTTCTTACAAGCCTGACAGAGCTGTCATCCATTAATATTAGGGACATAGCAAAGTTCATCAAACTATCAGGATGGTTTCCTGCAACATGACGGGGGAGTCGTGCCTCTCCTGGCGGTGTCCATGCGCTGACTATCACCATCTCAAGTAAGGGAACTTTTTAATCAGAGCTTGAACGGCGCCACACCGTGGTATCACAATGGGCAATTATGTGTGCTCAAGTGTGCTTGTGGCAAACTGAGCGGCCACTCCTACCTAACCTAACCTAACGTACTGTCAAGTAACAGTCTTCTTCTACTTCGTTTTCCTCTTGATCTTCGGTTGCTTCGTTTTCGATTTGCTCTTCGTCGTTATTACTTCTTTCATATTATCAAGATAATGATGAAGTCATCGTCGCCATCGTCATCATCTTCTGTTCCCTCATCGTCGTTTTCATCGCTCTCGAACGTATGAAGGAATTTGAAAATGTGCGCCCGTACGACGTCCGCTAAATATTTCAGGCTTAAAATTTAACATACTACCGATAAATTTGCCGCCGTTGGATTTTCATCAATGTACGCTTCTCTTATCTATTATATGTTGAAATAGAAACCTTTAAATTCCCTCACCTGTCGTCGAGTATTCCTATCGCCTTCTTGGTTGCAAATAAATGTATTCAATGATGCAATATTCGCTTTACTAGCATATCGTATATTTCTGCGAATCTGCGCGATGTCTTGTAGAGAACGCATTTTCACTTTTACTATAAGCGATTTATCAAAATTATTTATTTTGATACTTTTCGCATTTTTCAGTCTAGAGCCCCATGTGTAGTTTTTTGGATTATAGTCTCCTCCAGCTATGTAACGGTTTCCTAATAATTTTAAATAGTCCATGTATTGTGCCCTTGTTATTATATTTGGATGAACAGTATACAACTTACACTGTAATTGATCATCTCAAGTCACTTATCTCTATAGAGGTTACTTGAATGCGATGTGTTTTATATGCTTCTAGTTCTAGATATTTATTCTTCAAGATAATTTCGGTGCTCTATTGTCTGGGTGATTTGTATAATAAAGATTATAGTTCGGTATGTTATTGTAGCTTTTGTTAGTAACACACGTTTCAGATATTAGCGGAATGTCAATAGAATGGTCGCATATGAGAGTTTTAAATGCTAGTAAGTGGCTCGATGGTCCAATGGCGTTCCAAATAGCAAAAGTTATTTTGCCTCTGGAAATCATCTAGTTTCGATTCGAGCAGTGTCACACTGTTCATCATACTTGGCATTTAGTTTATTAATTGTTTCATCATTATTTTTAAATCTAAGAGATCGTTGTTATGCTGTGTTGGTATAAGATTGCTACATGCAGATTTTGTGTTAAGTTTGGTGCTGTATTTATAGCTGCTACTTTAGCATATGACATTTCAGGTGTTTAGTTTTTATTTGTTTGTACTGTGGGTATATCAGCACAGAGAGCGCATTTGATTTGCTGTTTCATATCTCTTTCGACATTGCATTTAAGTGTTCTGTGGTTACCTGCGCATTTAACACACACAGAGTCTTCAGTACAATAGCTTTTTGTGTGTTATATTTTTGGCAATTTGTGCATTGTGGAATAGTTATTTTTTGGTGAGGTGGTTCGAAGTTTATTTTACAGTGTAAAAGATGGGTTAAGGAATATATGTCTTTTTTATTATCGTTTGGTTTAAATTCCAGGGAGAATAAAGGAAGAAGTTGTTTATTTTTTTGCCTGTTGTGAATGTTGAGTACTTCATGTCCTAATTCTCCCATTTCAGCTATAATATTGTCTTTTTCCGTTGAGTAATGTATATTTCTTAAATTACTCCTCGTTGCTCTTTGGGCTTAAGTGTATAATATTTTGTTTCTTTTTGCCTAACCACTTTTATTATGCTTGTATAATGTACAGATTCTGTCGGTTGTATTTTGTATTTGGAGGGAGTGACTTGCTCAGCCAATATTGTTTTAGTGTTGTTTGTGTTGCGCTCAGTGGTTTGTTTTTATGTTTTTTGTTGTTGTTATTTTGGTCCGTTAATTTGTTTGGCGATTTCTTCTCGCGGTTGCGTTTTCGGTTACTCTGCTCGGAATGTTTCCTATTGTTTCTACTGTTTGAGTTTTTACTTGTTTGTTGCAATTGTTATAATTGGTGTAGTTGGCTTAGTAGACATAATTGTTGCGCTAGAATAAACCAATATACTTGTCGTAACTGTCGAATTTTATGTAGAGTTTAATGTGTTTCGATTTTTTTTTGTTTAACTAAATAAATAGTCTGATTTTATTTTGACTTTGGTTTATCAATAATAAAAGTAATGAAAGGAAGTTTAGATGCTTAAAAATTGAAAACGAGTAGGTCACGTCTTTGTCACTTCGCGATACGGCTTCAGCTAGCTATTTGATATTCGTTACATTCTGAGAGAGGCAGAGAAGAGGGGGAGAATCCTGTGAGAGTTAGGGTGGATTCGTTCCCACAGGTATAACAATATTTTGGGGAACAAAACGACAAGGAGCAGGAGCTTTGCCGTGTACTGAGGCTGATTGTATGTTAATATTATGTATATTCAGGAATCAACTTGGCGAAAATATTAGTTGAATTGATTGCTAATGTTAATAATTATGTGGTGCTAAACTGCGAGAATAAGGGTGAATTTCATATCGCAAAATATAATTCCTTCACGAACAAAACACATAAATATAAGAAGCAAATTTATTGCTGAAGCACTTTGAAATGAATTCATTAAATTCAAATATGTAGCAGCTGATAAAATGTGACTTGCTCTTTTTAAGTATGGTGTCAATGGCTTACCTGAAAACAATTGACTCCATAAATTTTAAAACAAAAAAAAAATGTATTTGAAGTAATTTCTAAGCTTTTTAATTTTTGTTTGCCTTGAGACAGCCGTGCGCACAGAATGGCTTTAGATCGCTGATAATCTTGCTTTCCTTACCCTCTTCCCGTGTATCATGACTATGTCCCATGAAAATAAATGTTCTGATTTCTTTTTATCAGTTGGTAGGACATTCGGCTCACTCGTTTGATATTTGCGTGGTTCATGTGCTTCAACTGTAACGACTCATCTTTTTGCCGGCGTATCCTTAGCGGAGTCCAGGAGTCTTACAGAATTAGATTTTATACTTTATTTATTCTTTCGTAAGTTACAATAGATTCCTAGCGAGTCCTGGAACTCGCGTGACTTGAGATGATCCGGAACACGCGTGACTAGCAAAGGATCTGGGTGAGTACCGGAACACAAAAACTAAATATAGAGAACTAAATTGTTTACTAAAAATACAGTTCACCGCACAAATCAACACCATTATTACTTCCATCATTATGATTTTCTGCCCAAACACGACGAACTGATCATCCAAAATTTCATTAGACACCACCGGTATATGCTCCAAGTAGGGTGGTGAGGATAAGCTGGATTTTACGATTTTACTCTGAATTTGACGCTCGTCCCTGCGGTGAACATGACATTCTGGCGTTCTTTCCGAATGGACCCAGAAGAATTGTATCCTTAACTACTACTTGCAACCATAGTCTCTCCTTTTTTCGGTTAAATTCAGTTGATTGTTGGATTCTCGTGGTCGATTAATTACCAAACACCGCAATATATATGATAGTGCGCTTGTTTCGACTTATTTGTGTCACTACTCTATTACACTCAGGTAATTTCACCGATTTACCACACAATACGGCCTTAAACGCGAAAATAAGCCTTTTTTACAAGATTTGACAAGAGCTGTTGCGCATTACTTTTGTTTCCCCCCGATGTGTCCTCCATCGGCATCTCTGAATACCCAGTCTTGAGATCAAGGGTGCTGATAATCAGTCGATCCAAGATAATCCGCATTCATGGTATGGTTCGCGTTGCGAATTTCCCGTCCTTTTTCTGACTAGGACAATCTGCCCTTCTCCAACATATTGGACAATTCTGTGCTGATGAATCGTTTGCTGCATCGGATTACTGGGGTAATATGCATATGTATATGTATATGTTCCGTGATAGTGTTCGCAGATTCGACTGGCTACCTAGACAGGGCTTCAGCTGGTACATTCAATTTTCGTCTAAGATATTGCGCCTCAAAGGACTTTTGCTGTAATTCCAGTGTCCACCTCGCTTTGCGGCCTGAAGGGCTTTTGATAGTGTTTGATGGAGCCGCTTCAGTGACAGGTGATCCGTGATCACTTGGAAATAGTAACCTATAGGCGCATATACCAGAACTGGTGCTTCGATTATCTGTTTATTGCGAAGTTCAAATGCGTGTAATTCCACTTGAAACGCTTACGTTTCTTGAGTAATATGCTCAATGGCAGTACAGTCTTTGCGAAGTCTGGAACGAAACGACAATACCAGGATACAATACCCAAGCAGCGTCGTAGCTCCCATATATTCTCTGGTGGTTTGAGATCTCGAATTGCAGCGATTTTATCCTGATCTATATGACTGCCCTTGCCGCTTACAATGTGGCCCAAATGTTTTCATTCTTACCGGAAGAAAACGCATTTCTCCATTGAATTTCAGGTTGACCCTTCTCAGTAGTAGTAACACCTCCGCCAGGTTGGTCTTATGGTCATCCAGTTTTCTCGCAGTGACAATGATAAACGAACGCGTGTGGTAGTCCAGACAGACGAATTCGTGTGGTTCCATGTTAATGGTCGACGCACTTTGAAACATCTATGGGTCTGAGTGCAAGCCGAATGGAATAGCTTTCCACTGAAAGAGATCTCTTTCAGGAACTGTAACCTCGTATAATGTTTGCTACTGTCTTCCTCTGGAATCTGTCAATGGCCATTTTTGAGGTCTAAGCAGCTTAGGTTCGCGTAACCCATCTAAAATATGTTCTATGTGCGGTAATGGATACGCTTCGGGAACAGATCTCGCATTCAAATGGCGGTAGTCACTAAACTGCTGCCACTTCCCGGTTTTCTTGTGAGTTCTTCTAGTCTGTCATAATTTGCTGGTGCTTCTTGTCGGTGTCGTGTTTTAGATGATATTGTTTGCTCGACGTGGGGTTGTGGAGGAGGTGCTCGGTGTACAAAACGATCACTCTGAATGCTTTCCAGATTTCCTGCCATTTCTACGAGGCTCATAAAGCATGGCGAAATCTTTCTGACATACATACTACTGGTAGTCTTCCAGACTGTTGCGAAATATGTGTTTCTATTATCTCAGCATTCCTCATGAAATTCTGGATATCGACCACGTACTTTTGGATCGTCTCTCGTGGTTTCTGTCAGCACTGCTAAATCTCTTCATCCAGATACTCAAAATATCTGAAGGGTGAGAAGAACTTCAAGAAATCATTTTTGAACACTGTTGCACTGTTACTATTGATTGCTCCATTTTGTTGTCGGTTAGACATTAAACTCATAATTGCAACAATCGCGACAAGCAGCAAAGGGTTTGGAAAAAGCGCAATATCAAGTTTTGATTCTGGAAATGGCACAAACTTCAGCTAAAACTGAAGAGAATGGCTGACTTCCTAAACGCATGCTTAGTGCTATGCAGTCATACATTGCACATGTTCCTAAACGCGGCCCTGTAAACTTTTACACTGTATTCATTTCCTAAATGCATCAAATTCGATAGTCAGAGAAATCCAACAAGAGCATCCAAATAAATTTACTTGCAAAGTGTAAACCATAGATAAATATAGATACGCAGTATCAGGTTTCCAAAAACAAAATCAATGTAAAATGAATTGCATTAGGAAGCGAGATATTTATTTTTCCATTAGAAGAAACGATCCTGGAGACGAAAACCACTTCTATATAATGTTTACTCCATTCACAAAAGATTGTTACCGAAGCACATAATTTTGTAGTAGGTTGTATATCCATATTACTATCAATATAGTGAATTAGTCAAATTACTATTGGAAAACATAAAAGTAATGCCCAGCAACGGCTGGGGTTATATTGTAACCGCAGAATAACAGCTTTGGGAAAATTTGTTACCATGTATGTAGTCTTCCGCGCACAAATTAGCCGGTAACGATAAGTTCACAGCCACGTTATTGTTAACAACGCAGAAACAAGCAAAAAGCAGCGATTTTCGACATTGCAAATGTGAAAATTATTAAAAGTGTGTGGCATTCTAGTGTTAATTTAATAGAAATATTATTTGAGAAAACAATTAACATGTATAATTTTTTTATAAATAAATATGAGAAGAGCTTTCTTTGAAAGCGTTAATACGCTGCGCGAATACAAATTAACTGGTAACAATTAACCCGGTAACGCTTTTTGAGTTTGGAACTTTTATTTTCGGTACCAGTCAAAATAAGGGCATAAATCAAATTAGTACTACAATTCAACTTATTATTTTTCTTTTCTAGTAAATTAAAATTACTTTATGGTTCCGAAATGAACTTATGCCCCAAATAATATATTAATTTGTATTATCAACCACTATTTTTACAATTTTTTTTTAACCAAATAAAGACTTTTTTTATAAAATGATGCAGAAGCTGTTAGCGTATATTGAAACGTGATAGCACAGTAAAACGTGATTGCATACTTTTAGGATCCCATCTGGAATTTGAGAATGAGTGCACCACCCTGTGTGTTATTAGTTAAGACGCGATCTATTCGAATAAAAGCTTCTTTCGTTGTAGAGATAGTGGTGTAAAGAATGTTCTCCAAAATGAAAACTTCTTGCGAGGTGTACATAAGTTTCTAGAAATATCCAGAAACTTATACGCTATTGTAGAAGTTTCCACCTCAACCATTCGAAGCTATAAAAAGCACAAGAGTGTTCAAAGTCGTAAACAGTGAAACAGAGATCGTAACAGTGTGTACATCGTGCATACAAATCGAAGCAGCAGTATTTGTAATTGTGATTTTGTAAAGTGATGAAACCACTTATTAAATAAAGAAAGTGATTAATTAATTGTGAAATAAAATGCAAATTGTAACAAAGTAAACTTTAAGCCTAATATTAAGTTTGTAAATTGCAATAATTAAATAAAGTTGGTTATTTAAATTTAACCAGCGATTGTTTAATTACTACACGATCCAGTGGTACGAATCCGAGTACAGAGAGTTAGAGTAAATTGTGACGAGGGCAATTTCCCAACAGAATAAATTGTCAAGAGGGCAATTTCGTAACAATTGGTGTCAGAAGTGGGATTGTGCATATGTAATAAACAATGGTTAAATTTGAAAAACTGAGATTGCAGCAGCTCAAGAAGGAGCTTGAGCTCTTAAATTTGCAAACACATGGGCTTAAAGCGGAGCTGCAGGTGCGATTACGAAGCGCTTTAGAGGAGCAGAGTATATACGTCGATGAGCATGAATTCGAATGTGAAGAGCCAACGACATCTCGACACAAAGAAACACCGCAAGAAACTAGCCCGGGTAACTTTGACATGAGCGTACTCATCGGGGTGATACAATCCTTCAAACAAGAGATGTAGCAGCAGTTACAGCAAAATTCTCAAGCAGCCGATGAGAGGATGCAGCAGAAAGATGAAAAGATGCCGCAGCAGATACAACAAAATTCTCAGGCAGCCGATGAGAGGAGAGATGGGAAGATGCAGTAGCAATTATAACAAAATACTCAAGCTGTCAAAGAACAGTTACAGCAGAGCGAAACTAGACTTGCTCAATTAGAGAAACAGAATTCACAGCAAATGAAAGAAATGCCCGATATGGTAGACAGGAAGGTTGGTGAAATTGAGGCCCGGCAGGAATCGTTTAAAAAATCTGTAGAACAAAAATTCATTGCGCACGAGCAGAACCAGATCGAAATTATGCAACAAATAGAGCAAAGAATTCACCTACTACAGGAAGGCGCATTGCCAATGCCCGTTTTATCCTCAATAAAACTGAAGCCTCCTACCTATGATGGAACCACGACATTTAGCGTCTTCAGAATGCAGTTTGAGACTACCGCTAGCACAAATGGTTGGAGTGCTCACGAAAAAGTGGCTGCATTAACCGTTTCGTTGAATGGTGCTGCCGCTGATGTGTTTCAAACTATCTCAGAAAGTGAGCGAGACTGCTACGAAAACTTGATGAATGCCGTTCAGCGAAAGTTTAGTAGTGAACACCGGAAGTAGATGTACCAAGTACAGCTACAAACACGTGTACAAAAGAGTGGTGAGTCTCTTCAACAGTTTGCAGCGGAAGTGGAACGGTTGGCTCATCTTGCCTATCCAGGAGAGTTTACTGAGAAGTTTATGATGGACACATTCGTATATGGCATTCGCGATGCACAGATAAAGCATTCTACGATAACTAAACCGAAAGCTACATATATGGAGACAGTGGCTAGCGCTTTAACTTCAGAGACAGCAGCCTTGGTGTACCAGCCAGTATACAGATCCCGTCAGGTACAAGTCGAAAGCGGACAAAGTTTCACGGGCAAATGCTTTACCTGCGGAAAGGTCCGACACATGGCTCATAGTTGTCAGTCGAGACGGAAACGTTCTAGATCACGCTCGCCGGTAAGACTGTCACAGCAAGTCAGATTCCAAAATAGGGAATCAGAAAATGTTGAAAAGCCGGCGACAAACTAGATGGAGTCAGTCTCGAGGGCATGATCTGACTCCCACAACATGTAGCCCCAGAATCTTCGTTTCTCAGATGGCACGGAAAATCAACAGCCTAACTATCGACAGAGTAGTAAATGGAAGAAAAATCGTGGTAACATTGGATACTGGTGCATCACATTCCATAATTAGAAGGGATCTTGCTCGGGGAGTTGAGCTGCTTCTGGGAAGAACATTACGTACGGCAACTGGAGATGATGCAGCGGTGCTTCGAAAAATTACACGAAAAATCACAATCGGCAGCACAACAGTGACGCACTAGTTTGTTGTTGCGGATATTGTGGACGAATTAATCTTAGGTGTTTTATGATTCGGAATGGATTCACCCTAGATTTGAAAAGACGAATGTTGAAATATGCGAAACCGGAATACCGTTATACGCTGGTAAGGATAAGTATGGAGATATGCGAGAAGCCATTGTATCGCCAGCAAAGTCACAGGCAGTTATATGGGCTGAAATGGACGGAGATGTTGACAGGAACAAGTTGTAGGTTGTGGACCCTGATGAAAAATTTGCACTGGATGACTTCATAATTGGAAAAACCCTCGTTGAAGAACAGCAGAACAGAATAGTGCCAGTAAGAGTGTGGCCAATCTTGCAAATTGCGCTAGAACCATAGATAAAGGACAGATAATTGGAAATTGCCAGGCAATTTCTGCAAATGTAAACTGTGAGAGCCAGCCGCGAGAAACAAAAATTAAGATACCAGCTGATAAAAAGGTACTCGAAGATCTGACGAAAGAATGGAGCAAAGACTTATCCACAGAGCAGAGGAAGACGACCAGCCAACTTTTCGCAAGACATGGGCCAGTATTTGCTGAAAAGGGTAAAAACGAAGGCAGAACAAAGATGGTGAAACACACAATCAACACTGGTGATGCCAAACCTATTCGGCAAACGTCAAGAAGAGTACATCTTGGGAAGAGAGAAGTGGTGAATATGTTGCTGAAGAAAATACATCAGAACAACGTCATTGAGCCATCAGCGAGCACCTGGAGTTCTCCAGTGGTATTTGTCAAGAAGAAGGATGGCTCAACACGTTTCTGTGTAGATTATCGTAAACTAAATGAGGTAACGAAGAAAGATAGTTATCCATTACCTCTCATCGACGACATGTTGAACATACCTTGTTTTTCAAATTGGTTCTCAACGCTAGACTTACAAAGCGGATATTGGCACACAGATCCAGATAAGATAGACTCAGTAAGGGAGTGGCCAAGGCCAACTAGTTTGCATGAGCTAAGCAGCTTCTTGGGTCTTTGCACCTATTACAGACGCTTTGTTCCAAGCTTCGCAGTCGTGGCTGGCCGTCCGCATGCATTAACGAGGAAGCTTTGTCCTTTTGAGTTGAAAAGCGAACAGCAGAAGGCATTCAACAGATAGAAAGAGCTATTGTGTACAGCTCCGATCCTTGCATATCCAATTCCTGGCGAAAAATTTATTTTGGATACAGATGCAAGTGGCTTCGGGATTGGAGGTGTCCTGTCGCAAGTTATTGACGGACATGAAAGAGTAATAGCCTACCTCAGCAAGATCTAATCAAAGCCAGAGCGAAATTATTGTGTAACACGGAGAGAACTTTTGGGGGCTATGCAGTACGTGACGCACTTTAACAAGTATTTTTATGGACAAAAGTTCTTGTTGAGAACAGATCACGCTGCTCTGCGCTGGCTTTACAGTTCAAAAATTCCGAAGGTCAAGTTGTGAGATGGATTGGGAGACTCCAAAGCTACGATTTCACAATAGAACATCGCAGAGGCGGAAGCCACGGGAACGCTGATGCATTATCACGACGTCCTTACGGTATGGATGGTAAGCACTGTACTAAAGCTGAAGGGAAAGAAGAAGTAGTCGACGTGCACTTAATGGCTGTTTTACCAGACGAAGAATGGACAGCAGAGAAGATAAAAGAAGAACAACGAAATGACCCAGAATTGGCAAAATCGAGACAAGTAAGAAAGAAGGAAAACGACCAGATTGGAATGAAATCTCGACTGAACGTCCGATAACTAAAGCATATTGGGCACAAAGGAATAATTTAAAGCTGCAAGATGGATGCATATCCCACCTGTTGGAGAGCGAAGATAGAATAACCACGAAGAACTTGATTGTGGTACCCAAGGCAAGAATAAGCGATATTCTCAAGGAATACAATAATGGGCCACGCGGAGGACATTTGGGAATAACAAAAACAGTAGAGAAAATTAAAACCCGATTCTAATGGGTTGGTGCCAGCAATCGGTAGTTGACTGGATTAGTGCTTGTGAAAAATGTACAGCTGCCGCAACAAATACGTGATTCCGGCAACAAATACGTTCTCGTCGTAATCGAATATTTTAGTAAATGGCCAGAAGTATATCCCATTCCCCATCAAGAAGCTAAGACCATTGTGGATGCATTTATCAATAATTGGGTCTGCAGATTCTGAGCTCACCTCGAGGTGCACTCGGTTCAAGGCAGAAATTTCGAGTCAACGATATTCAGAGAAATGAGTGAATTGATGGGCATACGCAAAACTCGTACATCCCCTTTGCACCCACAATCTGATGGAATGGTTGAAAGATTTAATCGTACGCTTGAGGAACACTTAAGGAAAGTCGTGGACAGAATCCAGAGAGATTGGGACCAACGCATACCCCTGTTCTTAATGGCATACCGATCGGCAACTCACGATACAACATCTACAACACCAGCTAAGGCTATTTTCGGTTGTGACATAAGATTACCTGCAGATCTGAAATTCGGTTCCTACTCATCTACGGAAGTTTCATGTAGCAGTTTTGCAGCTGACAAACAAAGACAGTTGAATGAAATTCATGGAAACATCAGAAAGCGCACACAAATGATGAGTGATAAAATGAAAGCCAGATATGATGTACGAGCAAACTCTAAGGGATTTCAGCAAGGGCAGCTAGTTATGCTTCATAATCCGTAAAGGAAAAGGCATTATCGCCGAAACTGCAAACACACTGGGAAGGGCCTTATAAGGTGATAAAGCGGCTCAACGATGTAGTATACCGCATCCAGTGGGCGAGAAATGTCAGGAGCAAAATGAAAGTCGATCATTTGGAGAGGCTATCTCCTTATAAAGGTTGCTGTACTATCCTTGTTTGGGACGAACAAGATTAAGCGGAGGGCAGTGAAACGTGATTGCATACTTTTAGGATCCCATCTGGAGTTTGAGAATGAGTGCACCACCCTGTGTGGTTATTAGTCAAGACACAAACTATTCGAATAAAAGCTTCTTTCGATGTAGAGATTGTGGTGTAAAGAGTTATCTCGAAGGTAGGAACTTCCTGAGGTTTGTATATCAGATTCTAGAAAGATCTAGAAATTTCTAGTGTATTGTAGAAGTTTCCACCTCAGCCATTCGAAACTATAAAATCACAAGACTGTGCAAAGTCAAAGGCATTCGAATAGAGATCGTAACAGTGTGTACATCATGCATTATAAATCGAAGCATCAGTATTTGTAATTGTGATTTGCAAAGTGATGAAATTCATTATAATTACTTATTAAATAAAGTGACTAATGGTTTGTGAAATAAAGTGCAAATTGTAACAAAGTAAACTTTAAGCCTAACATTAAGCTTGTAAATTGCAATAATTAAATAAAGTTAGTTATTTTAATTTAAATAGCGATTGTTGAATTACTACACGATCCAGTGGTAAGAATCCGAGTACAGAGAGTTAGAATAAATTGTCAAGAGGGCAATTTCGTAACAATATCCTTTAAAAAGGTTTCGAACATATTTACAATGTATAAAGTTTAAAATTGTAACAGATTGTATTTCTCTCATGATGACGTTGAACAAAACAGAGATGAATCCCAGAATTACAAGATGGGCCTTAGATTTGCAAAAATATGATTATACCATTGAACTTGGAGTAGCCAATGGAATGCAACATGTCGGTGCACTCAGTAGAAGCACTAATATACTCGTAATTGTAAGCAACACTTTTGAACAAAATTTGAAGATTTGTCAAGGAATAGATAGTAAGTTGAGCAAACATCGAGAATTGTTGCAGAAGTCCGGCGATACGTTTTACGAAATGCGAAAATGGTATAAAATATAGAAAAAGCAATAAACATAATAGACTTTTATTTTGTGTTCCCGTAGCGATGGAACATCAGGTTTTGTACCGGTATCTTGATGAGGTGTGACAAATAGGAACCGATAAAATAGTAGAGTTAATTTTGAAAAGTTATTGGTTTACTAATATAAGAAATAAAGCTGACGAACACATAAAAACGTGTCTTAAATGCATAGCATTTTTTTAATTTCAGACAGAGGCAGTTGTTTGACGTCAAACGTTTTTAAGGAATTTTTTTAAGAAAATGATGTTCAACATATAAACAAAGCAAATGGATCGCCTCAAGGGAACGGTCAATTGGAAAGAGTAAATCGAAGCTTAAGACCAATGCTAGCCAAATTATCAGAGACAGTAAAGGGCATACTCTGGGATAAGATATTTGAAACCGTTGAACACGTACTTTATAATACAGTACACCGTGCGACAAACGAGCATCCGAGCATCATGTTCTTCGGTACTGGCCGAAAGGGTAATTAGTAGATTCCTTGAGAGAAAATATAATTGAGGAACTGAACAACAAAACTTAATGGAAATAAGAAAAAAAGCTACAATAAGAAAAGGACATCTACAGAAATACAACAAAGAATATGTTGAAAAAAAACGACAAACTCCTAAAATATATAAAAAAGCTGACTGATGTGGTGATAAAAAATTTGGATTCGCTGATGAATGTATCCAAAAAGCTAGTCCCAAGGTAAAAAAGGACCTTATAGAATTTCAAAAATTATTCCGAGCGATCGCTATATCGTTGAGGATGTGGAGGGGTTAAAAAATCGCGTATTCCCTATAAACGAGTTGTGGGCTACCGCTAATATGAAACCGTGTTCAATGATGTAAGGTAACAGATAATGACTTAAAACAAAGATTGTCAAGAAAGATCAGGAGATCCTTTAGTCAGGACTGCCGAATTCTAGTAGATGTTATGTTATAGTATGTTATCATGTAGTTGTTTCTATGTTATGTTGTATTATGTTATTTATAATGTTATGTAAGCTCTAACTGCATATTGGAAGAATAAAGCGAGCGAGTCAACACGGCCTTCTTACAGTATGTATATTAACGCTACAAAGCTATACATAAGAAATGGGGTCGATCTTGTAGAGGCCACGCCTCCCTTTTACATAATTATTTCAAGGTTAACTACCGCAAATTATCGTAGATATGCCAATTGATGAGCTTGAACGGAAATGGAAAGGTAAAGGGAATTTCGAAGTCGGCCTAACCCGACTTCAGACTTCTTACTCCTTTTTTTGTTGTTATCGCTTACCATAACGAATAGTTAGTTGTTGTTAAGGAGGTAGTATTGCAAATGTTTTTCCTTCTTATGATGTCCGGTGTACGAAATTTTGATTATTTGCTCTTTTGCCACTACCTTCACAATTTTATTTTTGCTTTAACCAATTTCTGAATTTCAATTGAGGTGGTTTTTGTTAAAACATTGGTAAATACTAATACAATTTCGCCTATTTGTGATTTGTTTTTCAATAGTAAGTTTTGGTTTACGAAACAAACTTTCGGAATGAAAAGAAATGCGGTGTTATTAAAACATTAGTTTTGAGTTGATGTTAAATAGTTGGTCACCAGAACAGCGTGGTGCGTGCCCTACCATAGAAGAGAGTATCAAGAGCGTGAAGTCACAGTACCTATACGACAGCAACTTATACCGGACCTATCTTCGGTTGGAGGCAGACGACGGCGAAACAGACACGCTTGTTGGAGTCAACAGAACGCAACAGCGTTCAGTTTAAGAAAGCAAGACGCGACCGACAATTCTTTGTTAATGCAAAAAGAAATAGAGCTACTGAAGAGGGAATGCGATTTACTCAAAAGAGAAAAGGACGTAATAAGTAGAATGACGCAGATTGAAAGTATCAAATACCCTTCTGTCGCGCCGCGTAACGAAGATGTCGTACCATTTCATGTTTTAAACGAAATATTGCTTGATTTAATGGTGCGAACATGGAAATTTGGCTTTCCCAGTTTAACAGTTTTTATATCGAACAACTTGGACGATGGTAAAGTGAACATTCTGATCATGACAAAACTTAATCTCAGTGCGCACATTTGGCTGCAGTCGTTGCTAAAGCTAATGGCCACACAAGTTGCGAGTTTGGCCGAACAAATGCTTGACATTTTTGTTTCGAAAGAAAATGCAGTTCAAATGCGTCGTGAATTCGAAAGACGCAAGAGGCAGCGCGAATAAAAATGTTTAAACTATTTTAATGATAAAATAATTCTGTCCAACGCATTTCCAATGAACGAAAGCCAGTTATAGCCTAGACAGACTACGTCGTTAATCCGGATTAACTAGTTAATTCGGAATTAATTCCGAAATTAACTACAGTTAATTCCGGATTATCTCTGGAATTAATTCTCTAAATTATAGAGGATTAGGGGCATTTTCGATGACAACTTTGCCGAAAACTTACTAATGTGAAAAGTGCCAAGGGACCGAGCCGTCGAAGTCAGGGAAAATGCATTTATACAACGTGGGAGCGCCATTTGAGCGTATTGCAATGGACATAGCAGGTCCGTTTCCAATTAGTGATTCCGGCAACAAATATGTTCTCGTAGTAATCGACTATTTTAGACGTATATCCCATCTCCGATCAAGAAGCTAAAACCGTTGCAGATGCATTTATCAATAATTGGGTCTGCAGCTTCGGAGCTCCCCTCGAGTTGCACTCGGAACAAGGCAGAAATTTCGACTCAACGATATTCAGGGAAATGAGTGAATTGATGGGCATAAGCAAAACTCGCACAACCCCTTTGAACCCACAATACGATGGAATGGTTGAAAGATTTAATCGTACGCTTGACGAACACCTAAGGAAAGTCGTGGACAGAAACCAGGAATATTGGGACCAACACATACCCCTCTTCTTAAAAGAATACCGAACGGCAACTCACGATCGAACATCTCCAACACCAGTTAAGGCTATTTTCGGTTGTGACATAAGATTACCTACAGATCTGAAATTTGGTGCCTACTCATCTACGGAAGTTTCATGTAGCAGTTATGTAGCTGACAAACAAAGACAGTTGAATGAAATTCATGGAGACATCAGAAAGCGCACACAACTGATGAGTGATAAAATGAAATCCAGATATGTTGTACGACCAAACTCTAAGGGATTTCAGGAAGGGCAACTTGTTATGCTTCATAATCTGCAAAGGAAAAAGGGATTATCGCCAAAATTGCAAACACATTAGGAAGTGCATTATAAGGTGATAAAGCGGATCAACGATGTAGTACACCGCATCCGGTTGCCGAGAAATGTCAGGAGCAAATTGAAAGTCGTTCATTTGGAGAGGCTATCTCGTTATAAAGGTTGCAGTACCTGGTTCGGGACGAACAAGATTAAGCGGAGGGCAGTGAAACGTGATAGCACAGTGAAAAGTGATTGCATACTTTTAGGATCCCATCTGGAGTTTGAGAATGAGTGGACCACCCTGTGTGTTATTAGTTAAGACACGATCTATTCGAATAAAAGCTTCTTTCGTTGTAGAGATAGTGGTGTAAAAAATAGAATGTAAAGAATGTATATAAGAGTCTAGAAATATCCAGAAACTTCTACGCTATTGTAGAAGTTTCCACCTCAACCATTCGAAGCTATAAAACAAGACTGTTCAAAGGCGTAAACAATGAAACAGAGATCGTAACAGTGTGTACATTGTGCATTCAAATCGAAGCAGCAGTATTTGTAATTGTGATTTTGTAAAGTGATGAATATACTTATTAAATAAAGAAAGTGATTAATGATTTGTGAAATAATGTGCAAATTGTAACAATATAGCAAATAGTAAATATATATATATATATATATATATATATATATATATATATATATAAGCTACAGTAGCAACTAAAGCTTTGTCTGAATTTTGTTTAATTTTATAAAGTTTCTCTATCACTCCTCCTACACTTCCTAACTTTTCTATATATATATATATATATATATATATATATATATATATATATATATATATATAAATATATATATATTTACATTCTAATATATATATTTATATATACGTATATATACTAGCTGACCCCGCAGGCGTTGCCCTGCGTGAAATTATGTGTTTTGAAAAGAAAAGAAAGTTGAATTTATATTGTGTTGAAAATCATTTATTTGCGATTTTTCTACATTTTTTTCAATGTAACGCAGCTTGATAAACAACATTTTTTGTTTTCTGTTCCGGTGCGTAAATGTACAGAGAAGAGGGTTTTTCAACTCGTGAGCACGCCACGTATAGCTGGCCGTGTGAAAAACATGGCATTTCCAGATTTAGGCCACACACTTCCTGCGACTGTCCTTGTGACCTGTTGATTGTCATCGCAAATGCAAGTTTCACTGGAAACTGAATACGTTTAAACTGAAATGGCAAATCGTTGGAACTCAAAGGAATTCGTGGAATCAAGCATTCTGCCCCCTTGTAAGTCCCTTTCGAAATTCTTGCAACTACCACATTATTCGAGAGCTGCGTCACAATCAATCGGGTTCCATTACACAGTTTCGGCGCATGAAGATTGCGAAGCATAATAATGACAGATCTAACTTTGAGATGCAAATGATGCGGCGGCATGCCAGGCAAATCCAAAGAATTTAGAAATTCCACTGGATAATTCTCGGCTTCGTCTTCATTTTCAACACGATCGATCGATTTGTATGAGCGCAAATCTCCTGGAATTTGACTTTGAATCGTCCAGTTTAAGTCATTAACATCGGTATTTTTGGCAGCTAAAATTGCGCGTGCACTCAACCAATCTTAGTTACGATAATTTTGGCCAATGTTCGGATAAACATTCGTGATGAGTTCAGCTTTCGTTGAAGTGAATTGACAAATGGCAGGAGGAATTGATATCAAACCACTAAAAGTATCAACCGGAATTTTCCCATTTCCAATTCTTAGCAGTTCTTTAGAGAAAACTTCTGCGGTGCTATCCTGTTGCAGGAACACTAGTCAATCGTATGGTTTCCACGTACCGCCACAAATACGATGACTTGAGACATGCGTTCAATTCATCCGCCGCTGTTGATTTCGGAATAACAGGAAGTGTTTGTCGAAAATCGCCTGCTAACAATATCATTGCGCCACTAAAGCGACGATTATTATTCCGCAGACCTTTCATTGTTCTGTCAAGTGCTTCTAGAGACAGTTTGTGAGCCAATGTGCACTCATCTCATACTATCAGTTTACAATTCTTCAACACTTTTGCCATAGCTGATTGCTTTGAAATGTTGCAAACAGGTGTTTCATTGATTTGCATGCTTAACGGAAGCTTCAGTGCCGAATGTGCCGTTCTTCCACCTTCTAGTAGAGTTGCAGTAATCCCAGTAGATGCGAGAGCCAACGCAATGCCATTTTGAGATCGTATTGTTGCCAAAATCAATGATATCAGGAACGTTTTCCCAGTTCCGCCGGGAGCATCAAGAAGAAATAGTCCACCGCTTCCATCATTTACAGCCTTCATCAATTCATCATACGCACTCTTTTGCTGCTCATTCAATAATGGAACATTTATTTGTACTTGTTGTTCCAAAGTTATTCTGTCGTATGCAAGCTCACGTTCCAATTCACGATTCAGTACATCTCTGATTTGACGATTTGGCGCTTGCATATGAATTTCAGTCAATAGTTTGCCACTCATAAGCAAACACAAATCTTGAATCAACACCAATGCTTCATTCTAGTTTTTTTTTATTTTTTATTTTTTATTACAAGAATTTATTATTTATTGAATTTGCTTAAATTAAGCCTAACAATATGTATATCAAATCTTAAAACTAGTCACTAAAAAATAATTTTAACCCAAATTGTATTTGGCCATCAAAAATTCGGTTCTGCTTCGCTCTTCACAAGGCCGGAAGGTCTCTTCTCTGCAGGCGGGATCGGCTTATCGGTTTTGCGAGGGATTTAGCTAGTGGATTCGGGTGATTTTCCAGTTTTGCTATGTATATCTGCTTTCTAGCATTTATTTCCGTGATAACTGTCGGTATTTTCAGGTCTTTGTGAATATTATCGTTACGCATGTACCATGGAGCACCTGTTATTAACCTAAGTATCTTCGACTGAAACCTTTGAATTCTGGCAAAGTTAGAAGCGGATGCATTACCCCACAGTTGAATCCCGTACAACCATATCGGCTTAATAACTGCATTGTATAGGAGGATTTTGTATTCTAGGCTTAAGGTAGATTTGTGGTTTATTAGCCAATGCAGCTTGGCGACCTTCAACTTCGTATTTAAAATTTTAGTTGAAATGTGCGTACGCCAAGTTAAGCGCCTGTCTAAATGAATGCCGGGATAGGTGACTTCATTAGCTTGTGGAATCTCAATATTATTGAGCCGAATGGCTGGACACGTACCAGGCCTCATTGACTTTTATACGCCACATTCCTAACCATTCTTCTACCCTAACTAAGTGCTCTTGTACAGCTCTCGACGCCTTTATCGAACATTTATTGCAACTGAGTATGGCGGTATCATCCGCAAATGTTGAAATTAGCGTGCTTTGACTTATAGGAGTATCAGATGTGAATATTACATATAATGTAGGGCCTAGAACGCTACCTTGGGGCACACCGGCTAAAATTGGAAAATCTTCGGAAATGAATTCGTTTACTTTTACCCTGAAACGTCTATTGGATAAATAAGACTCGAGAATTTTATGATAGCTTTTTGGGAGAAACTTTTTGATTTTAACATCAGTCCTTGATGCCATACCTTATCAAATGCTTGAGCCACGTCAAGGAATATTGCGGAGCAAAACTCCCCGAGTTCAAATCCTTTTCTTATTTCATTTGAAATTCGATTGACTTGCTCAATAGTGCTGTGCTTTTCGCGAAAACCGAATTGGTGTTGCGGTATTACGCTATGTTCATGAAGAAAAGCAGATAGTTTATTTAATAGTAGTTTCTCAAACAATTTGGAAAGGCAAGGCAACAGGCTGATAGGTCTATATGATGACGGTAGCGTTGCGTCTTTTCCAGGTTTAGCTATCATACATATCTGAGACTTCTTCCATGCATTCGGATAGTAACCGATGCCCAAGATTGCGTAAAAAGGTAACAGAGAAATGCTGATGCAGAATCTGGTAACTGTTTTAGCATTTTCGGGGTAATATTATCGAATCCAGGTGATTTTTTTGGATTCAGTTGTTTAATTTGTTTGGCTATTTCTGGAAGGGAAATTTTAATAGGCTGAGCAATCTCAGTACTGCAAGGTAAGGCAGGCAGTGCAAAGGAGTTTGTAGCCATATTCGGCTGGAACACGTTGCATAGATGTTGTGCAAAGCAGAGTGCTTTTTCTTGATCGCTTTGAGCCCACGCGCCTTACGGGTTTCTTATAGGTTTTACACCTTCCATTGGAGGCTTAAAGTTTTTAGATGCCTTCCAAAGGGAATACCTTGCGGTAGAATTTGGGGTTACCTTCTTCAGGTACTCTTTTAGGTTTTTATCCTCCTCCTTTGTAAGAGCATCTTTAAGCGCCCTTTCGGCTGCTTTAAGATTGTATTTAGAGATGGGTGAGCGATGTTTCTGCCATTCTCGGCGCAGCCGTCGTTTCTGTGCTACAAGTTTTTCAATTTGGCTATTTGTACAGGCATACTTGCACTTTCTAGAAGTATTTTTTGGCGTTGCCACTACGGCTGCAGTCGCTAGTATGGAGTTGAAAATATCAATATTATTATCTATATCATCTGCATGTTTTACCTCAACTCTTGTAGAGATATGACTACTAATATACTTTTTGTATTTTAACCAATCGGTTTGGTTGGTCCCTAGGCAAAACTGTGGGCTTCTATATTCTGGTTGTTCATAAAGGTTGATTATTACAGGCGAGTGATCAGAGGACAGATCGACACAGGTTTCCGCTGATACTAAAGACCTATCTATATTTTTAGAAATAGCAAAATCAATAAGATCAAGAATTTTCTTTGGGTCTGTTGGCCAATAAGTGGGCTGTCCTGGTGAGACAAAATCGTATTTACTATTTATGTTAGTTATTGCATTGTACAATTGTCGGCCTTTTGGATTAATTAGGCGAGAGCCCCAGTGTTTATGTTTCGCATTATAATCACCGCCAGCTATCTATCACCAAGGGAATCAAAAAGTTCTTTAAATTGAGTTTCTGTTACAGTAAAACGGGGTGGGCAGTATATAGCTGAAAGCGTCAGGTCTTTGCCACGATTTTTAATAGATACTGATGTAGCTTGCATCCATTGTATCGAATGCGATTGCATAAGATGATGCTTAAGCCGATTTCTGATTAGAATAGCCGTACCGCCATGTGCCAGCATGATTTGTGTTATAAAATTTGAAGCCTGGGAGATGAAAGTTGTATATGTTTGTGCGATGTGTTTCAGACAAAAGCATTACATCAATTTCGTGGTCATGTAGAAACTTATTAAGGGCTAGTTTATGCTGGTTAACACCGTTTGCGTTCCATAAACATATTTTTAACAAACTCATTTTTTATTTACAAGAGTTTGGATCATCTGATTTTGAGCTTTAATTATATCTTGTAGCATATTTTGCACTGTAGACATGAATTGAGTCATACACTGAGTAAGATTTAGGATCATGGCTTCTACTTCACTATTAGATGCATTGTTATTGTTAACTTACCGTACGTTATCCTGCAGAACACTTGCGTAGGTTGCTTGACCAGAATAAGGTTTTTGCATAATAGGGTCACCTATCTGAGGATTTGAGGTGGCAGGCTGGATATAAATAGGATTTGGGGATAAGTTACGTTTTAATTGTATACTCTGCGACAGTTTTGATTTTAGATCTTTATATACCGGGCAACCTCTGTAATTTGCCGTGTGGCTACCACCACAGTTACTACATTTCTTTGCGGATGTGTCAGCTATAGCTAAGGTGCAAATACTTGTAGGGTGGAGATCACCGCAAACTACACAAACACTGCGCAGAGTGCAGTACGATTTAGAGTGGCCGAATTCTTGACAATTCATACATTGTATTGGGCCGTTACGTTTGTGCGGTTCCTCAACCGTAATTCTGCGGTGTAAAAGATATCTTATGTTATATATTGGGTGCGTCTCGTTCTTTTTAAGCTGGGTTGAGTTGGGGAGCAGTTCAACTTTAAATATAGGTTGTGGAACCTTATTTCTATTCACAATATTTATCACAACCTTAACGGGGAACCCTTGCTCTTCAAGAGCCTCTTTAATATCGCCACAATCTACTGTGGCTTCGATTCCTTTTAAAACAATAACAAGGCCTTTTGAGCTCTTTAGCTGATAGGAATAATAACTTTTCATGTTCCCCGTTAAAAAATTTAAAATATCACGATAGTGCTTTTCACTATATGGCTGGATTTTTGTCTCCTCAATACTACTTTTTCTAAGACGCACAATGCGAAAATTGTTTGTGCCTATAATATTTGCGATGTTCAATAATAATTGATTAGAACTACGCTCGCGCAGGTAAATTGGTGGCGGTCTGGCGTTACTGACTACAGGTTCACCTTTCGATTTATTAGTAGAATTCTCTACACTAAGAAATCTGTTATTCTCCAGAGGAGCACCTGAGTTTGTTGTGTTTGCCCTTTTGGCGACGCCCATGACCTTTTGTGGACTTATCTTTCTTTTAATATTAATGTTTATGTAGCGGTCAATACCAGTCTGCACTACCGCCACTTTTTTTATTTTCTTTACCTCACCGTTTATTACCGCCTGCAGAGGCATTGTTGCTGGACTCCTTACTGCTGCTGAGTTTGGTGACGGCGCTATGCTGGGCTGCCTTGCCTTCGTTGTTGTTTCGACGAAAGTCATCGCGCTCTTTCCTGTAGCGACAGTTGCTGGGATCGACTTTTCTGTTGAGGTCGCTGCTGTTGCCGACGCTGCTACTGACACAAATGATGACTCTGCTAGTGGCATTGTTGTTGCCGATAATATGCCGTATTGTATTGTTGTAGTGTTATTGCTTGGTGCAACGGGTATATGCACCGAGTGCCGACGCTCTCTATGAGGAGAGTGAGCGACACTCATAGCTTTATGTATATGTTTATTTTTCAACATTGACATGTCGAAATGATCATCGCGAAAAGTGTGCGAACTTCAGTGGCATGCGAAGTAGCTATCGCATCGTCCATCGTTTGATTCCAGTGATTATCATGTTCCAGCAATTCTAATTGCTGGCATGCTTCTTGAAAAGTTGCACACACCGTACCATTCACAGTACGCAATGACTCAAATGTAGTTGATCCGCATACATTAATCAATAGCAACCGAGGGTAGAAGCAATCGTCGTTTTTCGGGTGGATTGTGTAAATTCGTCCTAATGCATTAGTTGAGAACACACCTGGATGTCCATCTTCTGGTTGGCTTTGCTTTCTGCGTAACCATTTCTTCAACGATGCATTCCATGTATAATATCGAGGCATTTCCGAATAAAGCAATGTTCTCGCAAACGGATCACTGGCGCAAGTTGAGAAAAAACTCGTCAATGTTCCTCGAAGAGCATGCTCAATTGGACAGGTGAAGCTCAGTGAATAGTGTTTGTGTTTGTTTTAATTAAGGGAAAGAGATGCGACGATAATTCATAGTAAAAGTGTACTTACATATAACTATATCTTTTGGACATTGTGT